>OY744520.1:205071506-205106506 GCA_963556195.1 Sepiola atlantica | reverse complement strand
ATAATCATTTCTAAGTGACAGTCTTCTGGATGTTGAAGGTTCAATCTTGAGTACGGGCGATACTAAGAATACAATTACGAAATACTTAAAATCTCGACTCGGTAATGGCTGAGAGAACGAGAGCAATCAACCCGCTTTAGGTTAAATAACAAATTCCCGACAGGCCGCATGTGAATAAGGTCGGACATTACATCAGCCGAAACGTTTTGAGAATAACATCCAATATCAGAATAATCCAAATAGTACAAATTATCAATCCTCATATAAAAAAGATTCGAAACACAAGAAAATAATATGACTCTTTCGTTTTATTACTTATATGTGTTTTCTTTTCCGATTAAAACTGCTAAAAATTAAGCAACTTATTTTATTTACTGGCTGTGAAATAATCTATTCCATTTTTTTTCTTTTCGGCTTTTTCTTCTTCAGGCTTCAAAATGTCGCCATTGGATAATTACTATTACAAGCAAATATATGCTCCCTCCGGTCGTATATTTTTTCTAGTTGTTTTATTTAATTGCCTTTTGTGTTTGCTTTTTTTTACAAAAGAAAATTTTAAAAAATGACTCCATTCGTTTATTTACATAAATTAAACATCGAATAATAAAATCATACTTTTTAAACAACATTTACGCTTTATGGCGTAAAATGTAAAAACAAAAAATCATAAACTCACTTAAGGTTGTGAAAAGATAATAATATTTAAAGTTTTCCAAAGCGAAAAAAATAGGTGTATCCAAAATAAAATCAACAATGAAAAAATAAAATACAGTGAACACGATTCTAAATCTAGTTATTTAATTGCTCAGCAAAATGTGTTTATTTTTTCTTCCGCCCAAAATAGTAATTTTTAAATCAATTACTTTTTAAATTAAACAATTTGACTCAATGAATTTGTGCTTTAAAACATAATTTCTAATAAGATTTAAAAAGAACAAACACACCTAAAACGTTTTAATAAAAAATCTAAGTAAATATATAATTTTGGGCCGACTCGTACAATAAATGGCAGAGAATGTATTGTTTACATGTTATTAATCAAATAACGCGTCCCTGTCTTGTGTCCATCTCTCTTTTTCTCCCTCTCTTTCTTTCTTGAAATATAAATTGCTGTGCGTTCGAAATAGAACGTTATACTTAATAATCAGAGGGCGGGTAACCAAATGTTGCATTGGAAGCCGGCTGTTCAATCATATTCCATTCACATCTAATTTGATTACGTAACCCAATTATATAGATTATAAAAGAATAATGTCTTAAATTAATTCTATTTATTATTTTTTATTGAGATTATTTTCATCGACGAAAATATTTTAAATACATCTGGAAATCTGAAAAAAAAATAATGAGTGTATATTTGTGAATATTAATTTATTAGAAGCTTCAAAACAAATTAATTATGTAATTTTGAAAGACGCGTGATGTTTGGGGAAGTTTTGGAGTGAGTATATATAGCAGCTAATAAGTATATTAAATAGAGAGCGAACAAAACTAATAATATAGTTTCCGCTTCAGACTAACAGACAGACATAATCTCCATTATTAATAGATTACATTAAATGATAAACGTGCAGCTAAACGAATGTAAGCTTAATAAAATAATGCATTGCTTAGATAGAAGTACACAATTAATAAGGTAAGCTATGTTTATATATTTGTAGGTATACGATTCACTCTCAAACTAACAAATCGATCGTTATGGATTTTTGGGGAAAAAACGTTTGGTGTCAAAGTGTGTCCTATATTAAATTGAATGTCGTTTTATGCCACGAGGGAATAAGCGTTTCGTGAAAATTCAGACACTTTCTTTTTTTTTTATTTTAACAATATGTATTAGACACCGATTAATAAATATTCCACAAATTTCAGTTCATTTGTGATGCGTTAAAAAGTTTTTAGAGGGCGAACTATAGGCACAACCTCCCATTTGAAAATTTAAATATTAAAGATTTTTATTGAATTTTTTTAATAGTCATTAGATATTTAGATATGAATTAAGGAAGATTCCCTACATCTCAATTTCTTCGTAAGACCCCTTTAGCTTAACGCTACATTTGAGACATTTGCTAGAATCGAAATCTTGTAATGGATTTTGATCAAAATTAGAATAAGGATTCTACACATAAGGTTTTGTCACATGATATCTTGATTTTAATCTTCGTAGGGGGACATAAAAGTGGTGCAAATATGTTCATGGGACGAGTATTCGTCTCGTTGTTATATAAAAATGTTTCTTGTTTTTATTTTAATGATTGGTTGATTTCTTCGAAAAATATAAACTTGCTTCTCTCTAATTTTGACGATACTCGTATAACAAAAAAAAATGGTAAAGCTTTATTCAGAATACAGTGTCTATACATTGTTAGTTCAGTATTATTAAGATTAGTAGAAACAGAAGAGTTCCCCAAAGGGGAGATAATCAAAATAAAGGAAGCTACTCTCAATTACTTATTACAATTCGTTCTCTAATTTCTGATAAAATTACAACTTACATCCTCAATCGATACATCTTTTTAAAAATATGTCATATTTTACTAAACAATATTAATGTATTTTGACTTTAAAACAATTACTCTTAACCTAAAAAACGCATGTAAGAACTTGTTTCATGATAAAACTTTCGGTTTCGCATGGACTTTAGCTAAAAAAAGACAGGTTTCCTTAAACGATAAAATAAAACTCGCATTTTTTTTCTCATTAAAAGCTATGCTAAAACCCCGACGGTAAACTGCTTCATTTTAATATGCGATTAATTCTGCTCGGAGATCAACAACTGATAACTGATGTTTGGATAGACTGACATATTTGCTTTATATATAAGATAAAGAAATATGTACGCTTTAGAAAATACCTGTATAGTATTTATAAAGCTTTCATTTCTTTTAATTATACTTGTGAGGTTTGGCAGATTTTTCCTCTGAGCGAAACTGTAAAATATGTTTGATTGGTCAAGAGTCACGTTTTAAACTCTTTCATTGAATATGTCCTTTTAAATTTAAGCGAATACCATGAATATTTGCAAATCTTTTTATGATATTTTTTGTTCACCGTCTGTGAATTAATTCATAAACATTCGTAAATGAATTAACCAAGGACGGATATTATTGAAGAGAATCCAGTCAATGGGCGTGTGCAGTGATAACACTGCTATTTCAAATGTAAGCGTCAAAGACCGAAAATATGTTATTTCAAACGTAAGCGTCACAGACAGAAAAAGCTTTTTAAAACGTAAGTATCACAGACCGACGAAATGCTATTAAAACGGAAGCGCCACAGACCGAAATTAGCTACTTCAAACGTAAGCGTTACAGACCGTGAAAATACTATTTCAAATGTAAGCGTCACAGACAGAAAAATGCTATTTATAACGTAAGGGTTACAGACAGAAAAATGCTATTTATAACGTAAGCGTCATTGACCTCTAAAAGGCTGTTTCAATGAAAGTGTGACAGACCGAAAAATACTGTTTCCAACGTAAGCGTCACAGACACAAAAATGATATTCGTAACGTAAACTTCACAGATCTAGAAAATGGTATTTGGACATACGTGTCACAGACAGAAAAATACTATTTCAAACGTAAGCGTTACAGACCGAAAAAATGCTTTTTCTAATGTAAGCGTCACAGACACAAAAAATGCTATTTCAAACTTAAACTCGACACACCAACGAAACTACTAATTCAAAAGTAGATATTACACACTGAAGCAATGCTATTTTAAACTTAAGCGTGAAAGAGAAAAAAACAATGAAACATATGCGCAAAAGACTGAAAAATTGAAGCGTTAGTGTGACAGACAAAAACAATGCTATTTCAAAGTTAAGCGTGACTGTCTGAAACAATGAAACGTAAGCGTCAGAAACTGTAACAATACTATTCCAAACGTAAGCATGACGAACAAAAACAATGTTATTTTTAAACGTAAGCGTCACGGACTGAAAAAATATGCTTTTTATAAACGTAAGCGTCATAAACCGAAACAATGCTATTTTTAAACGTAACCCTCACAGGCAGAAAAAATGCTATTTTGAAACGTAAGCGTCACAGAAAGTTACAATGCTATTTCAAACTTAAGCGTCACAGACCTAAATGATGCTATTTCAAGCGTCCGTGTCGTTGACCCATACAATAATAGTTCAAGCGTAAGCATCAGAGACTCAAGCAATGATTCACTAATAATGAAGATAATCTGGCTATTTTTGTTTTAAGGTTAGAGTATTTGAAGACCAGGGTTCCATCCTCGAGTCATACCAACGACTCGAAAAATGGTACTTGATGTCCTATAGCTAAATACTCAGAATCAAACGCTGAGGATCAAGGGTAACTAGCGTGATCATCGGAAGAGAAATTGCGCCCTCTCTTACATCTCGGTGTTATAGATAATGAAAAAGAGCATTAGGGTCGACCTCGACTATGATCGACCACTTTACTATTTTTATGTGATACGTTGTATGTTCATCGATAAACCTTTTCATCGATAAGCCTTTTTGTTGCTAAACGCGCAGAATAAATAAACGCGGCAAATTTTACGTGAGTCCAAAAATTCTTAAAAGATGATTCGTCCGTGAGGTTTGCTTCACTCTTTCATTGGCTTGTCAACTAGCATTGCCACTTCCGTAATTTTATTATTTATTTATTTATTTGTTTGTCATGCCTCCTTGGGCATCTCACCTTTAACTATCTTCAACTGTTAAAAAAAATAATTAAACTTTTAGTACAGTATCGATATCCAGATCAAATTCTGTTAAATATTTCATTTGATAACTCCCAAAAGTACCCCCTCAAATTCTCCCATCTACCACTTTCTCTGAATTCATCCAACCTCATCTTAAACCGATCCACGTTATTGCTGTTCTTAATCTGATCTGGCAACTTATTCCAAAAACATATTACTCTGTGAGCAAAATAACTTAATTGGTTAACAGATCTAGTTTTTGAAAACTGCATTGACAATAACCTTCCAGATCTAGGAGAAATACTAACAAAAATGACAACCATAGTTAGAAATGCCATTAATTATCTTGAAAGTCTCAATCATATCACCTCTCATTCTTCTCTCCAGCAAAGTAGTCAATCCCAATTTGTCCAATCTCTCCCTAATGATGTAAATTATTCGCCCAAAAATTACTGTCATACAATATTTTTTTAATATCTTTTCTAAGTAAATTTTTTCATATCTACCACTAAAACATTACGATTGATGCTCTTAAAATAAATACAGGGTACCCCCCACCCCCACCCAATACCAACCGATGGAATCGTTAATTAAATGCACAACCCTTTCCGTAATGCAACCATATTTGATTCAATGAAATATAGGATAATCCCTCAAAAATTGTATCTATTGAATCGTTAATGAAATTTACAATCTTTGCGCCAATCTAACCATATGTGTTACAAAGAACCGTCAGTCTATGCCTGACTTGCCCACCAAGTGTCAGTCATGAATGTCTAACAGTTTTTTTTATCACCGTTAAATTTTCTGCTCCCAGTGTGCACTCGGACGTTGTAAGCTTACCTGGAATAGATTGAGTTAGGATATGATGACTAATTTCAGGAATCCTCCTGGGATGTTTTTAATAGACATTATCTTTGAAATAAACACGGATAAATATCTGGGGATTGAGCTTTAGTGAAAGTGAAGCGCATTCAAGATCACACCTTCTCTAAATGATAAAAGACTGTTGGATATTGATAACTAAAATTTGGCGGACAATAAAGAATAGATTGAGGTTTATTTGTACAAAATATGTTTGGATTGCAAAAATATTGCGAATGTTATTACCAATTACACAAATGGCATTTTAAGAGGATCACCTTATATTTTATGAAATATGTAAAAAAAAAGAATTAAAAAAAACAATTGTGTTTTGTAAAAAAAGTTAAAAATACTGAATCAGCGAAGGTTGGTGCGATGTTGGGAAATGACTGTGGGTTAGGTATCCGCCTCTGCCAGCATCGGAAGACTTTTTTCAAAGGCGTGGAGTAAATCAGCTTACCACAGTTAACTGTAAAAGAGGTTTAGTTATACATCCGCTTTTCGCAGAAAAACCGTTATGTTTAAAACAAAATTTTCGTTTTTCGATAATGTTCAAGTTTGAAATAACATTTTAATCGTTCGATAATGATATTGTTTGACGTTAGATTTTAATCGTTCAATAAGGCTAAACTTTAAAATAACATTTTAATCGTTCAATAATTCTTAAATATAAAATAAGATTTAATCGTATTATAATGCTTAAGTTTAAAATGGAATTTTAATTGTTTAATAAAGCTTCAGTTTCAAATAACCTTTTTATCGTTCCATAATGTGTAAATTTCGAATAGCATCTTTAGCGTTTGATATTGCTTCCGTTTTAAATAGCATTTTCATCGTTCGATAATGCTTAAGTTAAACATAACACTTTCATCGTTTGATTGTTCGATAAGCCATAAAAAACATTTTTAACGTTCAAGAATGCTTACGTTTGGAATACATTTTCTTTGTTAGATAATGTCTTTGCTTGAAATATAGGTTTCATCGTTCGATAATGCTTGAGTTTTAGAACATTATGATCATTCGATAATGATTAAGTTTGAAAACGATTTTTTATCGTTCGATAATGCTCAAGTTTGAAATAACATTTAATTGTTCAATAAAGATTTAGTTTCAATAGCGTGTTCATCGTTCGATAGTGATTAAGTTTTCCATAACATTTCCATCGTTCGATAATACTAAAGTTTCAAATAATGTTTTAAACGTTCGATAATGCTTAGGTTTTAAATAACATTTTAATCGTTCGATATGCTAATACTTGAAATAACATTTTCATTGCTCGATAATTCTAATGTTTAAAATAACATTTTCCATCGTTAGATAATGCTTAAGTTTGACATAACATTTTTATCGTTCGATCATGCTTGACTTTGAAATTACATTTTCATCGTACGATAATGATTACGATTGCAATAACATTTTCATAGTTCGATATGCTAATTTCTGAAATAACATATTTATCGTTCGATAATGTTTACGTTTACAATAACATTTACATCGTTCGATAATGCTTAAGGTTGAAATTGCATTTACATCGCTAAACGCGTAGATTTAATGAACGTATCTTGAGACTTTTTTTCTGTTTAAATTCTATCTTTCGCGTGAATATTTATTTACATTTTTTGCCGGATGTTAGACACAAGTTCTAGTGGGGTTTGAAAAGTCATCACACTAAGTGAAATGCACTATGGCCTACAAAAATGCATGAGAAGCCCCGTCGGCATACCCCGGTAGGGGCGCCTCAGGGAGAAGGTAAAGCGTGGGCGAGTGAACCTCCTAGCACTAAACACAACCATACCTCAGCCCAACAGCAACAAATTCACTGTCGCACTGATTGTCAAGGACGCATCTCGCGTGTATATTCATTCATATTTCTTTTCGAAAAAATACCCAACATTTTTCTCTAATATTTTTTTAGGGAAATCGCTCTAGACAAGATATGAAGCCACTTAATGTAAGGAGCTAATAAGAACGAAATAGGATTATCACAAAAACCAAGAGATGCTTATTGACCTAAGTCTTGAAAAAATAAAGATCATAAATAGGAAGAAAGACGTCAGCAGGAAGAGAGTTCCACAAGCCTGCAGTTCTTGGAAAGAAGCTAACGAAATAGGAAGCTGTATTAAAATAAGGTATAAAAACAGCGAATTGATGGAGACAACTAGACCAACGAGTCAAACAAGCTGCAACAAAGGAAGCGGGGGAAGAGATCACACAATACTGAAGAAAACCTGCGATGATAATATTTAGAGAAAAGACTGGGACTAGCAACATCACGTCTGTGAGAGACAGGGTGCAGAATAGAAGAAAGCGTGAGGACCAATCAAATTACCGATACGTTTCTGTACCTTATCAAGTACCCTCAAATTGGACAGAGATTCACGAGCCCAAATATTAGAACAGTTACTAGAAGGGTTGTGAATTTCTGAAATTTATTTAGAAAATCTAAATCCATCCAAATCTATGTTTTAACAAAAAAGTGAATGAAAACGCATGTTGCCAAATTCTATTAATTTAATGGATGACTCTCCTTGCCAACTTTCTATAAGAGTTACGAAACTTTTGATAGTGTCAAGAAAGCAATGTAATGGTGGATTCCATTATTAACGAAATGAAAATATGGAAAATAAATAAATGGATCCGTAGAAATAAATATAGAAATCAATTTCTATTTTTTTTTATTTATATAGAGAAAAACGAAAACGTTTCAAGAAAGAAAAACAACACTTACTTTGCAACAAAAAAACACCGAAAGTAGGGATAAGTAAAAAGTCTGCTGTCGCTAAGTAGATGAATCTATATATTCGCTGAATATAGCATCATGGGATGTCGGTGACAAAGGCAGAGGAAAAGAGGAGGCGATCCGTCTTGGTTTGTGCCATGGAACCGTCTGCTGAAGTAGTCTTTTAGGATACTAATGATATCAATGCCCCTGCCAGCAGATTGGTCAATATTTGGACAAACCACCTCACAGGGACACTTATACGCATTAAAAAGTAAACATCATTTATGACTGCTACAGATCGGCCATAATCGAGGGCAATCCGAATGGTCCCTTTTCATTGGATACTACACCAAGATATAGAAAGGAACGCCACTTGTTTACATAGATTGCACTACTTACATTTACCAAGGGCTTATAATATCGGGTGTTTAGCAAGGAGGCATCAAGTGCCATTTTTGTTAGTCTTTGGTATGACTCGATCAAAGATCGAAACCCGGTCTTCCAGCTGATAAGAAAATACTCTTACCATTATGCCAACTTGGTTCCCCCCCGAGAAATACATATTGATTAGTATTTCTTTATTTCTGGACATTTCACGTATATAAAGGATTTTGGGAAATCGATGGCATAACTTTGAGATTATGTTCTATATGATTACACAGGTCCGGAAACGCATGCTTTCCGGATAATAGGCAACTAAACAAATATTGGTTCACCTCCATTATTCTGAAAATCTAACGCGCACAATGTGCGTGATAGGTAATTGTTAATTATACATATGGGACAGATAAACACTCTCTTTGTGACAGGAAATAAAAGAAGTCAAATAAGCCTGCACGTGGTCTCCATTACAAAGGACACATCAAATATAAAAGCCGTGAGGATCAGAAGTAAGAGCTGAGTTTTATGATCGACAGGGTCTTCTTTTATAACCTACATAGGGAGACAGGTCAGTATCTGAGCGTCATGATCGACAGGGTCTTCTTTTATAGCGGTCATGGGAAGACCGGTCAGTATCTTGCGAATGTTAGCTCTTCTTCTAATAAATATGATCAGCAGACGTAAAACGTGGAATAATAAACAGGCAACAAAAGAAATTAGACAACGAATGAAGTGTAATTACAAAAGCAACACCTACATAAAAAAATAATTTTCATTTAACTGCAACGCACACACATGCACGACCTCGAATGTCATTTATATATTCGGGGACAACACCGTCAGTTACATTGCATTGCCTCTAACGATAGTCAGGTAGATGCGTTTGGAACAACCAAGCTGACTTACGCGGCTCGTCTCTAGATGTTGAAATCATCCGTTCGATGTCTTGAACAAATCAAACAGTCTCGGAATCAAGCACGCTTTACTTTTACACTAAAATTAGTTCGAAGATTAATCGGTTTGTGAGCGAGCTGTAGTTGGCGCTTCCTTGTTTCGGCGAGCAGAGCAGCTGTGCCGGGCTTGATCGCGGATTCCATAAATGTTTTTTTTTTAATGACATCATCCTTTTGTGACATCATCCAGTATAAACGTTGACAAACAAGAACAGGTCATCCATTTGTGACGTCTTCCACTGACACGGATTGAAACAGATTCAGTTGTCTGTTTCACGTTCACATTTAGAATTGTATAGTAGCACCCTACCTAGGAGTCCAACTTACACACTTACACACAGATAACAGGCATTAGAACAAGCCTGCTGTAACGAAAGTTGGCTCCCTTTACCGAGCTTGAAACTTCTCACACCTGCCAGTGTCCTATATTTCTACAGAGTCGCTATTCGCCTATTCATTAAGTGTTTCTGCAACATCTAAACACTTTTACCTACAATGTTGACTTTACACACTGCACCATCCTCAAAACCGAATACGCCGCAAGTGCATCAAAAGCACTATAATACTTCTCTCATTACCAGCGAACGTAAACCTCAGACTCGGATCATATTCCTTAAACAAACATCTGGCAAAAACCGCACTGAAACAAGGCAATATATCACGCCACTGCTTAAATAAATGCGATTCCGGTTAAAATAACTTTTCATTTTTCATACATTTTTTTTCCACATTTCCATTTCTTTTATTTTTTCTTCCCCCCCCCCACCGTTTCCTAATTTTAACGCATTTCATTATTCTTTCTTTTTTCAAATAATCTTACACGTGCTAATAAAATTCTGTTGTGCGTTCTCCTTTTTCCTATTTTTTTACGTTATCGAATAAATTTTTCGTAAGACGTTCGCTGATCCGAACAAAACCGGTTACATCTCTCGTTTTTTTATGATTTTTTCCTGTATTTAAATTTGTTTTTTTCCGTTTTTTTAATGCACACACACACATAAATAGTCTCGGAAGTTTCTCAACCATTAAAAGATTATATAAAAAAGAAACATTTAAAAAACAAAAACGAAAATATTTTAGTCCCAAGTTGTTCGGTGGAAAATCAATTTCCTGTTAGTCAATTTACTTTTTACAGTCACTATATTCGTTTGCTTCCAAGAATTTACGCTAGTCTTAACATTATTTAAGAGATCATCAGTTGTTTACCATGAAAAACTGTTTCGGGAATTTATATATATATATATATATATATACATTTCTGTCTCTCTTTATTCACAGTCAAAATTGATAGGTCATAAAAATAACTATAACATATATTGGAATAGTTCATTATACACAATAAAGGATATCGCAATAATGATTATAACTATTTAACCCATACCTGGAGAGAAAAAACTAGGAAGAAAGAGAGTGAGAGGGTGTATATACCGAACAGGAAAAAAAAAGACTAATTTTATCTTTTGTCTCTCTAAGTTATCAACTTTAACTAGCTTCGCACACTCAATGGATGACGCAACGGGTCACCTTTTTCTAGTATAACTCTAAACACAATATATGTAGCATTATATAGGCTCCACACGTTGATTGTATTGAGGAACCTGAAAGAATTTATTGACTTCTACAAAAAACAATTTCGCAAGATAATTATACAGGCAAATAGACGTAATGTTGTTATATTGAGCTAATCGAACTCTGCCGATAATCGAACTCTGTCGATAAGCGCCCGTTGTCTCGCCGTCTGCTTATAGAATGTGTAAGAGTTAAAAATCAATGTGATTAGATGCTAATCACACGCTGTTCTATATAATCGACTGGCATTTCTATATTTGCTGATAGTTTACATATTCCGGGTAACCATGGTCGCGCTTAATGGAGACGATTGGGTAAAAACATTCTGAGAATTAAATGCCGTGTCACGTAGGTTATCCATCTTTACGACTTCCTAAAATAGATATACAAATACATGTGTGTGTGTGTGGGGGGGGGAGTGTGTGCGTACACGTGTACATGTATATATATATATATATATATATATATATAAGAACATATAAGAAAGCAAGTCACACTCAAACTACGAAATAAAAAACAACAACAACATGAAATAAAGATAGTAGTTAACCAATTATGGACTTAAGAAGAAAGAGTTAGCCCCCTTGTTTGCGAAACGATCAACGAGAACATAGCACCGTACGGACAACACGCGATCTCAATATTACAAACTTAAATAAATACAATTTTAATAAATAAATAAATAAATGAAAAGAAAAGATAAAAAGAAAATAATAAATAAATAAACAAATAAATAAGAATAAGATTCTTTGGAAGACTTTCACTTGAAATAAATTCGGATAAAAACCTTCCACTCATATCTAAAATAAAACAGAAGTGTTTTCTTCTTTTAGTCAACAGAAATTATAATAACTGTGGAAATTCCACGGTGTTTCTCCATCAATCTGTATAATTTACTGTTAATAATATTCCGTTGACTAAAAATATGCACGTATTTTACTCGCTAACTTTTGCGTGACGGGATATAAGTATATATATATTTATTTATATTAACCGGTTACCCGGGGAAAAAGCTGTGTTCTCCGCGGTCGCCGTCTCACCTCGGTCGACCCCCCACATCTGACTCGCCCCACCGTCTTCCCGCTCGCCGCCTCCCTCTCTCTCTCTCTCTCTTACCCCCGCCTCTTCTCTCCTTGTTGCCCTGGGCTAAAGTAAGTACTAACTCTGTCTCTTTCCCTTTCGATGTATATTAAGTTCACCGTTATTTTTTTTGTTTAATAAATAAATCTCCGGCGATCGAGCAATCCCATTTTCTGAAAAAGGGGTGTAAGAGCGTGACAAATGGAGATAGATTATTAATATATAGATAATTTTCCAAGTCTTCTGCAAATAAATTAAGCTTCATCTTCTGGTCGAGAAAACATTTAACGCCTGTCAATCCTATATCTCTATAAAGCCATCATTCGCCTGTCCATTGTGTATTGTTGTCACATTTGGTCTGTTGCATCAACTATTACCCTCCCCCTCGGAGAGTGTGCAAATAATAATTACTAAATAATAAGTGTCGCACTGTCTGCCAAGCCTCAACCCCTCTCGTATCGCTGACGTATTGCACCCCTGGGCTTGTTTTATAAGTACTTTTACGGAATGTGTTCCGATCAACTTTCTAAACTTGTACCCCCTAAATGAAAATACCCCTGATCCACCCGACTAGCAGAAAAGCCCCCCCCCCCCCGCCCATTCACTGTAGATGCCGGAAGAGTTCCTACTCTAATAGCATGTTTCCTCGTACCGCTTGTTTTTGGGATTCCACTTCTCCGAAAGTACCAAATTGCAGAAATGTTTATGTAATCTGAACAAACATCTTTTGGCCAAACTCCCCACCCAGGTTGCTCCTCCATTAATCTGGACCATATTTCAATAGACTCTTGTGTTTCAGTAGTAATATGCCTTGATTGCGGCGAACAAAGGTAAAAATAGAAATTTCAAATGCGACTCTAATTTGGCCTTTTCAAAATTAGCCAACGCCTAAACAGACGTGAATTACGTCAAATGGAATGAAATAGGAAAGGACTCCCCCGCCAAAAAATCTTAACATTCTTTGTTTGGGGAAAGGATGTGTATTGAGATTGAAGCGTGATGCAATTTCGACAAAGTCCTACAGCAAATTCACACAACAAAATGGTCGCCATGAAAAGTAAATGATAATCTATTATTATACTAAACTGAGTCGATCAACGTTTGTTGATTTCCTTGGCGCTTTTTTTTTCTATTTATTTTAATCACTCAAATACATGCTAAACTATTCTTTAGTTTTGAGATTATGTTTGAAAAAGTAAAACTCCCATATTTAACTTATTCGAATCAGCCGCAATTTGCAATTTATTCACCAAGTGACCGATCTCTTACTAAATTTTTATATATCACTTTCACCCTCTCTCACCATATATTGTTTTATCTCTCCGCTCTTATTTTATACGTTCGCCCCCTTTACACACACGCACACACACATAGTCCCACACACACTTCACCTCCCCATCTTTCTGTCTTTGTTTATTAACAGTCGAAGGTAATAAAGAAGCGATAGAATCAAAAGATTTGAATAGTTCATGATACAAAAAATGATCATAGCCACAACTTATAATACTATTAAAACTGTGGCTGGAGGGAGAAAGAGACAGAAAGAAAGAGACAAGGACATATATATATATATATATATATATATATATATATATATATATGTCCTTGTCTCTTTCTTTCTGTCTCTGTCTCCCTCCAGCCACAGTTTTAATAGTATTATAAGTTGTGGCTTTGAAGCTCCTCGTTAAAAAGTAGAGCACTGTAAAATGGTAGTAGTAACACAGCGTAGCGTCACTTGCTTTATGCATCGTTCCTTCCCTTATAGAAGTTTGAATGCCTGTACGCTTTCGCCGCCGTTATTGTGTTAAAATTATCATTGTTTATAAGCTGTTCAGAACTGGCCTAGCGGTTAGCGACGTTGGACTGTAGGTTGAAAAAATACTTGTAGTCCAGGGTTTCGAATCGTGTGACCGGTGGTGAATAGTCGTACTTCTATGCTGATGAGTCTTGATTGAAAAGAGACGAAACGTATACGTCCATAGATAAAAATATAAACAATAACAAATATTTTATATATATATATACATAGACATAGACAGACAGATAGGAAGAGAGATGTGCGGATAGGGAGGAAAAAACACTGATTTTGTCTTTGTATTTTTTAATATTGAACAGGCCTTGCAAACTCACTTTTTCCTGTTTCAAGCGATCTAACTCGAGCACAATGGTTGACCCACCGGGTCCTTTTTAATATAACGCTGAGCACGGCGACTGATTTCTATTAATAAAAAACAAAAGGATATGTTTAATCTGCGTCCATTCTATCCGCGCGTTTAACTATGAAACTTACAGACTTAATAGTGACATTATTTTTCAACATTTTTTAGATGAGGATTGATAATTTGTATTATTTGGATTATTCGGACTACTGTTTTCATCTGGAGCGTTATTCTCACAACGTTTCGGCCGATGTAGTTTTCGACCTTCTTCAGGAATGTCTTGTCATCTCAGGGATCTTTCTGCCGAACTCAGGAATCTGTACGGAATTTTGAACGGAATCCTTTGGGTAGCTTGCTCAGGTTCCGTCAGCCACTTTTCTGGAGGGTAAAGATGCAATCCTCAGTGCAGGCGATATTAAGAATACAATCACGAATTACGTAAGACGTCTACCCGGTCATAGATGATAGAACGAGACCATGCTACCCCCGTAGATTAAATAAAGGGTTCTGTGTAAAAAATCTGTACAGAAAGATTCGCGAGTTTGACAAGATACACCTGAAGAAAGTCGTAGGTTATATCAGCCAGAACGTTGTGAGAATAACACTGAATATGAGAACAGTAGTCCGAATAATCCAAATACAAATTAATAGTGACAGACAAACGTAAATGTTATTTTAAACTAACACATAGCAGACCAACGAACAGGGGTCCTTGGACGTATTTAAAATAGAAGATTTAACCCGCAATTTAAAAGTAAAGCGTGACAGCCCGACGAATGCATCAAAGAACAATAGAGATTCGTGGACGTATCTAAGTAAATGTTATTTAAAACTCAATAGTGACAGAGCGACACAAATGCTATTTCTAACTGAAGCGTGACAGACTTACTGAAATTATCTTTCAAACTTTATAGTGACAGAGCGACACAAATGCTATTTCTTAACTGAAGCGTTACAGACTTACTGAAATTATCTTTCAAACTTTATAGTGACAGAGCGACACAAATGCTATTTCTAACTGAAGCGTGACAGACTTACTGAAATTATATTTCAAACTTTATAGTGACAGAGCGACACAAATGCTATTTCTAACTGAAGCGTGACAGACTTACTGAAATTATATTTCAAACTTTATAGTGACAGAGCGACACAAATGCTATTTCTAACTGAAGCGTGACAGACTTACTGAAATTATATTTCAAACTTTATAGTGACAGAGCGACACAAATGCTATTTCTAACTGAAGCGTAACAGACTTACTAAAATTATCTTTCAAACTTTATAGTGACAGAGCGACACAAATGCTATTTCTAACTGAAGCGTGACAGACTTACTGAAATTATATTTCAAACTTTATAGTGACAGAGCGACACAAATGCTATTTCTAATTGAAGCGTGACAGACTTACTGAAATTATATTTCCAACTTTATAGTGACAGAGCGACACAAATGCTATTTCTAACTGAAGCGTGACAGACTTACTGAAATTATATTTCAAACTCAATAGTGACAGAGCGACACAAATGCTATTTCTAACTGAAGCGTGACAGACTTACTGAAATTATATTTCAAACTCAATAGTGACAGAGCGACACAAATGCTATTTCTAACTGAAGCGTGACAGACTTACTGAAATTATATTTCAAACTCAATAGTGACAGAGCGACACAAATGCTATTTCTAACTGAAGCGTGACAGACTTACTGAAATTATATTTCAAACTCAATAGTGACAGAGCGACACAAATGCTATTTCTAACTGAAGCGTGACAGACTTACTGAAATTATATTTCAAACTCAATAGTGACAGAGCGACACAAATGCTATTTCTAACTGAAGCGTGACAGACTTACTGTAATTATATTTCAAACTCAATAGTGACAGAGCGACACAAATGCTATTTCTAACTGAAGCGTGACAGACTTACTGAAATTATATTTCAAACTCAATAGTGACAGAGCGACACAAATGCTATTTCTAACTGAAGCGTGACAGACTTACTGAAATTATATTTCAAACTCAATAGTGACAGAGCGACACAAATGCTATTTATAACTGAAGCGTGACAGACTTACTGAAATTATATTTCAAACTCAATAGTGACAGAGCGACACAAATGCTATTTCTAACTGAAGCGTGACAGACTTACTGAAATTATATTTCAAACTCAATAGTTACAGAGCGACACAAATGCTATTTCTAAGTGAAGCTTGACAGACTTACTGAAATTATATTTCAAACTCAATAGTGATAGAGCGACACAAATGCTATTTCTAACTGAAGCGTGACAGACTTACTGAAATTATATTTCAAACTCAATAGTGACAGAGCGACACAAATGCTATTTCTAACTGAAGCGTGACAGACTTACTGAAATTATATTTCAAACTCAATAGTGACAGAGCGACACAAATGCTATTTCTAACTGAAGCGTGACAGACTTACTGAAATTATATTTCAAACTCAATAGTGACAGAGCGACACAAATGCTATTTCTAACTGAAGCGTGACAGACTTACTGAAATTATATTTCAAACTCAATAGTGATAGAGCGACACAAATGCTATTTCTAACTGAAGCGTGACAGACTTACTGAAATTATATTTCAAACTCAATAGTGACAGAGCGACACAAATGCTATTTCTAACTGAAGCGTGACAGACTTACTGAAATTATATTTCAAACTCAATAGTGACAGAGCGACACAAATGCTATTTCTAACTGAAGCGTGACAGACTTACTGAAATTATATTTCAAACTCAATAGTGACAGAGCGACACAAATGCTATTTCTAACTGAAGCGTGACAGACTTACTGAAATTATATTTCAAACTCAATAGTGACAGAGCGACACAAATGCTATTTCTAACTGAAGCGTGACAGACTTACTGAAATTATATTTCAAACTCAATAGTGACAGAGCGACACAAATGCTATTTCTAACTGAAGCGTGACAGACTTACTGAAATTATATTTCAAACTCAATAGTGACAGAGCGACACAAATGCTATTTCTAACTGAAGCGTGACAGACTTACTGAAATTATATTTCAAACTCAATAGTGACAGAGCGACACAAATGCTATTTCTAACTGAAGCGTGACAGACTTACTGAAATTATATTTCAAACTCAATAGTGACAGAGCGACACAAATGCTATTTCTAACTGAAGCGTGACAGACTTACTGAAATTATATTTCAAACTCAATAGTGATAGAGCGACACAAATGCTATTTCTAACTGAAGCGTGACAGACTTACTGAAATTATATTTCAAACTCAATAGTGACAGAGCGACACAAATGCTATTTCTAACTGAAGCGTGACAGACTTACTGAAATTATATTTCAACCTCAATAGTGACAGAGCGACACAAATGCTATTTCTAACTGAAGCGTGACAGACTTACTGAAATTATATTTCAAACTCAATAGTGACAGAGCGACACAAATGCTATTTCTAACTGAAGCGTGACAGACTTACTGAAATTATATTTCAAACTCAATAGTGACAGAGCGACACAAATGCTATTTCTAACTGAAGCGTGACAGACTTACTGAAATTATATTTCAAACTCAATAGTGATAGAGCGACACAAATGCTATTTCTAACTGAAGCGTGACAGACTTACTGAAATTATATTTCAAACTCTATAGTGACAGAGTAACACAAATGCTATTTCTAACTGAAGCGTGACAGACTTACTGAAATTATATTTCAAACTCAATAGTGACAGAGAAACACAAATGCTATTTCTAACTGAAGCGTGACAGACTTACTGAAATTATATTTCAAACTTAATCGTGACAAACGGACGAACATTATATTTCAGACTTATGTGCCAAAGACCGATTGACATTATATTTCAAAATGAAGCCTGACAAGCAGATGAAAATTATATGGACGGTTTATTAAGAAGTTTGTATCATGCTTCGCATTATTAGCTCCATCGCGCTGTGCATACTATAGACACATTGTTCATGTAGGCATATTAATTAAAATACGATATGCCCAAAGAGCCATGACAAATAAAAGAATACTTCTAGCTATGGGAGCAGTACACGTGTACCGTGGCTCCTAGCTTAGATAGGATATTAATGAGGGTCACGTCTTTGGAAATGCTCCAATAACCAAGCTGACAATTTAATGATATAAGTGTCGAATGACAAAGATGGATGTAAAAAAGTGAATGTTATTAATGAAAGCATCACGATTCAACAATTGCTGAAGTTATAAAAAGAACGTTGTAAATGAAAGAGAGAGAATCAGTGTTAACGAACAAAATTATTCATAGCAATTGAAATTTACAAATGATGTAAAGTTATTTGCTGTGAATAAATAGTACGTTTAGAACAGATAAAAGTTTTCGGGTTTGTTAGAATGTTTGTAAACCACGAGGTTTTGAAGTGTTTATATATGTTTGATTGTTGTTAGTGTGAGTGATATTTTTTTACAAACTTAGCACCTCTTAATAAGGTCCATATGCCACTCGAAGATAAGGGTTATTGTGTAGGACAAGTAGAAGATAAGCAACTGAAAAGATTTGTAACGATAGTAAAGCAACTAATTATTTAAGAGGATGGCTCAAAAAGAATTTGTTTACATTGGACATTAAAACAGCAATGTTATAGTCAGCCAGGAAGCAACACCACGGAACCGTGTTCTACGGAAGAACAGTTTTAGTGTAGTTCATGGGATTTTTTAAAACATATTTCACCCCAAACAAGGCAGGCCGCCACTGTAAACATAAGGAGTTAGTGAGAATTAGAGTGTAGGTTGTGGGTGTCATCCTAAGTTGGGAGCAGTGTAACGAGATGTCTGTTTACATTAGTTTTAAACCTCTGCATGTCGGTACAGTCGGGGAAACAGGGAGTGGGAGGGAGTTCCAGAAACCGACAGTACGAGGAAAGAAGATATTGGAGTACAAGGCTCTCCGGCATCTGGCGACCTCCGCATTGAATGGATGGGATTAAGCTGATTGTTGAGTTGGTCTAGTGTATTTACGTCGAGGGGGCACCAGAGTAGCCAGTTCATTGGATATTGTGTGTATGCGGTATTTGTCAGTGTGCAAATATGTGTGTGAGTTCAGAAATCATTGTGCGCATGCGGTATTTGTCAGTGTGCAAATATGTGTGTGAGTTCAGAAATCATTGTGCGCATGCGGTATTTGTCAGTGTGCAAATATGTGTGTGAGTTCAGAAATCATTGTGCGTATGCGGTATTTGTCAGTGTGCAAATATGTGTGTGAGTTCAGAAATCATTGTGCGTATGCGGTATTTGTCAGTGTGCAAATATGTGTGTGAGTTCAGAAATCATTGTGCGTATGCGGTATTTGTCAGTGTGCAAATATGTGTGTGAGTTCAGAAATCATTGTGCGTATGCGGTATTTGTCAGTGTGCAAATATGTGTGTGAGTTCAGAAATCATTGTGCGTATGCGGTATTTGTCAGTGTGCAAATATGTGTGTGAGTTCAGAAATCATTGTGCGTATGCGGTATTTGTCAGTGTGCAAATATGTGTGTGAGTTCAGAAATCATTGTGCGTATGCGGTATTTGTCAGTGTGCAAATATGTGTGTGAGTTCAGAAATCATTGTGCGTATGCGGTATTTGTTAGTGTGCAAATATGTGTGTGAGTTCAGAAATCATTGTGCGTATGCGGTATTTGTTAGTGTATGAATGTGTTTGTGTGAGAGAAAGTTGAGTAGTCGTTTGTTATTGTGTGCGTGAGGTGAGTATTTATCTATTTCTGCTCTCCCCGAAAGGCAAGGGGGGTGGAATATCGTGTCGCCTTCTGTCTGGCCTCTGACGCCGTTGTCTCTCCTTTTCTGACTCGCCGTTATCAAGTTTGGTTTTATTAGAAGTTGCCATTTCACACTGGCTCGCTAAATCTATCGTTTTGAATGACCGGGGATCAGTTTCCTTTATAGAAAGAGTTGAGTTCGCTCATTTAGCTAGAAAACAGAAAAAAAACGTCAAAGTAATTATAGTAACCAAACAGCGGAGGGCCCTGTACCCGCTGCCCCCTACTGTACATGGAAGAGTGTTGAAAACCTTTATAACATAAAAAATAAAGTGAACGATAAAATATCCATACTGCTTCGAGTCTTCGAATTTTAGCCAACCTTAAGGGAAAGCTGCTACAAGAAATGCGAGAAGTCTCCAACGGACGACAGGTAGGTGGTTCGTATTTCGTCTTACATCCACATAAAAACAAATGGAGCAAATCACAGAACACACGCAAGTAAAAAATCTCAAACTTAAACGTGACAGACTATCTTCTGTCCTTTCCTTCTTTACAATTTCAAATATTCTTTCACTTATTTTTCTTTCTTTCGTTTATGTTTTTTGTTTCTCGACTTTCTGAAAAGAAGAACATTTTTAGATACGGCAAAGCCAGTTTTATACTCATGCTACAAAGCAGGGCTGTCAAGCACACGTCCGTTCGCCTAAAAAGCCTTGGCCGAAAAGGTTTTGGCATCGATCACGTTGGGTTTTGAGAGGACAAAATCACTTGATCACTGCTCTGTTTTTGTTTATGCTAATTATCTTCCTTTGAAATAAATATGGTTTCTAGAATAAGGACAACAAACTGCTTCACTAATATAAACAAAAATCTCAGATCAATGTGTAGTTTCTGTACATGTATTTTGTAACGTCTCCTTCGGCGGGCGGTGTTGGAGATATAGAAGGACTTCAAAAAAAAAGTCTGACTGTCAAAAGACGCTAAGTTTTTTATATGAAACCAAAGTTGTGTCACATGTTTACTGGGATGGGCCGTTATTTAATGCTTATATTGATACTGAAGCAATATATATATAATTTTTAATTTTATAATTTTATAATTTATATATTTTTTAACTTAATATAATTTTATTTTTATTTTTATTTTTATTTTTATTTTTATTTTTATTTTTATTTTTATTTTTATTTTTATTTTTATTTTTATTTTTATTTTTATTTTATTTTTAACGTTATCTCCATTTACTTTCGATAAGATATATAGCGTCTCTATTAGTTGAATTTGAATACTTTCCATAACGGCCACGTAATTCCACGCACGTGACAATTTAAACATGCTAGGTTCCCATCTGTCCAACTGTTAACGTTATTCCCATTTAATTTTCTTGCTTTTTCGATGTACAGCGTTGCTGTTGTTTTGATCTGTAACTTTTCCATAACTGACTATGAATATTCCACGCACGTGACAATTTTAAATCTGAAAGTGTTCCATCTTTCCAACGGACAATATTTTGAAATTCCTGGCGGTTGTTCTCACTCATTAAACTATACGACTCCGCTGATGAAGGTCCGATTTTCTCGGATCTGAAACCTTGGTCCGGATGTTGTTGTAACACTTTATTTAATATTAATAAATATCATGCTCTTATTAATTATTTAGTTAATTTTACTTTTGCATTAATAATTGAGCACTCTGCTGGGAAACTCTCCCAATTAAGAAATACGGTATATATATATATATATATATATATATATATATATATATATATATATATATATATATATTGAAACGAAATGAACATCCTGTTAACCTACTATTTTTTTCTTTTAATCTGTAATTTCATACTCACTCTCTTAGATACACATACACATCTTTCTTCCTCTCTATCTATCTCTTTCTCATTATATGCATTTTTCTTCTTTTTTAGTTTATTCTTCTTAATCTCGGCGTTAATCGGAAAACAGAATGGTTTTGTCACGGTGTGTTATTCCGTAATTCTGTGAATTCCTTATTCCTTTATTCACTTAAACACTTACTCCGTTATTCTTCCTATTTTCTCAAATGATTTTCGGTACTTTCTTAGATTAAGACACGCGTTAAAATCAACTTGGCGTCGGTACTTTCTGGAGGTTTACGTAAACCGCCGGAAAGTACCGAAGCGGTTAGCCAATCAAAAATAAGCACACATGTCAACATTTTACATGACTGAAACGCGACTGCAACTGATTGAAATACGAATATACTGCAATAAATTGTCACAAGCTATAACTGGCTGTTGGGTGTCCCGGAGGTTTGGTTAACTTTTGCCAAGAAGAAAAACTGATCGCAAAAGAACGAAAATGTTCAGACAAAAAAACAACAACTTTATTCCTAACGCTAACCTCTAACCTCTAACCTCTAACCCTAACGCAACCCCGAATTTTTTTAGTAAAAAACAACCTAACCCTAAACCCTAACGACGCCATTTTTACCTGATTTCAAACCATGAATAATTTTAAGTAACAAAAACACTTAAGAATATAATTTATCACCTGTTTATTTTTATTTCTTTGTTAAATAAATATTTTTCATACAATTTGACTAAATGTATTATTTGACTTTTTGGGCTTCATTTGTTTGCTTTAAATGTTGGTTAATGTGTTTTTTGCAACTTGTAAATCCACCCTCAAAGATCAAACAATATATGGTGATAGCGAGTGAAAGTGATAGATAAAAATTTAGTAACAGATTTGTCACTTAGACGATTTCAGCGTGAGTCCTAATCTAAGAAAGTACCTGATTTTCATTAGTTTTTGACGAAATGTTGCATGAAGTTATATCCATTGATACGTACCCAGATTTTTAGATTTGTCTCCCAAGGGCATAAATGAAAGGCTATATAGTTTACAAATATTTAAAATAATTTATTTAACAAAATCTACGTGCGAAAGCTTGCACATTTTATTTTGAATCGTATATCGAGCTTTATTATTTTCAACTCGCTTCTCATCTTTCCCGCACACGAGGCTTCCATTATTTAGCCAGTTTTCTCCCCCCTCGAATTCGTCACGTAATCAGCATCCATACCTTCTATCGGCCTGATTGCTTCTTCGGCACCTCATGCTCTTGTTTTTTATTATTTATGAATTTACGCGTTAAACAAACCGAAATTATTCATGCGATTCAAAAAAAAAAAAAAGAAAAGAAGGAAAAAAATGAAGTGAAAATATTCCCGGGCAACGCCGGGTACGTAGATTTATTCAATTAATAAGAAGTATTCATATTCAAAATATTCAAATATTTAAAAAAAGTATTTGAAATTAAAATAATTAAAATAAATACACGTTCTTGTTTTTATGCGTTACGGCGTGTCAACCCTTTTGGGATTATCTAATTCTAAAACAAATACATATTGTCGGCGAGTATTTTTATACAATAAGTCAAACAATAGGAAGTATTTTATCAATAAGTTAAGCGAAATGTATCAGGGTCGGCGGGACAGTTATAAAAGTGTGTGGGGGGGGCTTCTCCTAAAAAGTGTGGGGGGGCGGTTTAACATATGCATATATAACTTCATTATTGATGACCGTAAAGTGGGGGAGCCCAAGTCAAAAAGTGAGGGGGCTTGAGCCCCCCTGCCCCCCGGTGCCGCCGTCTATGTGTATGACGTAGTATTTATCTCCCCCACACACACACTGCGGGAAGGTGTGACACAAGATTGGAAGGTACGGATTGAAAAGTCACCGCCCAAGCGGAACAGCTCTATGGCCTACGAGAAAATGTCAGAGTAGCTTCGTCGAGATACCCCGGTTGGGAGCCTCAGGCGATGAGCAATAAACTTACCCTTTCTCAAAGAGAGACGGTAAAGACTGAAAAAGGGTAGACATCCTCCATACCCCAGTCAATCAGAAAAAAGGCCACCTAACTCAAATGGCTTAGACTGTGTTAGACTGATTGTCGTGGATGGATATGAAAAACACAGCCACAGATAAGGTCAGGTGACCCTCAGGTCACTATCGGTTAGAACAGTCATTCACGTAAGAGAACTGTTAATAGGTTTGCATTTTTATAATCGTTTCAAAATGAGATATTCAAGAAACCCAGTCTTCCATATAATGTAATTCATTGTGTTGTAGCTTTCTTAGAATTATATATCGCTTCCAGTTAATATCTTTACGACGAACTAGTTTTTTTATATGTGCGCCTTATTTGATGTTAGTAAAATAACCCGACGTTGCTAGGGAAATATTGATTTACTCCTCTCCAGGAGTTAGGCACAAGGCCAGTTTTTATCTTACTCCCACAAGTAAGATGTGACCCACAAGTAAGATGTAAGGTTGGGTCGGGAAAGTGGGGTTTAAAAATTGCCTGGGCAGCCCTGTCGGCATTCCCCGGTAGGGGCGCCTCAGGCAGTAAGTAATAAACTTACTCCTCCCCAAAGAGGGGAGGCGAAGCCTTGGAGGGTGGACCTCCTAGAACTGCACAGAACAGACACATAAACCGGTGTAAATCAAGCCCCGAAGACCAAGACAATACCAGTCTATGGGGTGCAGTATCCATCGGAACAGATACTACATTTTGATCTTAGCCAAAAGGCCAAAGGGAAGTAAATTGCTGAAATTAAACGCAATAGAAATATCTGCTATCAATAAGAGATAGAACACAATAGAACCGAATACATAGTTATTATGAAGTTATTATGCAACTAATTACACAGGGCATTTTTAACAATAACCAACAAAAACAAAAAGAGGTGAAAAAATATAATACAAATAAATATTACGAACCGCAATATAAGTCACTCTTCTACTTACCTGGATAAGTTTATTTTTGTATTTTAACTTATTTTAAAGTGTGTTGTAGTTCAAAACAAAATTACTCACAACTCTGTTTAGTAAGAACGAAAAAAAATGGCCGACATTAGACGGTCACGTGGAGTCTCGATAATCTCTCAAAAATCGAAAATTGCAGAAAGATTTAAACAGAATCACAGCTGTCACAATCGTGCGAAAATGTAATGTTCAACCCAACTGTAAATTTTATTACAAGTATTTCAGTGTAATTTTCGATTTTTGATCTATTATCGAGACACCACGTGATCGTCTAATGTCGGCCATTTTTTCGTCTTTACTTAACAAAGTTTACACTAGTTTTGTTTTGAACTAAAAACACGTTTCTATCTCTGTAAGGAATCATCAAGCTAAGTGCATGGATTTAGCCTGATGATTCCCTACGGGGATGACCATCTGACCTCTCGTTGTAGCTTAATTGCAATAAATATACGCTCATAACTTACTATATATATATATATATATATATATATATATATATATATATATACACCCCCCATACACACACACAAACACACACATATATATATGGTACATATATTGTATTAGTTTCTGTAGATGTAAATCCGTTGAAACTCCAGTGTTTATAAAAAGTAGAGCTGTTCTTAAGTATACATTTTTATTTATACAAACATTATTGGTTACATATATGCATACATGTTTCGGTTGTACTCTTCACAGAGAGTTAACCTCTTCAGACCAAAGAAGATAGAGAAGTTAACTCTCTGTGAAGAGTACAAACGAAGCATGTATGCACATATGTAACCAATAATGTTTGTATAAACAATAATGTTTGTATATATATATATATATATATATATATATATATATATATATATATATATATAGTGTGTGTGTGTGTGTGTTAAAGTGAAATAAATCCCAAAAAGAAATCCGGGTATAAGAGCTCAATGTAATAAGTAGAGCCAGACTAAAATACAGTAACACAGAATCACACAATCACCGGTGCGATAATTTATTTCGACCCTCCGGCATTATTCAAGCATATATATATATATATATATATATATATATATATATATATATATATATATATATATAAAATAAATAAATAAATGCCCTTATTTTTAATAATAATAAAGTCTCCTGTCGAGAGGCCCTTATCGATCCAGGCAATATAATATTGAATGTTCTCTCGTTGATAAATGAGACAATCACTCAGTTACAAGTTGAAAGTGGAATCTAGAGGTTTGCAGCGACTTAACGCTGATTAAGTCAACTTTCATCTTAACCAATAATATGACTCCTTTGAAACCCTGAGAATTGTAATATTTCTTTGGCTGGTGTAATAATTAAATGATGATCGAGGATAGATATATTTATATCTGAAATACCCAAAAATGGTTATTAGTATAAAATATCGATACTACAAACGTGTATTCTGCTTTGTATGGTCTCGAGTGCGGGGGAAGCAAATCATTTAATTATGTATGAATGATTTTTGTGAGATATCTATTTCATTTCGTTCCTGTCTGTGTATATAATAGGCCGCTATTGTTATATTCGTTACTATACGAGATATTTTGTTAAACAAGTTCCCCAGATAATAAGGATCAGTCTGTTATAGAAAAAATAGACATATTTTCAATGCACGCCTTATTTCGAATTAGCAAGATCACCTGACGTTGTCAGGGAAGTAAATACGTAAAAGTAAATAAAATAGAAATGTTAGGTATATTTAAAAAACTCCAAACAATGCAAGTTGCAACTGTAGATGTAAGGACTACTGAGAATTAAGGTGGAAGTTTTGGGGCATCCTAAATTTAGAGCTATGTAGCGAGATGCTTTTCACATTAGTTTAATATTTCTGCATGTCGGTAGAGTCGCGGAAAGCGAGAGCAGGGAGGGAGTCCCAAAGGCAGGGCAGCACGAGGAAAGAAGCTATTAGGGTAGAAGGCATCTGGTGACCTCCACAATGAATGACTTGAATTAAGCTGATTGTTGGGTTGGTCGAGCGTATTTACGTCGAGGATGCACCAGAGTAGCAAGTTCATCGGAACACATTCCATTGAACTACTTGTAAAACAAACACAAATATGCCACATTGCGGCGATGGGACAGAGGCTAGAGCTTGGTTAATAGTGAGGGACCTATTAGATTAGCGACTCTTTTTTGGACCTTGTCTAAGACACAGAGAGAGACAAGTTAATGTTGTACCAGCCCAGATGTGAGAATAATAGTCTATACATGGGCAGATGGTGGATTTTTAAAGATATAGGATACTATCAGGTGTGAGAAGTTTTGTAGCTCGGTAGAAGGAGCCTACTTTCTTTGCAGTAGCCTTGGAACGATGTTTTTATGTATTTGCTCCAATTCATGTTACATGTGAATGTTAGGTCAGGGGTATTTAATGTTGGGCTCTCATGTAGGCTGACCGTCGCTACTTGAAAACATTTCTTGTAGTATTTGAAGGAAAGGAGATTGGTCTCAGCAGGATTAAATGTTACACTTTATTGATGACCCAATTCAACTACAGACTGGAGGTCACTTTCTAAGAATTCAGCCATTTGTTCGGATATGTGAGCGTAGTTTCGTCAGCAAATATACCCATCACAGCCACAATGTCATCGAGGTGGTCATTTATCAAAATCATGAACTATAAAGATCCAAGGATCGATCCCTGGGGTACACTTGCATTTATGTCATTTGTTTGAATGAACAGCCATCGAGGACAACCCGAAGTTTTCTTTTAGATAGAAGGGTCTAATTATATTATTAAATATTCGTCCAGTAATACCATATGAATTAACAAAGCCAAGCCCTGAAATTACTGAAATATTAAACAAAATGAATCGGACTATTTTTTTAAGGGCAAAAAAATGTGATCATTTAAACATATTTTCACGACAGGCATAATTATTATTGTAAAGAAACAGAAGCAAAGTAGCAGTTTAAGGTCAAATAATATGTTACAACAGAAAAAAAGGATTGGCTAGTCAGAATCAAATATCGATCTGTCATATTGACAAACAAAGGCAGAAATAAATACTATCACTCAAATTTTCTGTTTTAATACCTCATCGTAATACAGCTTCATAGTCCAGTAGCTTCTTTCCAAGAACTGCAGTCTTGTGTAACCTTCTTACTGCTGACTGTTTTCCTCCTACCTTGGCCTTTTAAAAACTACAGCCAATAGGCAACCTCTGTCTTTGCGATAATCATCTTTCGTTCTCGTTAGCTCCTGACATGAAGTAGCTACATGCTTTGTCTGGAGCGATTTATATAAAAATTGGCCTGAAGGACCTGTTCAAAAACACTACACAGAACAACATCTTAAACTCCATTAAAGAAATTAGACTCTTTATTAAAATTTAATAAAATAAACAAATACTAAATAGCTGTCTCACCTATACGATTTTATCTTAAAATTACATTCTGCATTAAATAACCCATTGGTGGTTGATATTGCGTAAAGCAAATAAAACAAAACCAGTACTACTGTTACTACTACTGCTACTACTACTAGTACATTTACTATTGACATTTTCGTCTTTATTTACGTTATTTATTTATTTCACCCTCTTAATCTTCGTTTACGCTGTTATTTCTTTTATTTTTACAACTACTACCATCTCTCTTTCTCTCTCTACTCATCCCGGCATTTCCTAATTCTTCTATCCCTTTCTTTACAATATTCTCGAATAATTCACCCTTCCTACCGTCATCTAAAAGACTCAATGTGAAAACAAACAAGCAAGATCATCAACGTAAATATTATAACAAAGTGTTATGTAGATTTCAGTTGTTAATTTATCTATACGACCTACAAAACAAACACCAAGCCAAACAAAAGTACTACTACTACTACTACTACTACTACTACTACTACTACTACTATTACTACTACTACTACTACTACTACGGGTTGGTACATAAAATCCCAGGAAATTAATATTTAGGAAAACAATATGTATTTACATATACATTTTACAATGCACTAATCTATTTTACTTTATTAATGAACTTGAAAATGTCAGACAATACATACAAGGACACCGTTGTCTGGCTCAGAGCCAACACATTCTTTACTTTCCAGCCAAGAGGTAAGAGACAAGGTCAAGTGTTTTTATAAAAGTCAGCATCCTAGGATAAGCGCACTCTCTTACAAAATATGCTTGATCAGCCCTGTCGGTATTCCTCGCTAAAGGCGCCTCATGCGACTAACCCCTTTCCAGAGAGAAGGTAACACCTGGGAATGTGGACCTCTTAGGACTAAACAGAACCATACCTCAGCCTTACAGCAGCAAAGTTACTGACGGACTGATTAATCCTGACTTAAGTTACACAAACGATTGGTCCTCAAAACGCTCAGATCTCAACGTAATGGATTTTCTCATTCGACGTTTACTGACGAATCAATTTAATTTATAAGTCAGAGATGTCACATACCTAAAAGCCTTATGAAACACTATGCCTCTTGGCGACTGAAAGTATTGAATACTCTTTGGTACCAAAATCAAAAAAAAATAAACAAAAATAAATACCAATGATTGCTTTAAAAGCAATATATATTTATACATTAACAGTGGCATGCTATTTTGCTCATAGAGTAGGACGTCAGAATCTAAAATCCGGTCTTCGAATCTCCGAGTTGATATGCTTGCTCCGTTTAGTTACACTGATTCACCTTTAAAAGACGAAACACGTATCCGTGAATGACTATCATAGCCGACTGCAACATGGTCGTCTTCAAGTCTAATATAAACAAATACTTTTTGAGCCGTCCTCTTGGATAATGAATTCTTCCTTAAGTAATCTTCTGTCGATTCCACCAATTGTTTCCAATCCTCTTGTGGTTGGGATTATAGTCTGACTGACAATCTCTTTGACTCTCATCCTCGAATGGCATCCGGGCTTTTATAAACAGTAACTCATCAATAAAAAAGTAAGTAATATTTCATTTATATACACGTATATTCTTCTGGTATTATTAAATGATATATAGTACGTATATATATATATTTTTTTATGCGTTTATCCTTAGTTACTACGGGTCCGCAATATTACACACATATATTTTCAGTATTTACTTCAACACTGCTCAATGCGTAAGTAACATTATGAAAATATACTTATGAGCTAAATAGAATCGTTGATGTTTTATTCATTGCCAAACGGATATTTTTCTACTGCTGAATTAGAATTTGTAATTGATTTGAAGTCGTATCTAATACCAGTAAAAAGTTCTAGTTTAATTAAATTTGAATTTTATTAAAAAAAAAATCGCGAATGCTAAATCTGAACAATTTCTCATTAATATGTTTTAACTTGTCGGTTATTCATAGACGTTTTATACCAGATTTGTTATGGTTTGCCTTCAAGGGATTTCTGAATCAATTTCAACATCGTTTTACGGCGGGGAAATCAGGTAGCTTCGAGCTCTTAATAAGAATTAGATTAGCACCAGAATATGGCGCTGAAATAAACTTTCTTTCAAAATTGTTGCGTTAAAAGTTGAATATTCAAAATATATTTGTGAAAAATATCGAAACGCACATACACTCATACATAAAAGCAGTAGAATCACAACAACAAAACGATTATCTAATATATTTCTGATTTTTTAAGATGAGGTTGATAATTTGTATACTTAGTTGAGTGTTATCACCACCATGTTTCGGTCGCTGTAACCTCCGGCCTTCTTCAAGTGTATCTCTTCGAACTCGGGAATATTACTGTCAAACTCGGGAATGTGTTCGGAATTTCGAACGACCCCCATTATTTAATCCACGAGAGAAGCATGCTTTTGTTCCGTCAGCGAAACCAATGTTATTTATAAGTTTAAATAGACTTTGGGTGAATGTAACTCACATAATAATAAAGCTAATAGCTACATTGGTTTTATAAGCACAAGCCTATCCCGTCGCCTTATCATGCATCTTGTAAACTCCAGCTCATTTTTCCAACGTATACAAAAACATAATTACACTCCCTCTGATTTAAGACAAATTCTAGTTAATACATTCCGAAACCAAATTATAAAAATTAAAAATACTGGAAGCTATCTACATAAAAACACAACAACCTAAAATTGACAAGATCACATATGAAACAGTGGTAACATTTTAAAATTCTTAACGTAATCCTATTTTGTTCTGTGATGCCATCTAGCGTTGTTGAATTTAATTCGTCAACGACTTCCTGTAACAATGCGAAACACGTTTTAATGCGCGTTTCACCGCAGTCTTTTTAAAATTCTCTTCTTTCTCCGGCTTTGTTTGTTCATTTGATCTTGACACCTGATGATGATTCGATGAAGAATCGAAACTGTTCGTGAAACCTATGAAACCTATTGAACATTTATTTTTATTTTTGTGGGGGGGGATTTTTATCCGAAAAGATCATCAGAAAAATTGAAAGAAAGTATATATAAAGATATATATGCACACACACACACACACACACACACCCATACATACACACACACACACACACACACACACACATATATATATATATATATATATATATATATATATATATATATATTATTCCCCTGAAGATGGACCAGGATGGGTCTGAAAGTACTTGGGAGACAAATCCAAACTATGGCAAATTCATCAGCCAATTGCCCTCCGAAACTAAGATCCTGATTCGGACTATTGAAAGGATCTACCAAAAGATATCTAGACATGAGTTGTCTCTTATATTCAACAATACTTGTCTGCAAGAGAAGATGCTGCCTAGTTATACATGCATATATATATATATATATGTCGCATTTCGATCGCAGTTTTCGTCAGACGATGACAAGCTATGGCTTCGAAACGCGATTACATTTTGTATAGAAACACCTAATTCTACAAGAATAGAGATATATGCTAAAAGTCAGGTCGTCAAAGTTTTTTCCGTAAAGCTTTGCTCTTACTTTAATAACACTTACTTGGCACAGACTAAGTAGGTTTCTTTTCTTCCAAGTCGAGGATACGTACTCGGCAATCAGTCCGAGAGAGTCAAGACCATTTTCAAGTATGTGATGACCTCGCATCTGTCGGACTGAAGTATGGCCCTCCGCAGTTCACTCTTCCATACTTTACCTTCTTGCGCTTTGAGAACGGTATAGTTTATTGCTAAATGTCTTAGGCGCTATTACCGGGGAATGTCATTTCTTGGCGGATAAAGTGAACACACATCGTTTGCGATGACTTTCCAGTTTCCACTTTCCAGTTTCCACCTTCCAGTCTTGTGTCACATATCTCCGCGTTGGGAAGGAGCTAAATACCTACCAGTCCAGGATACGTCCTGGACGCTCAGTTCGACAGTCAATTTGTTTTCCTCCGTTGCAGTTCTAAGAGATTGACCATCCCAGGCTTTACCTTTTTTCGAACTATTTTGTATATTGCTAATCGCCTGTGGCCCCTCTATTTGTATGCTAGTGTGGACTTGTTCTTGTGAACTAGCTTTTAAAAACTTTACCTTGTGTCTAACCTCCTGAGGGAGAAGTATACAATACTCTAATAATAAAAAAGGCTTTCATATACCTTAGTTCTGAGAATTGTTTATATTTGAACAAAAATGGGTTTACTTTTTATAATTAGCCGCAATTAACAAGTAACCGGCCTATTTAGTAAAATGGAAAGTGTGTTTGTTTATGGGTCGGGGAGCAGGGTATAATGCTCGGGCGACATAGAAGTTTTCTTTTATATAGCTAGTGTCAGTAGAAGTTAGAGATATATACATAAGTTTATAGCTAAAAGTGTTGAGTGCTCGTTTTTTTATAAAGCATTGTTGATATTTCAATTTTGAATTATTTACAAAATCCGTTAAAAAGCATACAATACAAATAATTTCTATTTCAGTCTCAAATCTTTCGCCGATAGGCGCCCGCAACTACATCGATATGATAAAAGATTTAAAAATATATAAATCCCTGATAAACTAAATATTAGTAACTTATACCTAGGGAAGCTTTTATTTTGTTAAACGACTACAAAAGCGAAAACGACAATAACCCCAGACCTCGCTTAATTAATCAGACTAAGCCCGAAATTGGAAGGATTATAAAAACAATCTTCTCTAGAATCAACAAGCAAATAAAAGAAGATTTCGAATAAAACCAATGTATTAACATTGCCAAAACAATCACTTAGTTCAATAATATCGAAAATAAAATTAGATGTATCCACATATAGTTAAACATCGTAAATATCAATCGATCTATATCTGAAGAACTCTTTAACATCGCCCTATAGTTCGCCGTGATGTATATGGACATATTTAAGGATAAGATCCATATCATTAAAAAATGTAGATAATCGATTCTTACCAATAATAACGATCAATATAGTAAAAACTGAAATGACGAACTCCTTTGACTTGGCCATGGTTGTCCTGGCTCGGAGACATGAATCAGATCTTGTGCGGTTATATAGTTTATATACTGTCACAAATATATTGGATAATACAGATATTGGCTTTTATATCGATTATAGATTGCCTATAACAAGGGATTCTAACGAGTTCGAGGCTTAAAATTTCAAAAAGAATTATACATATGGAAATAAAAATATTAGGTCTAAGAGTCGACGCATTACCTAACATACAAATAACACACTTTTAAGATGTTAATTTCAACTTAAATAAAAAGAAATACTAGTCTTATTTGAAGAATAACTCCAACCCAAATGTACACGGGAACTAAAAGTCTAATCACCCCTTTGAATCATAAAACATATACCTAGTTCTATCGAACGTAGGCTTAACAATACCTTTAAGAACGATAGGGTATTTAGAAATTCAAGTACTATTTACAAACATCTCCAAAATAGTAGTTGTAATAATATAGAGATAAAATATAAGCTACAAGATACCAATAATTATGATGAAGACAGAAAAAATAGTAACATAATTTGGTTTACGCCACCCTATAACACGATGCAAAAATTAAAGATGGCAAGACATTTTTTACGCTTACAGAATAACATTTCACCGGAGCTAAACCCTTGCGCAAAATGCTCAGTAAAAACTAATGATAATCAAAACACACAATAGCAAAATACTAGATGACAATACTCGAAGACAAAATGAATATAAAATGCGTAAAAAGTCATCGATATAGCAACAATAACAATAACACTTTCCCGGAGTTTAATATTAGAAATAGTAATAACTCCAACTCTTATAGCAATAACCCCAATAAAAATATGAAATTTAGCAAGCAAGCAAAAACTTTAACCATAGAACTCGTGCACATGGTCCAGTACTGACAGACTTTTTAAACAAAAAATGCTGACAGACTTTTTAAACAAACAATGCTGACAGACTATTTAAACAGGAAAGAGGACTCATCAGTAAGGAAAAATGTGTAAACAAGAAATAAAAGGACTAAAAAATACATAACGCAAAATATAGAGAGGCTGATTACTGCCGCCAAAAGCATCACTATAAACAAAAGCCACAATATTCGCCCACGAAAAAACGAATAACAAAAGATAATACATATGAGAAATTTCTAAAAATGTATAATAACCATAATAGCACATTCTACTCACAAAAAACGTCGATTGAAAGCAACACTTTCGAACAAATACTAGAAACTCAAAGAATAATCGAGTGGCAAATATTACGACTGATCAGCACATACTTACATTTAAACAACCCCTGTAGATTATGTTTAAATGCATAGGTAGAAATTAAAATTTAAAGATCCCCAAAACTGTAGAAGCAAAATACAAACCAAATGTTAAGTATATATATATATATATATATATATATATATATATATATAGTCTAAAAAGCTTTGAGTCATTTTAACAAAAACAAAAACAAAACAAAAAAGAAGTAAAATGCAGTTTTAATTCCCAGAGAAACTAGCTAAATCCAAGATATTGCAGACTTAACATTCGTTGAGAAATTCATAAATAAAAAAATAAGTAAATCCAATTTTAAAAAATAGATAACTAAAAATATATATATAAATAAAAAAAGAAGGGGGTTAAGTATCTAACAGTAAAACAAAAACAGGAGACCTTACGCGTCTAATATTAACGCGGGAATCATCAGCTGTTTA
>OY744520.1:204946506-205066506 GCA_963556195.1 Sepiola atlantica | reverse complement strand
CAGTGATCCAAATGTAGTCTATATTTAATTCAATTTAGTTTTATGGAAAAAGGAGTAAGAAAACGGTGGAAGCCCTTCGTAAAAATTCAGATACACCCGTTTTTTGTTAATTGCATTTTATCCATAGTACTTTAACGTCAATTAAGCAGAATTCCCTGAATTTCAATTTCTACTCAGGATTCTATAAGCTTGAGCCTTAAACTTTGAAATTTTCAAGATTCAATATCATGTAATTTTTTTTTTTTATCAAAATTAGAATAAGTATTCTAGACATAAGGTTCAATATGATTAGATCTTGATGTAAATCTTCATAAATGTTCGTGAAAATAATTTTATCCGTTGTGGGACGGGTATTCTTCTTGAATATTTATAAAAAACAAATTGCATTCGGGATATTTTAAGTAGAGTGTCCCATAGAGTAAAATTTGTAGTAAGTTAGCATATCAAATTATATAGAAATAGTATAACATTTAGTACCAGAAAGGCAAAAAAATGAGAATAAATGAAAAGATCTTGTTTTTTTTTTACTGTTGAGTCAACACTTTATCAAGGCCAAAAGACACTCGGGGATGAGGCTTAATGAGATGCATTAATTGTCAGTTTAATGCTGAAAAATAGTAGGAGAAGATTATAAAGGATGGACTAAATGAACAAATGTGAATATCTATAGAGACGTTTTATGACAAGTATTTTTGTCATTTCATTTGAAGACAACTATTTTGTAATCTGCAAAGAAGAAGTCGCGTAGTTAATATTTGTGATGTTGTAATCTGCAGGGAAGAAGTCGCGTAGTTAATATTTGTGATGTTGTAATCTGCAGGGAAGAAATCGCGTAGTTAATATTTATGATGTTGTAATCCGCAGGGAAGAAGTCGCGTAGTTAATATTTGTGATATTGTAATCTGCAGGGAAGAAGTCGCGTAGTTAATATTTGTGATGTTGTAATCTGCAGGGAAGAAGTCGCGTAGTTAATATTTGTGATGTTGTAATCTGCAGGGAAGAAGTCGCGTAGTTAATATTTGTGATATTGTAATCTGCAGGGAAGAAGTCGCGTAGTTAATATTTGTGATGTTGTAATCTGCAGGGAAGAAGTCGCGTAGTTAATATTTGTTTGCTTGTTCCCGTGTAGAGGGATTGATTGGAGCAATGTGAGTTCTGGTTGTGAATATCTTACAACGAGGAAGAAGAGTATAGAGCTTTATCGAGCACCATCCATCAAAATACAGATTGACGAGAGAAAGACAAGCAATGTCTCTTCTGTAAGAAATCCGCTTTAGAGAACCTAAGTGAGCATCGCTTATTTGATTTCGAAGCCAATTTTGTACTCTGTGAGGACAAGAACTGCTGCTCTGAGCCTTACCTCCCCAGATGTATCAGCAGTATTCCATTTGAGAACGTGTCTGACTTGAGTTAATAGCTGGCTATCTCAGGATAATGTCATTTCTAATGGGGAATACCACACATTGTTCCAAACACACAGTTCTTATTATTTAATATTGTAGCATTGAGAGGTCCACATTGTAAATGAGAGCAGTAGCGTCAACAACTGGAAAAGTGCATTTAGTAGGATTGTTTGGAGTATAACAAGCATGATGACACTCGTCTACAATTATTTGGAGAGCCTCTTCTTTTAAAATGTTTGGTTCCTGAGAAAATGTTTCTACTTAATTAACGCAGCAGGGATCTTTGTAACTTCTGGCATGGTTGGTCCGCAAGAGTAGCAATGGGTCTTCCCAGCTTAGGTTTTTCGCCATGAAGTGGTTTAGGCATTGAAGGTGGTACAGCAGTAAAGGTAGAAGATTGCATCGTAATTTTGGGAACGGTAGAATGATCGAACAATTGTTCTAGAAAAATTAACAACAGGTTGGATATACGTCTTCCATTTTAGATCTGACGGGAACGTCAGTCCAAAGAGTTTATTAATACAAAAGTATTCTAAAAAGACAAAGCCATTAATTTCGACTAAAGCAAAACAAGGGTCCGAGCGCTGGTGGTTAAAAGAGAGCAGCTTTGGTGTAGACGTATTAATAGAAACACTACACTAATCATTTCAGATAGAGCTTCATGATAAATGATAAATGATAAAAAATTGATCGTTATGAAGTTCTAGATGAAACGGGGAGAAGCTCATTACTTTTAACGTGTCAATTCTACTCTCAGTTATTATAGAACTTTTTCCTTTTATTTGAAACGTATAAGTTTCAAATACAATTTCCATCGTAAAACACGCAGATTAAATGAACACATCACATTTCAGATACGTCTAAACATCCTTATAAAAAAGCCCTGTTTTTGTTTGTCGGTCTGTCAAGCATGAAGTATTCTTGTTGGTCTGTCACACATGTGAATCGGTAATCAACAAGTCAAGACACAAGAAGAGTCAAGGTTAAACGGTTTTACGGCATATCAACTCTTTCAGCTTTATTTCATGTTGATACACTTTTTAATTGAAAAAAAACAAAATAAAAGTAAAATATAAGATATTTTTCTCGTCGGTGTTAGGGTTAGGGTTAGGGTTGGGGTCAAGGTGTAATACCTCTTCTGATTTAAACTGGAGCAATTTTATTTTTCATCCATCCTAAGTGATTCATTGAGGGAGTTAGATATTCTCCTGACTTTGCACCCTCTGACTTTAATCTCTTCTAAGCCATGAAGTTGTTTTTGAAAGGTAAGCGTTTCCCAGATGATGCAGCCTTGATTTATGAAGTTACGACGTGTTTGGCGGACCATCCTGGGATGTTCTACAAAAAACGGTGTCCAGAGCTGCATCAAACGATGGGAGAAATGCATAACTCTGGGTGGTTCCCATGTGGAGAAAGACTAATAACTGTGCCAAGTTTCATTAATCTACTGCTATGGGAAATGGGTCGGGGGCATTACTTATTGAACGCCCCTTGTATGTATGTATATATATATATATATATATATATATATATATATATATATATATATATATATATATATATATGTTCATATATACACATATATGTATATATATATACATATATATATATATATATAGAGAGAGAGAGAGAGAGTAAGAGTAAAAGAGAGAGAGAAAGAGTAAAAGAGAGAGAGAATACTACATCACTCAAGAAGTCTAGGGCCTTACTAATAAACAACAAAGTTTATGCAAGAATCCGACTTTATTCATCAACATAGTCTCGTCTAGTGTGATACACTTATTCCAACGCTCTTCTAACAATTCGGTGATTTTTTTTAGAATGATTTGTCTTTGACCTCAGAATACACCTCAGTTTTCAATACCATTTCTTTAATGAGGACAAATGACTTTCCCTGTAGCATTCATTTGAGGTCTAAAAACAATCAATAGTTGCAGGGCTACATCTGGAGAATAGGATCGGTGCGGAGACAATTCGAAGTCAAATTGCTGTAGTGTATTCATCGTTGCGATCGACTCCTCACAAAATGCATTATCTTGGTAAAATAACACTTTTTTCCGCTTCCTTTGTTGGTGTTTTTGCAGTTTCCTTTTTTTAAAGCAAAAATAATGCGATATAATATCTGCTATTGATGGTTTTTCTTTTTCTCAGGGTAATCGATAAACGAAATACCTTGTGCGTCACCAAATATGGAGGGCTGCTGCTGTCTGCGTTTTTTGTCACTTTGGACGGATTTCACGTGCTGCCGTCTACTTAACTGACTGCTGACTTGACTCAAATATGAAGTATTTCATCCATGTTTCATCTATTGTCCTATATCGACACACACGCTTCTTTTGTTGCGTTAAAACAGTTGCAAACTACGCTCTGAATCGTCGACGCGTTATTTTTTATTGATTGTTAGAAAACGCAACGCCTACTTTGAACACAACTTCCTCATGGTGAATACACTGTCTTCTGATATACTCAACTCCACTGCTATCTCACTCAACTCCAATTGATGAACGGCCAAATCGAGTTTGTGGACAATTTTATGTTTTCAGGAACAACTGCCGAAATTGGGCGAGCTGGGCGTTCAGCATTACTAGTGTCTATACGACTGCCTTTAACGACATCACATTACCTCTTAACAGACGTTTCCGACGGAGCAGAGGCCGAATAAAACTTATACAATCATTGCTTTATTCAAACCGGATTTTTGTCACATCAGAAAGCGATGCTTTATCAACACACAAAATTCATATTTTTACAATTGTTTTGGAAATTTAGAACAGTAGCTTCACTTAAATAACTGTGATTTGTAAACTAATAATCGAATGTGGCCCAAATTTTGACACAATCTATTTGAACGTTAGTATTTTATAAAAATTATATAGACCTTTTATTAGTGGTGTTATTTCTATGTCATGCTTGGGAGTGATCAAGGTATATGTTTTAGTCATCCAGAGACATCCGTTTCGTCATTTCACGAATAATAAGTGTGGCTAAGTATAGCAAACGTATCAACTCCGGTATTTTAAACCCGGATGCGAAATTACTCTCAACCGTGACCACAAACATACTACTGAGAATGGTAAGAATTATATCGCTGAAATGATTTTTTAAATTTGTTTACATCCAGATGCCCCTTTTTGGGGAATCGGACTTTCCACATTAACAACCGACCTTGTGTCTAGCTTTACCCTCGTGAAGAGCCAACTTAATAGGGACTCATTGTGTGCCTATCTTTCGGACTCAGATGTCTCGCTCTCTCTCTTCCTCTCTCTCTCTTTCTCTCTCTCTCTTTCCCTCTCTCTTTGATCAAACCTAGGCTCATCTTGACAAAAACATTGGCACACACCCACATTTTACAAAGTGATAGAATTCCTGTCGTGCCAAGAATAAACCTGACAATCGAGTTTGGAATCGACCGTAGGGGAAATACAGCGGCGTGGGTATGGTTTTCTACACGATATCACCTTCCGCTCCCCGACCAGCGCCACTAAAAAATTGACTTTTATGCCTATGTCAAATATAGCTTTGGTGTGATTAACTTAGGCGCGTTAATCTTTCCATCTCAGCCCGCCGTCAATATGTTCCCAGTTTGGCATTTGCATTCATATACCAACTTACTAATTTGGTATCGATGATAAATATGGTCAATAACATTATGTACAATAATTATATATATATATATATATATATATATATATATATATATATATATATATATATATATATCTTTATATATATATATATATAACTATTTCATGTATCCACATTAGATTTTATAAGGAGATATAATGTTTTATGTATCAATTTTCAGTATTTACTTCAAAAGTGCTCGATACATAAGTAGAGGTAGGTAGTAAGCTATGAAAATATATTTATGGCCATGAATATATTTATGGCCATAAATATATTTATTGCCATAAATATATTTTCATGGCTTACTATATATATATATATATATATATATATATATATATATATATATATATATATATATAGAGAGAGAGAGAGAGAGAGAGAGATGGTATAATTTTTTGCTATGCATTTGCAGACATATCTGGAAGCCAGCTTAACATTCTCTAGTCGTCGTTTAATATGGATGCAGTAATGGAAATGACAGATATTCTTTCAAGAAGTAACACGTGATGAAATTCGCGTGATTTATTCAGATAAGATGTCAAAATGTCTCGAAAATTAAAAACGTTTTCTATGTTCGAAGGTCAGTCAGACACATGTTTCCAAAATCATGTACGATCAGCGATTTGATGACATTTACATATATATTCTAGTAAAAATTAACCTACTAGGTCACCCAATGAGGTAGGTTAGATCGTTTGAATTAGAAAAAAGTGAGATTTCAAGGCCAGTTAGATATTAAAAAATAATTGACAAAATTTAAAAAATTCGTCTCTTATTCTACATACACGGATTTGATAGTATTACAACATTAGTTATATCTCCCTTCTTATTATGGATTATTAAAATAGTTTTTTTCTTTCATTCCTTCATGATCTCTGATTGTGCTGGAAGGTCTACAATAGTGTGGTCAACAATAGACAATCAACAATTCCCCCGCTGTCAAACCACAATGATGTCGTTTGCACGGCAACCAATAAGGCTAAACTATTTGCCCAGCGTTTCGCCTGAAACTCCACTCCGAACTCAGTAAACAACCCCCTCCCTAAATTCCCATTGTGGATCAAAGCCACATTTGAAAACCTGGTCATCACCCCATCTCAGCTCAGGGACATCATAAAAAAACTTGACACCTCCAAGGCTTGTGGCACTGATCTTATACCAGTAATAGTAATAAAGAAATGCTCCGCTGAACTGCCCGCTGTCCTCTCAAAACGCTACAACAAAATGCCTTGCTGAATCGTGCTTCCCTGATAGCTGGAAAATTGCTCTGTGGTATCAATATAACAAAAATTCTGGAGATAGAACTGATCCACAGAACTATTGCCCCATCGGTCTACTCCCGATCTTTGTTAAAATATTTGAATCCTAAACCAATCACGCGAGAGTCCGGCACTTAGTTAATGCTAAACTTCTTTCTGGGCGTCAGTATAGATTTAGGTAAACACGATCTACTGCAGATATCTTAACGGTAATCTCTGAACGCATATATGTATTTTAGATAGAACTCTGTTCTTTTAAGCAAGAAAGGGTTTTTCCGTGATCAGTCGATCATATTGTATGTCTAATTTATTTGTGTGTGTTTATTTTTGCTTCTGGGTTTTCTTCTGGAAGCGATCATTGGTCTTCTGATGAATTGTATAGGTAAAAGATCCTATAAACTTTAATGTCTATTTCCGGTTATTTATGTATGCGTGAAGCGATCGTCAAAATGCACTGAATTTGCGCATGGTACTTACATAAAAATAAATTTAGAAAAGTATACGCCGATTTAAAACCATTTAAATAAAAATAAAATATTATAAAGTTCGGCCAATTTCGAACAGCTAAAATACCAAGAGGAGAGCCGAAACTCTAATCCAAATAATTTACACAGGAATGCCCAATTTTATCTAAAAAAAAAAATACGGTGCTTTTTTACATTAGGACTCACACCAACCTTGACGCGTCGTTAGGGTTAAGGTTAGGGTTAAGGTTAGGGTTAGGGTTAGGGTTAAGGTTAGAGTTATAGTTATTGTTAAGGTTAGGTTTATGGGTTAGAGTTAGTGTTAGGGTAAGGGTTAAGTTTAGAGTTATAGTTAGTGTTAGGGTTAGGGTTAGGTTTAGGGGTTAGGGTAAGGGGTAGGGTTAGGTTAAGAATTAGGTTCATGGTCAAAGTTAGCGCGGGTCCTAATGTAAACAAGTACCAACAATTCTTTCAAAATTAAAATCCAATTTAAAAACTTAAAAAGTGAATGCGGTAGTCAGATGAGAGCCTATCAGTATAGATATTATCTTGGGATTGAAATAACAAATTTGGGGGAGAAATGGACAGTTTAATATTTTTATTTCCTTAACAATTTATTGTTGAAATATTCTACAATGTTGGCTATATCCTCAGGGTGTTGCCATAGTACTAAGTTGCGGGTGAATGGGAAGGGATGGTGATATTAAAATAGATTCATATAATATGTCATATAATATGTCATATAATATGTCATATATACACTCATATAGGAGTGAACATCTAATAGTACATCTGTACATGCAGTCGTAAACCGGTTAATAATTCATAGATATAATTGCAAACAATGTTGACACCTGACATTTTCTACCCACTCCTGGCGCTCCGAAAAACAATACAAATTCTGACACAAATATCTAATACTTGTCAGGGCAGGGCCAGTTATAAAATGGTGATTGTCATCATTTGATCTAATTCTAGGTTCGTTGGTTGTGACTTACCGCTCCTACTCCACTCGAAACTCATGAAGTTTCAAACGAATAATAACTCATATTACCTGTTCCAGAATGAACTAAATTGGAATAATTAATCAAATAGAAAATGTCAAACGTTGAATTAATAATTTTTAAATTACGGCTATACTAAGAAAGTTGTTAGGGAGAAGTTTAGTTAACATTTGCAAATATGTAGTTAAGATGTTTTTATAAATAAACATTTATATTTATATATATGTATATATATATATATATATATATATATATATATATATATATATATATATATATATATATATATATATATATAGTGTGTGTGTGTGTCAGGATCTATATGAAAATAAATCAGATAAAGGGCTCGATCATATAAGAGAGCTAATATAATTTATTTAGATACTGTATATTACATATTTCAGTAATGTACCGCGGTTTCATCCAAAAGGCCAGATTTACTAAAGATGTCTAAATCTGTCCTTTTGGATGAAACCGCGGTACATTGCTGAAATATATAATATACAGTATCTAAATCAATTATATATATATATATATATATATATATATATATATATAACTATTAATGATTTATTACCTACAGACATCGATGTTTCATGCTAACGCAATCTTCAGTGCAGGAAGTTAATTCTCAACGGAGGAATTTAACTTTGTAAATAGCGAGTCGGCGGCTATTTTTACACGAGCAGTTAAAGTGATCAACAAAATGTGTTTTGGATCTTGCATGAAGTTATTTGTACTGCTTGTTATTAAACTCAGTCAGAGTGGCCGGCCTTTAGTGAAGGGGGCTGATAATAATATTTATAAATAAATATTAATTATTTATTACCTACACATCGATGTTTCATGCTAACGCAATCCTCAGTGCAGGAAGTTAATTCTCAACGGTCAGTGGGCCCGAACTCCGATCACAAATCGCCACTGATTTGCAGTCAAGAGCATTAACCCCTCGGCCATAGGGAATTAGCTAATAATCAAAGAGGAATTTAACTTTGTAAATAGCGAGTGTATATATATATATATATATATATATATATATATATATATATATATATATATAAAGAGAGAGAGAATTTTTAATTAATTAATTTATCGACGGTTTTTTGACACCTAATTCGTGCATGTCTACTACCCCCCTCCTTCCCTCCCAACCTAAATCAACAGACGCCCCCTCTCTCTCTCCTTCTTCTTCTTCTTTTTCTTTTTTTCCTCTATGTGTCTCTCCCCTCATCATTATTTGTTCCCCTTTCCACCATATATTCTTATTTTTTTATTTATTTATTTATCTATTTATTTGCCCTGTCTGTTTCAGATTCTAGACCTTAGATTTTTAGATTTTTTAATTTTTAATTTTTAATTTTTAATTTTAATTTTAATTTTAATTTTTTAACGGCTTTAATTTTTGAAATGTTAAATTTCTTTCCTTCTTCTTCTCTGTCTCTACCCCTCCACTTCATTCTCTCCAAATATGATCTGAGGTTAAGATCGGATTCTAACTCTGCCTGATGAGATCTCAGTTTATAGTAACTGTTGATCGATAACATCGACATGCCAGTGTCGCAGATTTTGTACATGTCTGTGTAAATAAAACTATCATATATATATATATATATATATATATATTATTTCATGTATCCACATAAAATGAAAGAAAAGAGGATATAATTTTTTATGTATCAATTTTCAGTATTTACTTCATCAGTGCTGGATACGTGAGTAGACCTAGGAAGTAAGTCATGAAAATATATGTTGTGGTAATTAAGCTACACAGAGGCTCCCATGTTTCATCCCCGGGGAGAATTCTCAGGTTAAAAGGCATCGAGATAGTGTTGCCGGTTTTTTATGGACAGGTCTAGCTAGTTAACCAATCAGATTATTTGTTGTTCTATTAGCCAATCGTTGGGTTTCTCACTAACAAAGGTTCGGTTGATTTTACTTCATATTCCCTATTCTATTGTTTGGTTTTCTATAGGATGACTCATCTTCGTTTCTTTGTTGCTCTCTTAGCCAATCGTTGGGATTCACAAACAAAGGTTCTGGTTTATTTTACTACCTATTACTTATTCTATTGTTCAGTTTTCTATAGGATGACTCATCAATGTTTTCTGTTATGTCAATATAATAGGGGACCTTATTTTGACACGTGCTCGCTTGTATTTCTCTTTTAGGTTTTAGTTTTAAGTTTTTATGTTATATTTTTTTTAATTAATTTATTTGTTTTTTTATTTATATATTATGTATTGTAAACCTAAGTTAATTTTTATTTTGTGGAGGCAGCTTTTAGCCATTTCGCTTCAACAGTTAAATAGGTGATGGGGATCTTTAAAGTTTAAGATTTCAAATTTCTCATTCAGACATAATCTACACGTGTCGTCTAAATTTCTACAATTACTGGCTTGTCGTATGATTTTCCATTCAATTATTATCGATCGTCCGTTTTCTTTAAACTCCCAATAATGGTTTGCTAGTTCTGTTTTAATTCGGTATGCCTTGTTTTTAAATGTGATGTTGTGGTCGTAATATCTGGTTTTAAAATCTTGGGAGGTCGTACCCACGTAGTACTTCTTGTTATTTGGTCTTTCGTTGGAAAATATTGTGGCTTGGTAAACAATACTTTTGGTTAGGCATTTATTTTGTAGTGGGAAAGTGTACGATTTATGCATTTACATCTTTTCTTTTCATTACTACGAAAACCTAGAAATGATAATTAAGGTAACACAATAACACAATACTATAAGAGAACAGCAGAGAGGTAAAAATAACAAATTGCATGGAAAAAGTGACCACTATAGCAAAAATAACATCAAGAAAGACAAAAGTATAAGCACTACAAAAAGGAATAACTAAAACCCTAATAGCAATCACCAAAATAGGGGCGGGGAAAATATGTACTTATTATTGCAGTGTTGTGTATTTGATATTTTACTCTATGTGGAGTAACGTGTTTAATTTAGGAATTGTATATATATATATATATATATATATATATATATATATATATATATACATTTGAATGTTTACCGCCAGCCTAACACGTTTTACTGTCATACTGATCCAATGGCGAAATGGAATTGCAGTAAAAAATAGAAAATAATGCTTTTATAAAGAGCTATGCATCATCGCTAATGACAATCGGAGATGTATATAACCAGTGTGCTCAAAGCACAATAGGACTTGTGAAAGGATGTACTTATTATTGCAGTGTTGTGTATTTGATATTGATTTGTATGTGCGGTAATGTGTTTAATTAAACAATTGTATATATATATATATATATATATATATATATATATATGTATATATATATATATATATATCAAGAAAATAAATCTGATAACAACCCTAGTGCATTGAGCGTTTGTGATCTGCTCTCATTTCAAATTAGATGCAGAACTTACCAAAATAACTGAAATCCTATCTTCCAATGGCTATTCATTAGACACCATTGAAAGATGCATAAAGGACAAAATTGCCACATTTAATAGAGAAAAATATTTCGGTCCCCAAAAGTGCCCTGTTTATGTGAAATTACCATGGATTGGCAACGCTAGCAAGAAACTTTCGCATAAAATTGTTTCAGCCGTGTCTCGTTGCTCTTTTTGCGACTAATGTGAGAACGGTGTTTGGGACCCGCAGTGTTTTCCCGTCTTTTCGCAAGGATGGTATCCCCAACATCCAATACAATTTAGTTGTTTACCATTTTCGTGACCAGTGTGAGGCTGACTACATGGGGCGTACCATTCAGCGATTAGAGGTCAGAGTTTCCCAACACACCCCATCTCGATACGTAGGCATAGACAGTGGCCGACATCCGGGCGTTTAAAAGCTCATCAGTCAGACATCGGCGACCATTTATTAGAGTGCCATTAATGCACTGAGGGATATACGGATGAGGCATTTACTGCCTTGAACAGGGTTCGCTCGAAGAATCACCTTAAGATTCTCGAAGCGGTCACCATCAACCTACGTAAACCGTCTCTGTGCAAGCAGAAAGAATATACCCACAGTTTGGAACTGATGGGTACATAATTTTGTTTCCACTCATTCGATAATCCATGATTTTATTCGCTTTTCAAACATTCTAGTCGAGGTGAGATCTTGAAAATGTGTCGACTCGAAAGACGTCTCCATTTTACCACCATTTTTTCTCCTCCATTCTATTTTTTATATTTTAACCGTTTTACTAAAGGAATAATTTATTTCTTGCTTTAGTATTATAAGCCTCTCCGTTCTTTGGTAATTATGGCTGCGTCGCCATTATTATAAAAATGAATTTTAAAATTGTGTACCTATATAAACTTATTCAATATATATATATATATATATATATATATATATATATATATATATATATATATATATATAGTCTAAAGAAGCGTTGAGTTATTTTAAACGAAAAGACAAAAAAAAAGAAGGAAAATGCAGTTTAAATATCCCACAGAAACTAACTAAATCCAAAATAGTGCAGACTTAACATTCGTTGGAAAATTCATAAATAAATAAAATATATAATAGTAAGTAAAAAAAAAAGGGGGGATTAAGTATCTAACAGTGAAACAAAAACAGGAGACCTTAACGTAAGCATCTAATATTAACACGGGGATCATCAGCTGTTTACCATGTAACTGTTTCGGAGATTTAAAAACAGGACAGTTATATGCATGGCTCTCCAATGGTACATATCAAACTACCATTTCCCCAATCAAGTGTCGAAATAATTCAGCTTAAAATGTTACTTATATATAAATAAATAATAATAATAATAATAATAATAATAATAATAATCAAAATAATAATAATAATATACTACCCTTAAGACTACCGTGCGATATGGTAATTTGCATATCAAATAAAATTTATTATAACAATAGTAATACTAGTAATAATAATAATAATAATAATAAAATTCTATCTAAACACTACATGCAAGAACCATTCTGCGATATGGTAGCTAGAAATAAAATTATATAGGAATTAAAGTTGAAAAAAAAAGAAGCTTTTATACCAGAAAGGCAAATAGATAAGAGGAAGGAAACCTAGCCATACAGATCTAAATACCCAATATATAGTCTAAAGAAGCTTTGAGTTATTTTATACAAAAAGACAAAAATATATATATATATATAAAAAGAAGTGCCGCTGCAAACATGTGTATAACAAATTTTAAACAATAATTTTTATTTCATTATTTCATTATTTTATAATTTGATAATGCGTTTCAAGCATTTATGCACTCTTCAGATATTATTTCTATTTACAAAATTTGTTTTTTTAATTTTAAATAGGTTGTTGTTTCTGTGCATGTGCGCGCGTGTTGGTGCGTATGTATGTGTTTTCATATCATTTGCTTCTCTATGTGTTATATAGGTTTAAATGTTTACTGCAAGCCTAACAAGGTTTTATTGACGAGCTCAGTTGTGGACAAAAATGGAATTGGAGACGAAACAACCGAAAAGAAGCCTCGAATGAAAGAGAATATACAAAGAACAGCAGAAAGAACAGCTGGTACAGATGGAAAGATTCGAGAAAATGTTTTTCATAGCCAACAGGAACAGACAAAATATTCGTATCATCAAATAGATGTCAAAATGGTAAAAATGAAAATGCGTTTTCACAAAATACTATTTAGAACACTATTAGTAATTTAAACTACGACTCTGACAACGAGGTTACGTTTGCTAAGTAATGAAAGCAGCGAGATTCGAAATCATAACCTGAGAGTCTAAAGCCTGAAGCTCTACAACTGAGCCAATCCCCGATAGTGATCGAATATATCGCTTTCTTTATAGATATCATATATTTGTTTATATTGTTGTCGATACTTTTCGAACGAATCGAAAACAAAAGAAAATACAAAATTGACGTCTGTAAAAAGGCTATACATTCCTGCACAATCTGGGCTTGGCTCAGTTGTAGAGAGCTTCAGGCTTCAGCCTCTGAGGTTCTAGTTTCAAATCTCGCTAGGTTCAGCCACGCTGATGATTCGAAAACAATGAAACACGTGTCTGCGAATAATTAAAGCTTAAAATATATATGTCACTCCCCAATCTATGGGCATCACATCAGTGAAGAGAAAAATGTTCCCAACTAGCATAAAGGTTAAATGCTCTTCCGTATAAATAATTGAATTCGTTCAAAAATATTGAAAACAAAATAAACAAATTATTATTTCTATGTATCCACATGAAATATTATAAGGAGAAATATTTTTTTATGTATACATTTTTCAGTATTTACTTCAACAGTGCTCGATACGTGAGTAGAGCTTGGTAGTAAGTTATGAAAATATATTTATGGCTATTAAGCCCAACCATTGGCTAAGAGAACAACAAAGAATCTGATTGATTAACTAGTTAGACGTATATAAAAACACTCGTCGCTAAGTCTTACATGACCAGTCGGGGTCGCTTTTGTTCCGACTAGTTGAGGGTACATGTTAGACAGCTTGTCTGGTAGCTGTTTCCGACTGACAGGACAGGAGCCCAAGCTCGTAGGAAGCGCTAAGAACGGCTGTTCCATCATCAGTTGCATAATACCGCGGGAAGTTGTATGTGCCATGTTACGCATGGAAACGGGACCCTGCAGTTATCTCCGGCGAACTTTCCCGAGGCCACAACCCACATGGACCAGGTTGCGACTAATGGACTGGTTGTGTGAGCTTATTGGCACCTAACAAGCACCCACTTCGCGCAACCCACTTTGCGCAACCCACTCTATAACAAAACAAACATGTCATTAAAAAAAATTAAACCTAAACTAGACACCCAACAAAAACACCTTCGCCTCTGTCCTTAAGGCTCGTATTCACAAATATCCGGGAACTTAGAACCAACATCAACGACGTAGAAACCTTTTTTCCTGACAAACACCCCAGATATCCTCGCACTAAGTGAAACACACCTTCAATCCTCAACTTCCACTCACCACTTTGACAATACTCACTACCTCCAACTCTACCGTAAAGACTCTGACAAACATATGTACAGGCTAGGGGTTTATGTTCGGAACATCATCCCCTGACTAGAAAACATAGGTAAGAATCGGATGACAAAGACTACATGTGTTTTAGATTGACTTTACATCACAGCGTTAGTTACTTATATTTCTTATACTGTTCCACTTCGATCCAAGACTGCACCCTGCTAAACTCTCTACCTGAAAGCATAGATAGAGCACTCTCACTTGACGGGAATGCCCAGATACATGTATTTGGGTATTTTAATGCACACCATCGTGACTGGTTGGGATTCTCCAGCCTTACTGATGCAGCCGGCAACTCTACGTATAATTTATTTTAAGCTTACTCCCTCTCTCAGACTGTCGATTTCCCGACCCGCATCTCCGATCGAATAAACCAGCAAGTCTCAATTCTCGACCTCTTCTTGACCTCAATGGCCGAGGTTGTGTGACGAAACCTCATAGCCCACTCGGTAATGCTTATCACATTGTTCTAATGTTTCATATCACCCTCAAAAGTCGTCCAAAAGCTGATGAGCTATTCCTAAATATAACTAGATATTACGAGCAATCTTATTTTGAGTCAATCAGAGATCACATAAGCGACGGCTTATGGAAGGAAACCTTCTCACTCCCTGCTGACCAGTGTGCAAATGAGTTAACTGAATGGGTCAAAGCAGGCATTTAAGCCTATATCCCCATGCGAAAATTCTGTAGCAAGCCCCACTCTCCCCAATGGTTCACCTCGGAATATGCAGCTGCCATTGTAGAGAGGCAGCAATCATTTCGTAAATTCGGCCGCCATAAGTCAGCTAGTAATTTTTATAGATATTTATAGAGTCAAAAAATAATTGTACGGCAGTGAAAGGTGAAGCAAACAGTAGGTATACTGAGTTAACAAAAACTAGGTACTCGCGATTTCTGGGAAATCTACAATAGTTTGGTCAACAAAGGTCAATCAACGATTCCCCGCACTATCAAACCACAATCTTGTCGTTTGCACGGCAACTGATGATGCTGAACTACTTCCCTAGCGTTTCGCCTACAACCCCACTTTGGATTCAGAAAACCACCCCTCCCTAAATTCCCATTGCGGATCGAAGCCACACTTGATAACCTGGTCATCACCTCATTTAAGGTCAGAGACATCATAAAACACCTTGACATCTCCAAAGCCTGTGGACCTGACCTTATACCTGTAATAGTAATAAAGAAATGCTCTGCTGAGCTGGCGCCTTCCCTCTCCAAACTCTACAATAAATGCCTTGCTGAATCTTGCTTCCCCGATAGCAGGAAAATTGCCTCTGTGGTACCAGTCTAGAAGAATTCTGGGAATAGAACCAATCCTCAGAACTACCGCCTAATCAGTCTACTCCCGATATTTGCTAAAATCTTTGAATCCCTGATCAATCTAGCGATAGTCCGGCATTTAGTTAATGCTAAACTTCTTTGTGACCGCCAGTATGGATTTAGACAAGCACGATCTACTGCAGACATCCTAACGGTCATCTTTGAACGCATGTGTAATACACTCGACAAGGCAGGTGAAGCTAAGACAGAAACGCTTGATATATCCAAGGTCTTTGACAAGGTATAGCATAAAGGGCTTCTCCTGAAAATACGTTCATACGGTATTACTGGGCAATTATTTATTAATTAGATCCTTCCTAACTAAAAGAAAGATCCAAGTTATCTTTGATGGCCGTTCATCTATGCAACATGACATAAATGCTGGTGTACACAAGAAATCTATCCTTGGCCATTTATTGTTCCTGATCTTCATAAACGATCAGCCTGTCTGAGATTGGTTTATTTGCTGAGAACACCACGCTTTATTCTCGTCATGTTGGCAAAACGGACGCGATCATATCCGGGGCAATGACTGAATCCTTCAAAAATTACCTCCAGACTGTAGCACATTGGGGACATAAATGGTTGGTAACTTTTAATGCCGCAAAGACAAAGCTCCTTTCCTTCAATAACTAAAAGAAACTTCTTCAACCACCAATTGCCATGGCAAATAACCCTCGTACCTGAGAGTTCAACATTCAAACTCATCGGTCTAACATGCAGAGGTAACAATAATTTGAACAAATACATTGGAGACATTGCCAAGGCCGCAAGAAAGAAGGTGGGTCCTTCTACCGTGCTAGTAAACTCCTCACACCTGACATTATCCTATATCTCTACAAATTCACCATCCGCCCATGCATGGAGTAGTGTTGCCACATCTGGGCTGGTGCATCATCTACTAGTTTCTCCCTCTTAGACAAGGTCAAATAAAGAGTCGCCAACTTAGTAGGCCCCTCACTGTCAACCAAGCTCCATCCCCTGTCCCATCGCCACAATGTAGCATCCTTGTGCTTGTTTTATAAATACTTCAACGGATTATGCTCCGATGAGTTGGCTACTCTGGTGCTCCCTCGACGTAAATTCTCTAGACCAACCCAACACTCAGCTAAATCCCATCCATTCGCTGTGGAAGTCCCCAGATGCTGGAGAGCTTTCTACTCTAATAGCCACTTTCCTCGTGCTGCTGGCCCTTGAACTCCCTCGCTGCCCCCTGTTTCCTCGACAGTACCGACATGCAGAGATTTAAAACAAATGTAAACTGACATCTAGCTGTACACGTCCCAACTTAGAATGACACCCTAAACCTACTTCCTAATTCTCAGTAGCCCCTTACGTATACAGTGGCGTCCTGCCTTGTTTGTGGTGAAATATCATTAAAAAAACTAACTCTATGCACTTTAACCTGGCGATTCCATCCGGTGATGTAACGCGGAAGCATCTGTGTAGCTTAATTACTATATATATATTTCTATATATATATATATATATATATATAATTATTAATAAATAAATATTTTTATTTTTATTTTTATATATTTAAAAAAAATAAATATATATATATATATATTTTTAATCAATAATAAATAAATATATTCGTATTTTTAACCGGTTTTAAGACGGACTCCTACAGTACGCGTAAAATTAGGTCTCAGAAAACAAAATTTTCCACACTTGTATATACCCTTACGAAAATCTAAATCCACATATACTCATACTAAGTTCATGCCTGGAATAGTATTACAATTTTAATAAAAAATTATTACATTATTTTGATTCGAGAAAATTTCTTACGTGTAGGGCTTAAGCTATCATTTTAAGATGAAAATTAAAATTCAGGAATTTTTTTAATTGGTGTCGAATGACTATATATTAAATTCAATGCAAATTCAATGCAAATCTGAAATATTTCCATTTTCAATGAGGAGGTTGTCACCATATGATGATTAGAAGTTACTGAAATTTAGGGGATTATATTTTAAATGATGTTTAATACGTATTTTTATAATTTCACAGAAATCAAAGGTGCCTGAATTTTCATGAAGGCCTCTAGCCCCCTTTTACCTCGATTGCATAACACTAAATTAAACTAAATACGGCCTTACGGTTCTATTTTATGTAACATTTGCGATTCAAAATTAATAATCCTCTGTTAATTAGTTTAGGAATAATTTACAAATCAACATACGTAACTTTATATAAATAAATAGAGATATGAGTGGATATAATTAAAGGGCTGTGCAGTTCCATAGCAGTTATGATTGTTTTACCCTTAGGTATTTATATGAACCCGCTATCTCAAAATCGATGAGGTTTCACAAGTGTAATGAAAAAATGACTTGACGTCAAAATCGACAAAACATTGAAAGGATCACGCATTTCACGTTCAAATGAAAACAAATAACTAAAAAAAAAAGACAGAATCAACGTCAACCGTGCAGGCATTTCTTCAAATATGTTCTCAGAGTTTATTAAACTCAATGTCTATCACATGACCAATATGCAAGAAGAAGAAAAATATATAAATATCTTCGAATTTTGTGGTGGTCACGAGTTCAGAAAACCAAGGGAAAAACATTCGTTCGAGAGTGCGATGTGAATGCAGAGATGGTCTGGGTGGACTTTTTTCGTCTTTCCGAATCGTGTCTTAGTTTTGACTCTTTCGCACCTGCTGTTTGTATCAGTCGTTTTATACGGAGAGAATTTGGATGTCTACTAGACACTATTCTCGAGTGCTTAAGGACTTTTTCAGGACAACGTCGTACAAGGATACTTCCGCTCCAAGTAAACCCTGACCAAATATCTTAAATGTATATATATATATATATATATATATATATATATATATATTATACGTACATAAAAGTAATCCATGGACACGTGTTACTGGCTCACATGGCCAACTTAGACAAGGATCGAACCTTCGATATTGATGTCTATAGTCGAGCGTTTTACCATCGAACCAAGACGCACTGTCTAGAAATATGTATGATTTTTATCACTTAAATATTTAATAATTATTGCAGTGTTAGTTGTTTTCATTTGCTTACTACTGTTTCGTTTGTCTCACTTCCTAAGTGATTAAGATGCAGAAAATGGCATTATTAGTCGCCTTTAACTTTATATGACGTATTATTTTGTCAATATATATATATATTTATTTATTTGATACGTAAAGAAAAGTAATCCATGGGCACGTGTTTCTGGCTCATAGCCGTCATCAACATGGCTAACTTAGACAAGTATCGAACTTTCGATATCGCTGTCTATAGATTAGCGTTTTACCATCGGACCAAGACGCCCTGTCTAAAAATATGTACGATTTTTATCACCTAAATATGTGATGTATTTTTTTTGTTTTGTTTTTTTGCTTACTACTATTTCGTTTGTCTCACTTCCTAAGTGATTAAGATACAGATAATTGCATTATTAGCTCGGTATGGCTACACACTAGCTCATACAAGGAATGGTTCACCTTCTTAAAGTGATGTTGTCTCTAGTAACAGCACTAAGATGGATACTCCAGCAGACTAGATGAATTGTTGTCTTGAATTCAGTTAGGCCAATATACAACAAGAAAGATATACATAGTTAACTGACCAATTTGAGAAAAGGGAAATTAATGTTGTTCACTTCTTTGTCAACTCAACGTTTGAGAAGTAAAGGAGATATTTTGTGGAACATTTGGATATCTATGTATCTCATATAGAGATCAAGTGTTCACCACAAGAATGAACCCCTTGATTTTTGAGAACTTCTACTGAAGTAAAATGAATAATAAAATTCAAATGCTTTACAAACAATCCATGCACGATCATTATGAGTTCAAACTAAGCTTTGAGCGTAACCCCTGATCCAGAGTTTACTATTGGCTTAAACTAATCTTTGTACGTTAGCACTGATCCTGAGCCAATTATGAACGTGAGTTTATCTTAGAACGTGACCACTGATCCAGACGCACCATTTAGCTAACACTTTCCGTTAAACGTGACCACGGAGTCAGAGCTTACTACGAGCTTGAATTAAGCTTATACCGTTATAACTGATCCAGCGCCTAGTATTGGGCTTAAGTTAAGTTTTGTACGAAACCACTGATACAGAGTTCAGTATAAGCTTAAGATAAGCTTCGCACATGACCACTGTCCAGAGCCATCTATCAGCTTAAGATGCGCTTTGCATATCATGCAGAGACCAATACGAGCCTAAGTCATGCTTAGAACGTAACAGGATAAGTTTTTATGAGATTTCCGGTGGGATGATGAACAATACTATAAGAGGCTTGAAATAATGAATGGAAAGGACAACATTTCATTATTTAAGAGTACGTCTCAACAATTAGTTGTTCACATTAGACTTGAAACCGGCCATGTTGTAGTATGCAGGGAAGCAGTCCCAGTCCCGTGGTAATGTGTTCTACAGAAAGTAAGTGCTTGGAATGAAATTCTGTTCATGGAAATTCACTTTGATTATAGGTGCACAGAGGAAGAAAAGAAAGTTATTTGCAGCGGTTGTAGGAAGATAAGTTTTTGCTGGGTATGTTTTACAGAGCACCTTCCATGCAATAATGATAGGAGGTTAGGCACAAGGCTAGTTTTATCTTACTCCCACAAGTAAGATGTGACCCAGGGTCGGGTCGGGAAAGTGGGGTTTAAAAAGCCAGCACCCGAGAAAGTGAGAACTCTGGCCATTAAACATTGCCTGGGCAGCCCCGTCGACATTCCCCGGTAGGGGCGCCTCAGACACTAAGCAATAAACTTACTCCTTCCAAAGAGGGGAGGCAAAGCCTGGGAGGGTGGACCTCCTAGAACTGCACAGGACAGACCCATAGACCGGCGTAAATCAAGCCACGAAGGCCAAGACAATACCAGTCTATGGGGTGCAGTATCAATCGGAATAGATACTACACTTTGATCTTAAGTAGTCTCAACATCTCTTTTGCGAGAAAAAAGGCTGAAGAGAACAGATAGAATATTAACCCACCAGATTTCAATGTCGATTTTGTACTGTGTCAAGGCAAAATAATTTCGACCTAAGCAAGTAAATAAACTAACGGGCAAACCAATGCTGGTGCTCGTATCGGTAAGTAAAATTACAAAATGACACTAGCGTATAAACGCAAAACTCAAATGGGGCTTCCGGCATCGAACACTGTTTATCATTGTGATTTGAACTAGTTTAGCAGCAACTAATTGGCATAGGGAGTTATAAGCGCCGACTGTCGTCTAGACGGTCTTGTTTCGATCGCGGCCCGAGGCAGTTAAACCTTTAGCTACACTCAAAAGCTGTGATACAACGAAACACTCTTTTGTGGACGACTAATAACCATTAGAAAAAACTCCATAGAAACTGAAATTTGAGGAATGTTTATAAATTGATGTTAACACCTACTGTAAAAATTTCATAACATCGAAGATATTTTCATCCATGACGGATAAAATTAATTCCCCGAACAGAACAGTTTTGTAATATTTGTATGTACCCTTGCGAAGATTAAAATAAACGTATGATGTTAGTAAATTTTATGTTTAGAATCCTCGTTCTAATTTTGATCAAAATCCATTACATTATTTTTATTCTAGAAAATGTCTAAAATTTAAGTGCTAAGCTTAAGGGCATTACAAAGAAATTGAAATTCAGGGAATCTTGCTTAATTATTTTCTTAGAAATATGGATTGAATTTAATAAAAATATGAAATATTTGAATTTTCATATGAGGATTTTTCCCCATCTTATGTCTCCTAAAAACGTTGAAAATACTCCACAGAAACTGAAATTTGAGAAATATTTATTAATTATACTCATTGTTAACATTTTACAAAATAAAAAGTATCTGTTTTGCCCATTTTCCATGAAACTTAAATAAAATAAATATAAACCACATTAATCACTCTTCCGCTTTACTGTTGTGTTCCAAAATTTATAATGATCGGTTAGTTTGTTAGGAGTGAATCCTATACATTAATATATATAAACATATACACATACACAGCTAAATATAAGTAGAGATATATCATCTGTAGTAAAGATGTTGCTGTCATCCACATATTGAAGAAACACGTACACATTTTGAGGAGAAACTGAGGAATCTGTCGCTGTTGATGCAACAATTTATGACGCGATTTGAATGTTGTTTCCATGGGGGGATATATTCGACCGTTTCCGAGAGGGCAATTACACCCTCTTCCGCCCTTTGTGATAAGTATAAACTGTGTACATATTGCAGATGCGTAAATGAGCGGAGTTCACTGGAAACTCGGCCTGTGATCTCGGCTTTGTAAAGCTATTTCCGCTCGTGATATTCAACGATTGTCAAAGAAACGGAAATTGAAAGCGATCGATTGCCAGCCGGCCCGAATTGAGAACGGCGAATTTACGTAAACATAAACGACGGCCGAAATGAGACAGATTGCATCATAACATTATCATTATATTCCCATTGTATTTAATTAGAAACTTTTACACAAAGAAAGGGAACTGAGAGATAAGAACGGCTCTGATTGGTTGGGATGGATCACGTGTTAGGAGAAAGGGCGTGACTGAAAAAGTCTTACTTCAATAAGGCATGACTTGCGTGCGTTAGCTTGCTGGTGCCTGACATTTTGACCAATGTTGATGAGAAATGTTGACAGGGAGGTTAAAGCAATCGATTTAGCGACTAATAACTTGAGTTGGAAGATTATGGAGAGGATTAATATATAATATTCTGAGTGATAGGAGCATTCCTGTTTTTCGAGTACCTATTTACTTGCCTCCCCACGAAGGGAGAGTTAGACGTTGGGCCGTGTATTAATGTGGGGGATATCCACGTTTTCAAAAAGGGACAAAAATAAAAAGTTCCTCCAGTCAAGAACGACTTTTCCTCCTCTGAACAAGGACGTAACAGATACTAACATTTGACCCTAGCCAAAAGACTAGCGAGTGCCATTTTAACTTGCGAGGGAGGAGTTTGACACAATTACAGTTATAATGGGAGGGGGGGAGGAAATCAAGCTTCCTAAATAGGGATACTCTGAATTGGAATAAAAATAAAATAAAAATTTCTTCAGTCTAGAATGAGTTTTCCTTCATTGATGAAGACAGAACAGATACTACAATTTGATCCGGGTCCGAATACCAGGAACCGCTCGCGGCAAAGAGATATTGTGTGTCTGTTTTACGGCATATCAACCATATTTTGGTTATTTAATAGTCAAACTCAACAGCTAATCTCTAGAATCTAATGAATACAATTAATTGAACAAATTCGCTTTTTTCTCCTAAATAGGGAAACAGTTAAGGTTTAATACCTTTCTCGATAGAATCATTTCATAATTAAACATACTAAATACTATAGGATCTGACCATGGAATTGTCGGCTCCGTAGTGTGCGCTTGTATTCATTACACTGAACGAGCAGCCAGTGAGGAGAAATGAATTTAAAGATAACTTCGCTATCACACGTGGGTTGAGATAAAGAACATCAGATTTGATACGGATAAAACACATCAACAAAAGCGCTCGTCTTATGATCGAAATGAAGCAACATTTAGCTTTGCCAGTATTTAGATGGGTGACCGTTTACCAATACTAGGAACCGAGAGGTTGAATGATAAACTGTCTCTAATCAGTTTCTCTACGAATAATTGAACATATATAAAACAATCCTATTTCTAGTTAAATTGGGAAATTCTAGGTTAGACCTCGCACTCAATTCAGCCTTAGTAGTGTAACTAGTCCCTACGCGGATAGAGTTAGACACAGGGTCGGTTTCCAATGTGGAGAAATACCAGCTTCTCAATGAGGGACAGTCGGGATTGGGACAAGCAATTTGCTCAGTGTATAAGAATGTCTCCTTCATTGATCGATGACAGACCAGATGAAGTTTAGTATAAGAATGGAAACTAAACCTTTTTCTTTGCAAAAAAAGGCTGAGAGAAAAAAAACTCCGAAATAATAACAATATTTCTCTGCTTTTCACGGCATTGTTTCTCATCTTTTTAGACTTCTTCTTACTGGAGTAAAAGCTATAACCAAAGCTTTATTTGTGCTATAAATATATATGATTTGCATTAGACACTACAGGGCCAAGGAATAATAATTTTACGCATTCAGTATTAGCGTAGGTTTATTTGCATCAATGAAATCAGAATTTTAAAAATTTGTTGAATCTTGTAATTTCAGATTCTTCTCGATATTGGTCTTATTTTGACGTCGGATGAAAATACAATTGCATAACAATGACATTTAGCTTAATTCACATTCAAATTAACTGTTGCGTTGCGATAAATATTTATGACTTTAATTGAACTAAAGTGGGTAAAATAATATTTTCTACGCATTGGGTGTTCAGGTAGAGGAAGTTACATCCCTTGAACCAGATATAAAAGGAGACGTTGGTCGATACTTGTCACTGCTTATATGAATACCATTATACATTTTCGTGAGATAATCTCGAATCCAGCCCCGATATCGAAGATGTGATTCTTTACCCGGAAAATGAGTTCTTGGCTGAAGTCGGGGTAATTAATGGTTGTTTGAACGAATATTCGGCATCTTTTTGTTTTTAATAAATAAAATTAAACTACAAAAGATACATACAATTATGTTTAAAATGCTTTGAGAAAAAAGCAATGTGTTCTTAATCTGATTCTGTGAGATTTCTATTAATTTTAAATAAGTGTTTACATGCGCAAGGTTTGTGCTAAAGAGTACATAAGCTGACAGATAGGCAGAAGTGACAAGCTATTGGACGATTGAACATCTTGTTTCTCTATCACTTTCTTTACCACCATCACTCTATTTTTCTCTCTCTAACAACTCTTCCAATATAATAAAAAAGAAAACAGAACAGGAGACACTTGATTAACTAACTCTTTGACCTAGTTTCACTGTTGTGTTTTCAAACAACTACCAGTAAAAACGAGGAAATTATTTTTTATCCTTCATACTCTAAGGTGGTCCCTTGTGGCCCCAGGGAAATGAATATTACAATTTGCTTGACACTTGAATGAGAATGTTTGAAGAATAAACACAAAATAGACGAGAATGGTATAGGCACCTCAGACGACTGGCAATAACAACCCACCCACCCGAAAGGAAAAGTAATGCCTGGGAGGGTGCACCATCTAGAACAGAAATGAACCACATTTAACTCAGAAAAAGTGTTATGCCCCCTAGAGAACCTTCTCTTTGGGGAGTGTGGTTAGTTATTGTTAGTCACCCAATGCACCTCTACTGAGAAATTCGACGAGTTCGTTCTGTGTTACTTTTGTACTCTTCCAGCGTGCCCCCTCAAGGGGGCTGTATTTTCCCTGCTTCGTTAAACTGACTTCCTGTATAGGCTTTCTGCAAGTGAAAAGCGGATAAAGACATAAAAATATAAAGAAATAACACTTTGATGTCCTGCCATTATTTTCGAACTAGACGCCATGGAATCAACTGACTTTTTACGCGCACCTAACGTCCTAATGTAGATTGAAAAAAGAAGAAACGACTAAAAAACAGAAAGAGAAAAAGCAGAGTTTTTTTTTTCTAACCATGTTTTCCAATTGCCACTGTCCACCATGAAATTCGATTAGATGATCAGCTTCTTCCAAGTATAATCAGTCTACTCTGGCAAAGCTTAGCCTCAAATCCAAATGTGTTAATCTCGTCCCACATCGTCCCATGCACACTACTAATCAAGCACGTTTCTTATTGGCTGACCGATAAAATACTACAACATTAGAAAACAGTATTACCACTAACAACAACAACAACAAGAATAACAACAACAACAACAAGAATAACAACAACAATAATAACCATAATAATGATAATAATAATGATAACAACAATAACAATAATAAAAATAACAATCACAACATCTGTGACGTAGGTGTACACAAGTGTTTGAATAATGACTCACATAAGAAATAGGCATTGGGATCTTAGATTAAGTCATTTTTAGGTAGGGGTACACTAGTCTTTCAATAATGACTGACGTAACAGGAAAAATAGGCATTGCAATATTAGCCTTAGTCATTTTTTGACGAAGGTGTATAATAGTGTTTCAATGATTAGTGACATAAAAATAGGCATTGGAATCTTAGCATGAGTCATTTTTCTGACGAAGGTGTACATTAAAGTTTCAATAATTACTGACGGAACAAACACAAATAGGTTTGGTAGTTTTGTTTTACGGCATATCAACCCTTTTTGGGTTATTTAATGCCGAATCTGGTCATTATAGTAAAAGTTTTTATGCTTCAAGTTCTTTATATCTTCAAATATTTAATCATCGTTTTTGGTTTGGTAGTTTTGTTTTACGGCATATCAACCCTTTTTGGGTTATTTAATGCCGAATCTGGTCATTATAGTAAAAGTTTTTATGCTTCAAGTTCTTTATATCTTCAAATATTTAATCATCGTTTTTGGTTTGGTAGTTTTGTTTTACGGCATATCAACCCTTTTTGGGTTATTTAATGCCGAATCTGGTCATTATAGTAAAAGATTTATGCTTCAAGTTCTAAAAATAAAATAAAAAAGGGGAGGGAGAAAGGGAGAGGGGCTGTTGTTTTTGTTTTTGGTTTTGTAGAACATAATTAAGTTTTACAAAAAAAAAAAAAAAAAAGAAGAAAAACAAAAAAAACGTCAATGTAGGTGAATTTCGTCTCAGGGAGCCACAGGGCAGCCTGATCTGGTATCACCAGACACAAATAGGCATTGCAATATTAGCTTAAGTCATTTTTAACGAAGGTGTACACAAGTGTTTCAATAATGATTGACGTTACAAGATGGAAAAGACTTTGCAATATTAGCCTAAGTCAATGTACAATAGTGTTACAATGACAAACGTAGCAATAAAAATAGACATTGAAATATTAGCCTAAGTCATTTTTTGAAGAAGGAGTATACTAGTGTTACAATGACAAACGTAGCAATAGAAAATAGGCATTGGAATATTAGCTTAACCCATAGGTGTACACTAGGGTTTTAATAATTACAAGGGTAGCAATAGAAAATAAACATTTCAATATTAGACTAAGTAAAAAACATGATCAGTAAATAAATTCGTACGGATTATTGCGAAACCTTATCTTTATCGTTAAACGCGCAGATTAAATGGGCGCAGGTTAGAAATGTCCGCAGTTGTGATTTCGAGTATTAACTGTTTTTTTCTGCTTTCTAATTTATTGTGCTATTTATTAATCTGATTGTTTGTGTCCATCTTCTATTTCGCTACGGTCCTCCAAATGTGATCTTGCACGTCTTGGAACTGATTGCGCATTGTATGAGCCGGTCACGTCTGTACAGCTAATGAGACGGTGAGGATTAGCAATAGGCTGGATGAGAAAGTCGATTCGGCTGGATGGCAGAGAAAGAAAGGAAACGGGTCGACCAATAAAAGACGAAGAACTTGAATGTTGCGTTTTTTATGAAACGCAGATAAAATATTTTTAAAATATATATAACAGAAAATGCTCACAGGCCTAAAAAAACTCACAGAAGTTAAATCAAAAACCAAACAGGCATCCTTCGTAAATCTAGTGCTTTGTTACATTAGGACTCGAGCTAACTTTGACTCCGTCGTTAGAGTTAGGGTTAGGGTCAAAGTAAGTATTAGGTTTAAAGTTAGCGTTGGAGTTAGGGTTAGGTTAAGGGTCATGGTCAAAGTTTGCGTGGGTCCAAATGTAACACAGTACTGTAAATCTTTCTTTCGGTTGACATATATCAGAGGATAAAATGGTGCGATATTCACGCGGGATGACTTTGATAACATTTTGTATGAACTAATTAATGTATTCTAATAAACTTATAAGACAACTTCATGTGTGTCTGTGTATTTCTCGCGTCGTAACTTTTATAATAACACATTGAATTACAATTCATTTTTATTTACTATTAATAGAATATTTAACAAAAAATAAAATTTACAAAAATCCTATTTAAAAAAAAAATTCTTGAAAATGTATCAATTTATCGTTTTTATTGGATATCTCCTTTTCGGATTCAGGACAATTCAGATATTATACTTTTATCTATGAACTACCTAAAAGTATCTATTCAATTATCGCAAAATAAAATAAGTTGTAGTCTTTTAACGTAATAATCTAACATCAAACTAAAATCATGAAAGAACGAACGTTTTAACAAGATTTTAGATTAAACACAAAACATTCTAAATTCGAGGTTATTTAACAGACGACAAGTATACATAGTGTTACTGTAAGCAGTTTAGGGTTAGGGTTAGGGTTTGAACTCACATGTCTTGCATGACCGTTTACGAAATTAGCACCCTACTATTCTCTATAAGAAACACTAGTGTGACTGCGGGCGAATAACCCTTCTTCAAGTGATTGCCTGTATCTGTTTCTCTCTATTGTAAATATTTCTTAGACTTTTCTGTTATAAATAAGTTGGAACCGAAGAAATTAATTCATCATGGAAGAATTATTGACCCAGTTTTAAGTTTATAGTTACACATGATGGAATGACAGTCTAGAACTGAACAAAAGAGAAAACCATCGGGTGTTATCAGCAAGGGTTAAACCATGCCATCTATAGATATTGACCGTGTCAGAATTCTAGTGTTGGCAGTTGCCGACCGCTAAGGTACAGTTCACAATTTACATACATAATAAAAGCAACACACAGATACAGACATTGTATGCAAGCAACTTCTCGGTGATGGGTGTATGGGTGTGTCGTTGGGGTCCCATCGCTAGTTTCTATCGCTAAGCCTCGAATTAGGATCTCAGCTAAGATTGATTTATCTTTCTCCGTCGCGCTTTGTCGCCATTCTCTTTTCAACAATCAGTGTCTCTCGAATATATTAACTTTCCACCGGAAATAAGATATGTCAGGTGTTTCATTAGCTTGACTGAACGACTGTCAATAGCGTCATTTTGTCTGTGAAATTCAATAGATAAGTCGATTTTATAGTGTCATTCATTTCTTAGCCAAAGTCTCCCAGCGGTCCTTGTTATAAGTGTGATGTCACTGTATAGTATAACAACATTACGGAAGAAATACAAGTAAGTAGAAATGATTGGTGCAGCAAACGAAAACCTAATGCGAAAAATTGACTACAAAGGAAAAAAGGTTAGTAAAGGGATGCTATTACAAATGCAGCCGCATAAGAATATTCTACTTAAATCACTTGAGAAATCTAATGAACATGTCTGCCGATTACAAAGCAACGAGACAGGTGATTGCAGATCAATCAAAACACATAATTCAAAGATGATTGTTTTCAGAGCTGGAATTAATATACTTAAAAGAAAAGATAAGAATGCACCAGAACATCAGGAAGCACACCCTAAAGTAAAACACAAATCTATAAGTCTTTCAACACATAAACATAGAAACTACAGAAATAAATGACTCCGAGATCACATAACTCTTTGTGGAAGAAGCAGCAGATGTCGAACACACCAGAGAAATAATGAACGAGGAAAAAAACAAAACTCACATTTATAAAGAAAGAAGACTAGGAGAAAGAACAAGAATAATAGGAGAAAGTGAATATGTGAACACACTCCCCAATACATCTAGACAGATAATATTACAGAACTAAACTCTAATTCATGCAGGGGACAAATCGGTAATTACGAGAGAAAACATGAAAACACGTCAAATAAACGGATCATCAAATCCAGGAAGGGAAGTCAAATTAAAAAACCAAAATTAAAAAAATGCAAGCAATTAATAAAGTAGAAAGAACAGACAACGATGGAAGAGAAAAAAAGACTAAACAAGAAACATGAAGATTTGAAGCGAGTAAAAGATGGCTGGGAAGATGAAAATAGAAAGCTCTATAGTACAAAGAAAATAGGACTGTTTAAAACAATGAAATACAGTTTTACAAATACGTTAACGGGAAAGAATAAAACAGAATAACTAGACTAGACAGAAGTAATATAATCCTGGAACAATACATGGGCAGAAAACAAGACCATAAAACTGGTAAGCAGCTGAAAAACATAGGAAAAGATATTCAAGAAATCGAAGACGAAAAAGCAACCGAAATCGATTGAGGAAACACCCAATATGACCTTAAGAAGAATAACTTACTTGAAAGCACCAGACAAGAACGTAATACATGCATTCTGTTGTTTTTTTTTATTAACGATAGTGTATGGAGGATTAACACAAAACTGACGAGATAAACATACCGGTGTTAATTATTAAAGTAAGCTCCACATTATTACAAAAACAACACAGTTTGAAACGGAACGATCCCATGAAACCACAGACCGATAAGCTGCCAATTAACTGCGTGGAGAATCGTAATAATACAACTGAGCGATCAGATTTATCGTTCCTTTAATAACCGTGGATTGCTCTTTGGGGGGACACAAATGATTCCGGAAAGCAGGAGGAGTGATACATGATCTGCTATACATCGACTAAAGGATTCCGAAGAAAGTATAAAGCAGAAAAACTTACACGTTATCTTACGACAGAATCTTCAAATTGAATTCTTAAAGATATACAAAATATCTGACAAAGTTATCAATTTTTTCGAGAAACAAATGGAAACGTGGAGACTTGAACTGATTGCTGAACGACAACACCTGGCAAAGATAAAACTATAGAAACTTATTTTCCAGTTCGACTCTTTTTAAATATAGCCATCTTGGCACGCAGCAGCGTACTTCTTCTTTCGTTTGCTTCACAGCATCTCATTGTTAGATAACCAGCTCGGCAAGCATGATGTTAGCAACGGCGTTTTATTTCAAGTAAAAATATTTTTCAGTAATGTAGCAAAGAACTAATAAGGAAACCACGACTAACTCGTGCACACCGAATGATGTGTATTTTTATTTGAATTTGAGTGAAGTGGTAGGACCTGAGAGATAGCGAGTAAGTTCGGCTTACAAATTAAAACAAAAATCAATAAGGACTTACTATTAAAATTGAAGAAAGCAATAAGAAAAACCTTTAAAATTCAATAAGCATAGTACAAGATTAAAAAGTAGTTTTCCTTGAGTTTTAGATTGATTTATAAATCACTGACTAGCTCTCGTCAATCAAGACAGATGGAGCGAATACGGAGGAGGAGTGATGAGTAACGATTCATGAAAATAAATACAACTAAAAAGGAAACTTTATTTTTTAGACTGGGTCGGCGTACCCGACTTAGAACCTATAGTATCATGTTAATCTAATCCGATCTTCTGTGATATTATTAATAAATATATATTATGTTCTTGATAAATAATCGAGGAATTAGTTAACTTTCTTTCTACCAAAGGAAACAGGAATTGTGTGTGGGTGAGTGTGTGTGTTTCAGTTCCGTAAGGGATTTGTCTTTTCTGCATGTGCTATTTTTGAGCAATTGATTTCTATTTTCAAATGGAATTATCGATCGTGAAAGCTGAAAACACTTTACCGGCAAAACCTCCTGTCCACCATCCCAATCAGGATAACCAACAACTCATTTCTTCTCTCATTAAATTTATTACTATTTCTTATTTTTCTGTTGAAGAGTTCCATTATGCCTGGTAACATATCCAATATTGATCGGCTGTTGTTGTCTTGAAACGCATGAACACATTCCCATACCGATATATACTCACACAAGTAATTTTACATATTGAAATTAATTTTAAGTATTGAAATTACCTATTACATATTCAACAAGCAGTGCAAATATTATATGATTATATAAATATATAATAACATCATAGAAAAAAGATTTGTTTAAAATAGAGAAAAATATATAAATTAGTGCATACTAGCAGGACCCGTTTCCTGGCGTTGTCCACGGTAAATATGGCACAAAGCAAGAATAAATTAGTAACAACCCTCACCCCAATATTTATATTGATATATTTGTTCCTACTACTAAGTGTGTGTTTTGCGGATTTGTTTTCCAAATAGTGAAACGATACCCTTTTTGACCTGCTTAATGAATGGTCGGGTGCTGTAATTTGTTTCATTGTTTCTGAGAGGCAAAATGATGTCCCGATGATGGAACTCCTGATCAACTATTACAAAACATGCCTCAGAGACATTAAAACGCCGTTTATCTACTTGTCTTGGAGTTATGTTAGCATGTATAACCACTTGAAATTTATCACATCCGGCATGCTCCATAGCCATTTTAAAGTTTTGTATATATTTATTTTCTTTGTGAAGTATACTTTGCATTTCAAGAACACTTTCTAGAGTTATGTTTGATACTGAGTTAGATATAGTCGTCGTTTTATCTTTTCTTCACTCATGAAAAATATTTAAGAAACTGTGAATTCTGAACTAATATGGGCAGCAAAAAATCCACTCTATGGAAAATCTGTTCACAAACTTAAAATGTAAGCCTGTAACCCCTTTCACGTATTTCCTCAACATACAAAGCTGGTCATACTGAAGCATTGTTTGTAACTCCGAATTTTGTTCAAGAAATGTATTGGATAATGCGAAGTGTTATCAATAGAGAATTTTAATGGTAAAAGAGGCATACCTAAATCTGGAAGAATAACTTTGTCACCAGAACAGCACATAGCTGTTGATTCCCTGATCCATGTTTTATCTTTAGCAATCTCAACACGTTCTTCCCTTATTCATTGTGCACATTTGCACGTCTCTACGCACGTGATAATCACGCACAGCATCAGAATTGCGCCCTTCATGCAACAGGAAACTTGATTGAGGACCAGTTGTGTTCGATGCCTTCAAATCTGGCTTATCTGTTTGTTCTACCATATTTTCCACATGGTAGTTAACGTTTACACTAACCGTAACGCAAATAAGAACACTTTCTAACTGAGTAAATATTTCCTAGATGACGACACGTTTCATTGAAAGTAAAGCAAAGTCTGTTAAAATATTGATGAAAGTATCCAACCCTAATTCAAATAGAAAAAAGCCTGGAAAACATCAATGAACAATAAATTTTTAAAATATAGATTTTATTGTGGGAAACTAATTTCTGGCGATTTTTTTACAATATATAGTAGAAGAAAATCATGAAAATATCAAGTACGCAAAAAATAAATGTAACCAAAGGCAAGATAAGTTACTCTACTACTTACCTGCGTAATATTTGTATTAAACTAATTTTAACTTCTTTACATGTGTTATTCTTGCATTCTGATTTTTGTAGACTCTACGAATTGAACATGGTGATATTTTTATTCTAGATATGAAGCCGTAATAATCGCCCCAAAATCGAAAACGTTAAAAAATACTTTAAAACCCCCCAAAATCTTATCGAAGTAAGTAGAAAGCTGACTTTTATAGCGTTTGGTAACACTTATTTGTTGCTTATTTATTATTTTGCCTTTTTTTGTTTTCTGTTATATATAGATGGATAAGATTTTTTTATTCAAAAATATGTACGTATTTAGATTCAGCCTCGCTTTATTTGCGTACCTCCCTCAACTACGATGGTTGTGAATCTATGGGCTCTGTGAGGAGAGGCTTAATAATTGAAATCCTATTTGAGTCACGTTAATTAGTGACATTGGATTAATGTTATAATTTTTTGCACATAATGGGGGGAGCTAAATTATTTAAATTGGATTCTCTGTAATGAGTTTTTTGCAAGGGAGAGGCTAAAATATTTAAATCTTATTTGAGTCAAGTAAATACGTGACATTTGTTTCCTGTTATGATTTCTTTACATAAGTTATACGCTAATAGTTATTTTTTTTAAATGAAACCATTCTTTTATTTTCCACACACACACACACACACACACACACACACACACACATATATATATATATATATATATATATATATATATATATATATATATATATATTCTTTTTCCTATGTTTTAATTGTTATCTAATACATTTTCAAATCTTCACTTTATATGAAGACGTTCGTTGATCCGAACGAAAAAAGGTAAAATCTCTCGTTTCTGGATTATTTTTACCTGTATTTAAATTTGTTTTCTCCGTTTGTCTTTTTCGCATATATATATATTTTTAGGGTTTCATAACGAATGTATATTTTCAATTGTATACTCCTTACAGGATCCGACAAATTTTCTATTACAAACTCAATGAAATTGTATTACAATATTCCGAGCATATATTTTAGATTAATTCATTCACATAACCAAACAAGTTCCTTTAATTTTTTTTTCTTGATTTTCCTATATTTTACGTTCTTTATTCTATATATAAAATTAAAAAAATAAAAGATAAAAAATTGAAAAAACTTATAAAAATTAGGACTTTGGATTAATTTTTGTATGGTCATTGAGAATTAATCAATATATATATATATATATATATATATATATATATATATATATATATATATATATATATATATATATATATATATATATATAACTGAATATATGCGGGTATGTGTGTGTGGTGTTTGCGTGTTCCCTATAAAAAAGAAGGTTAAAGGTTATAATATTTACATAAAATCTAAATGTGCATTCTCATGTCAAATTTACCAGGAAAGACAATGGAAGTTTTCCTGAATCTCTAAGTGCATCTTTCAAGGAGGTTATGAGGACATAGACTCTTTAAAACTTCAAACATATATTACTTTTATGAAATTAAAATCTTATGTATAAAATTTCCTGGGGGAGACAATGGAATAGGTTCCAAATTGTTCAGTGCCCTCCTAAGATTGGAATTTATATGGTCACCTTCTTTTTAAACTTTAAATATACGTGTTTTTATAAATTCATATCTTATGTATAAAATTCTCCGGGTTGACAATAGAAGTGGTCCAGAATCGCTACGTTACCTCTATGTGCCTAATACTTACGTGCCCATACCTCAAAAACTTTAAATTTGTATATATGATTTCTTTTAATAGAAGATTATTTTAAAAGTTGACTTAAAAAATGCCTTAGTTGGGAAATTATTAGACAAAACACATCGAGTGTTCGGTTTCGATTGCCCCCTTCGATCAATATATATATATATATATATATATATATATATATATATATATATATATATATATATATATATGAAATCAAAGAATATATTTTTCCTTTGTTAGTAGAATAAAATGTAAGTGAAGAAGTTGGTATATACAGTACATCACGCCTCTTTGCCCGTCTTCCTCTCTTTCTCTTTTATGATCGCTCTCTATATACCTAGATCTCTCACTCAATATATATATATATATATATATATATATATATATATATATATATATATATAGTAATCTACGAAAATATATTTATGGCAATTAAGCTACACAGAGGCTCCCACGTTTCATCCCCCGGGGAATTTTCAGGCTAACATGCATGGAGTTATTTTTGCTGGGTGTTTTTATATACACGGCTAGCTAGTTAACCAATCAAAGGTCTTGTTGGTGTTACTTCCTATATCCTGTTCTATTGTTCTTTTTTCTATAGATTGGCCTATATTATTTTTCCTTTATTGTGTCAATATAATCGGTGAATTTATTTTAACACGTGGTTCCTTGTATTTCTATTTTAGGTTTTGATTTTTAAATTGTTAAGTTTTGTTTAGGTTTGTTTTTTGTACTTATTTGTTGATTTATTTATTTATTCATCGTTAGTCTATGGTAAATGTATTTCTGTATAAGCAGCTGTTTTCTATCTCACTTCCACAGTTTAGTAGATTTCGGGGATCTTTAAAGTTTAGGATTTCAAATTTTTCATTCAGGCATAATCTACACGTGTCGTATAAAATTTTTCATTCAGGCATAATCTACACGGGTCGTCTAAAGTTCTTCAAGTACTGGTCTATCGTATTAGTTTCCATTCAATTATTGGTGAGCGTAACTTTTCTTTGAGCTCCCAATAGTGGTTTGCTAGTGCCGTTTTAATTCGACGTTCTCTGTTATATATATATATATATATATATATATATATATATATATATATATATATATATATGTATATATAATAAAGGTAAATGTGCATGTGAAGATAATGGACGTAGTTCTGCGTCTGTAGCTGCCTGTTAAAGTAGCTCATGACACTTTCTGAACAACTTACATAATGTGATTAATCTATTTTTAAGCGTTATGTCAATAATATTAACATATATATGAATATTGATTTACTCCTCTCTAGGAGTTAGGCACAAGGCCAGTTTTTATCTTACTCCCACAAGTAAGATGTGACCCAAGGTCGGGTCGGGAAAGTGGAGTATAAAAATTGCCTGGGCAGCCCTCTAGGCATTCCCCGGTAGGGGCGCCTCAGGCAGTAAGTAATAAACTTACTCCTCCCCAAAGAGGGGAGGCGAAGCCTGGGAGGGTGGACCTCCTAGAACTGCACAGGACAGACTCATAGACCGGCATAAATCAAGCCCCGAAGGCCAAGACAATACCAGTCTATGGGGTGCAGTATCCATCGGAACAGATACTACACTTTGATCTTAGCCAAAATGCCAAGGTCATGAATAGCTCAGTGAGTAAGATATCTCGCTGACAACATTAAGGCTGCTGTTAAAGTAAAACCTGCTTTATATGATGATATTCAATAGTCTAATTCGGGCAACGCCGGGTAACCCAACTTATATATATATATATATATATATATTCAAAGATTGGGAGATATAGATACACTGTTTACCTGGCTTGACGTTCCTTGCTTTTGTATTGACTTTTCCTCGCATTTCTGGCGAATTTAATTTTCAGCCGTCACCCGGATGTATGCGTGTGTTTAGTTCAGTACACATGCGTAAGTCTGTGTGTTTGTATTGGAAGAGATAAGAACCAAATAACGCGAAGAGGAGATTCGCAGGTTGCCTTGATGCGTAAGCAGCGCGAATTGTCTATATTGATATAAAGAATATCGACAAATATCATTTGCTCGCGATTCAATGCATCTCGGGGGTAGAAATGACCTTCAAACCGCAGAAATTCCACGATTTAGAAGTAAATAAATAAATAAAAACAGAAAGTAAAAATGAAATAAAAATGCTATTAAATTAAATTCTCAAACATTCGTTCAAATATCGATTTGTCTTTTCGAGTCTATTTATTTGAATTCTCGATACACTTTGCAGAAATAAAAAAGAAAACGCACATATATAAGATACGTCGACCATATTTAGACATGCGCACAGACATCTGAGCGGACTGCGCATGCTGTCAATATCCTTGTTTGTAAAATGGCCGCATGTGTTTAAGCGTTCTAAACGAAGTCTTATTAAAAGCGACCGAATTGCTTTGTTATTACAATGAATTCTGTTTAATGACGCTAGCTTTATTCAAACCTACTTGTGATCCATGAATAGCTGACAACGAATAATACGTAGCGTAACTTAAAGAATGGAAATGCAGATATTACATAGAAATAACAATACTCGGCCCAATAAAAGCAGCCATTATTAGACGAACGATCCTAGTGCTCAACGCATCACGAAAAGGTAAATCATGAAATCTGTTAATAAAGGACATTGTGTACAGAAGAATTAAAGCCAGCTATTGTCGACAGTCTCTTCTGTGAGTATGTAGTTAACTAGCAGAGTTGCAGCAAAAGAACTCTGCTTCATCAGCATGTCGAAAGTTGTCTAATAATTGTTCCGCCTAAATACCAGACGAGAATACGTCCTCGACAATCAGTCCGATAGAGACCGGCCATTTCGGTGGCCTTAAATCTGTCGGACTGAGGTATATGTTTGAGTAAACCCAAGTCTAGCCTGGACCTTCTGCTAGGACGCTAGCTTTTTCATCTAATCTCCCAGCCTTGTGCCACATTACACCGGGGGTATATAAATACAACAGACGCGCCAACATCGAATATACTGCATCGTCTCAAAATTACGACTTTGTTTTGTATACTTAAATAAATACGTAATTGAACATTTGACAAAAAATAAATATTAAATGTACATTTAAAAGTTCATGAAAATTATTTACAACTCCCAAGTTTAAAAAAGCTTATATTCGGAACATCAGAAAGTTATGTCGGATGTCCTGCTGGCTTGGCTATTAGAGAGCAAGCTTAATACGTTTCCTTGAATAATGGCGATGGAAAGGCGCTCGTAAACCTAAATCAACTGACGATAGTCCCATGTGTGGCGCGTCAGTAATAGACCAAGGCGGTTTAGGAAGTCTTGTGTTGCAGGGACCATCGCTCAACTCGTCTCGATTGCAATTGGTTGGAAAAGCCCGGCATATTTTAATCGAATTCGGTTCTCCGTTGATTTAAATTCACTGAAATGGAATAGTCCATGTTTTGGTAATATCTTTCACACCCCTCGCTCAAAGTAATTTTCAAATGGACTTAGCCTTGTAATTCTAGTCTGATGCTACGTAGTGCGTGCGATCACATGCGACCGCTTGCATTGATATGGGTATGACACCCGAAACGATATGGCTATAACACCCGAAACGATATCATCTGTAGGTATAAAATACACTTTAATATTTAATAAATATTTACAGTTAATGCCCCTTTAAGATTTAACAATCTGAACAGTAGAGCACTCTTTGGAGTTTCGAGTTTGTTGTCACCAGCGATTATGCAAACCTCCGCTCGAACGCCGAACACTTTCGACAACAACACGCTTGCTCCGCCTCTCGGGTAAGTGTACGTTAATTTACATTTCTGTTCGAGGCGATTTCTCCTTGTCGCGTGAGCATACAGGTTAGCTTCGTGATTATAGTCTGAATCTACAAACTGCGTTCTATCCTAGGCGACTGCTGGACGGTCGAATACCCGAAACAATATCGCCTGTGAGTATCAAAACACTTTAATATTTTTAAATATTTTCAGTATATATATATATATAGGAATCTAGGAACTGGGTTCTATCCCAGTCGACCGCTTGCAACCGCCACTACTGCACTGAGGACGTAGTAAAACCCGAAACGATATCGTCTGTAGGTATAAAAACACTTTAATATTTTAAAATATTTAGAGTATATATATATATATATATATATATATATATATATATGGTGTAAGGTACACGATGAGTCATGAAAATGAAATACCGAGGTAGACAGAATGTGTGAAAAATGACAAACGGAAAACAGGTTAAAGTTCAGGAGAAATACAAAAACATGAGATTTGACCGGCTTCAGAAAAAGTGAAGATTGGGAAATAATCTTATTTTGAAAGGCACACATATGGTAGAAGGAAAAGATGATCCGATTGGACAATATGAGAAGACTTTTAGTAACATTGAGATATGACAAGTTGGTAACGGTTGACGAGTTTTTATTTATAACACAAAGTGAAGGTATATCAGTTTTTAAAACTTTGTTAAACACTTCTTTATCACCACGTTCTCTCATAATATAATGCGGTAATAACAAATGGGTAAGATGGAAAACAGATGTTTACATTGAATGTTATAGAGAATTTTGTATCAGTCGAGGATACGTCCTCAACCATCAGTCCGACAGAGTCTGGGCTATTATGAAGTTAGTGGCCTTGTTTATATCGGACTGAGGTATGGCTTTGTGCAACCAATAGGAGGTCAACCTTCACAGTCTTTACTTTCTCTCTTTAAAAAGGTCTTAATCTATTGCGCCTGATGCGTCCCTACGGTAGAATGACGACTAGGCTAATAAGCCACTTTTGTAGGACAATGTGAATTCCTAGTGCGCTGGCTTTTAAAAACCTCAATGTCCTTGTGTCTAACCTCCCACAGAGCAGTTAAATAAATAGATATGTCCAGCTAGCAGGAATGCTTATATAGAGCGACCATCATCAGATGCCCCCCAGGGAATCGGAAATAAAATTCAAAATTATTTCTGCAATCTGACCATATATAGTACCCATACACTTCAGTCAATGCTTGATGTGTTCACGAACGGTCAGTCATCAATGTTCAAAGATCTTCTTTTCTTACAAGTCAATCATATGCGGGAACACTTTGGTTATCAACTCATAAGTAGGAAGTGTTATCTTGAATGGGTTTTACACTCACCGGATTCTAATCTCCAGATATTTGTTTGTCGGGTTATTTCAATTCCTGAATTCGGAGTAGATTATTGAATGGCGATAAACAAAAGACTGTTGGACATTTGTGACTTAATCTTGGTTGACAAGTCTGAACTTTATTAGTACCAAATATGGTCTGATTGTAGAGAGGATATTTAATTTTATTAACAGCTAGCAACACCTACACGCCCCCCAGGCAGCAAGTAATTCGGAGGAAAGGGGTGTTAATTTTTTAAAAAATGTTTTTTAATCAGAGAATTCCATAATTTAAATAAACTTTGGTAAATTTGTAGATTAACATAATAAACTTAATTATTCCCGCTTTATAGGGTAATTCTTGATTTTTAGGGCAGTTAATATGTTTTTAACACTTACCCTATGTTCCCTAGAACAAAAATAACGCACAGAATTTATCTTCGATTGGAAAAAATGGTAAATTGCCATAAACCCTAAAATGCCATGAAATTTAGAAAATTGTTTTACGTTAAAATTCTAAAATATTTTGTGATTTATTTAATGTTAAGCGTAAAAGTCAACAAACTAAAATATTTTTTAAAATAAAAATAAAAAGGGACGTATAGTAAAGACAAGATTACAAAAATTAAATATGGTTTAATTGGCAGATTAACATTCCCTATTAATATCCCACCACCCCGATAAAAATGACATTATGCCTTTTTATGTGGATTACATATTAATACCACTAAAAACGGAAAGAAACTAAAAGAATTATTTTAAAATTTAGACTGAGGGATCAGTTGTATATATATTTAACATTTCCGGACCATTGTAATTTTTTAGGAAACTTAACAAAAAAAAATTGCCACATACCTTAAATCCGAGTGTCAGGGGCATAAAACCACACGTAATCTCCTAACAAGTAGCAGTATTTTCCAAAAAGAAAAATTAAGTGGATTTAATTCCCATAACAAAAAAAGAATTTAGTTAACTGGCTTAAAAATGTCCCGAAAAATTTAATTTATTTACGAAAAATGTTCCCACTTTAAATTAGAAAATCTTTGTTTTGTTTTCTTTTTTCCATCAAGTTAGAAAAAGGTAGAAAACATTGGCGGGGGTATTTAGCGGAAGATATAAATCTGCAATCATATCGAAATATGAATGGTTTACGTAATCTGGACAGATAACAGTGCTACACAACTTTTGTTTTTATTTCTCAATGAGAATACTGAAAAGGTATTTGTAAACATTAAGTGTGTTGTTAAAATTTATAAACTAGGCATTAACTTAATTATTTATTTTTCACGGAAAATGTAAAAACTAGAAAAAAGAAGGCAAGAGAAAAGTGCAGAGAGAAAGGGTGAGAGAGACAACCACATCTCCGTCCCACACCACCTTTCTATTCTCGTTTCTGCCTCCATTGTAGCAAGCCACAACCTTCGGTAAGGTTGTCGGCGAGCGCATGGACTTGAAACTTAACGTAATTTAGTTATTTTTTAAATTTATTTATTAAATAACTTTAATTAATTAATGTTAATATATAAGAAATTATTGCATTTAGATAGCAAACATAAGCCAATGCAATTCCAAATTAATAATACGAAACATTAAGTAATTATGAATGGTTTAAAATAGTGATGCAAATTAGACAGTCAAAAGATTATCTCTTAATTTTTTATCTTCATTATATACACAGAATATCAAGATGTTATGCTGTATTATTGATTTAAATAACAGTAGCCCGTTTTGATTATAATATAGGAGTGATAAATCAAAAACAACTTTCGCATTTATTCATTTAGACGTAACTAAGTGTTAATTCTTAAAAAGATGATGATTACGCGGAAGCAACTTTAACGGAAACTGTTGGAACACAATGCTTTTTAAAGGTATGAAGCCGTTTTGTCGTCATTCTGAACAGATGTTGTCCGTCATCACCTCATAAACTTTGCCTACAATGTGTTTTATTTTTGTTTGTTGGCGTTTTTATGATATTTTACCCAAAACAAGACGGGATGCCACTGTAGACGGAAGGGGCTACTGGGAATTAGGGAGTAAGTTTAGGGTGTCATTCTAAGTTGGGAGATGTGCAGCGAAATGTCTTGTTTACATTAGTGTTAAACCTCTGCATGTCGGTACAGCGGGGAAACAGGGAGCAGGGAGGGAGTTCAAGAGGCCAGCAGCACGAGCAAAGAAGCTATTAGAGTAGAAGGCCTTCCGGCATCGGGGGCCATCTACAGTTAATGGATGGGATTTAGCTGATTGTCGAGTTGGTCTAGGTAATTTACATCGAGGAGGCACCAGAGTAGCCAGTTCATCGGAGCATAATCCATTGAAGTATTAGTAAAACAAGCTCAAAGATGCAAATTGCGACGATGAGACAAAGGCTGGAGCTTGGTTGACAGTGAGGGACCTATATTAAGTTGGCGACTCTTTTTTGGACCTTGTCTCGGAGTGAGAGACTATTAGATGATGCACCAACCAGATGTGGCAACAATACTCCATGCATGGGTGGATGCTGGCTTTGTAGAGATACAGGATAATGTCAGGTGTGAGGAGTTAACTAGCACGGTAGAGGGAGTTCAACTTCTTTGCTGCAGCCTTGGCAATGTCTTCAATGTATTTATTCTAATAGTTACTATCAGAAGAGTTTGAACATTACATTTAGCAAAATAAAATTTAAATTATTATATGAACTTATTTTAATATGTCTTTTACTGATATTGAGAATAATATATATATATATATATTTATATATATATATATATATATATATATATATATATATATATATATATATATATATATATATATATATATATATATAGTAAACTATGAAAATATATTTATGACATTTAAGCTACACAGAGGCTCCCGCGTTTCATGCCCGGGAGTAATCTTCAGGCCTGAAAATTCCCCGTTCCAGGGATGAAACTCGGAAGCCTCTGTGTAACATAATTGCCATAAATATATTTTCATAGCTTACTACCTAGCTCTACTTACGTATCGAGCATTGTTGAAGTTAATACTGAAAATTGATACATAAAAAATTATATCGCCTTATAATTTTTATGTGAATACATGAAATAATAATATATATACATATATATATATATATATATATATATATATATATATATATATATATATATATAAAAAGAGAGAGAAAGAGATAGAGAGAGATAGAGATTTGAACACTCTCTTAGTGCTTGCTATACATGTCCTCCTAAAAGTAAACAATTCAATACAGGAAGAAATAAAACAAACAAACAGGGATTTGACCTATTTCGTTCAGTTCAACGAACGTCTTTACAAAAAGTGAAGATTTAAAATTTATTGAGAAAAAATATGGCAAAACATGAAATATGCGAAACAGGATGTTTTGGTTAAGGTTAGCGTTAAGGTTAAGTTTAAGGTTAGGGTTTTTTTCTATTTGAAAATATGCAGTGCGTGCAATGATTGAAAAGAGAAATGTAAAAGGGAAAGAAAAAGTGGGAAAATAAATAAGTAGCAATAAAACCTAAGTAGAACTTTGTCAGGGTCGGAGTAGATAATGCAGTGGCGGGGTATGTTCCATTGTTTGAGTGCGATTTTTACCAGATTTTTGTTAAAGAGTAAAAGCCAGGCCTAAGGTCTACGATAGATAGTGATGAGAAAAGGAGGAATTTTTGTTTCGATGCATTGCACAACAAAATCCCCCCTCACAACAACACCAATAGTACAAATAACACCGGCAAAGTTGATGAAAATAATTCTTATATACTCCCCCCTACTAACTCCATCTCTACCTCCTTAGAACAATAATTCAAAGCTGACTTAAAAATAGTGACATAAACTTCTAAAACAATTAAATATTTACCCCGTCTCCATCCCTTTTAAAACACAATTTCCAAGCTGGACTTTATAAATGTAAATGTTTTTCATGTCCGATTTTTTATACTAGCGAGAGGGGAAAACACCGAATCCCGTATTTACGAGTATAAACAGGATCTGAACCAAAACAATCGACTAACGCACTAGTTATACACATGAATACTTTTACCCAAAAGTTTCGCCTCACAATGCATCGAAAGTGTGCTAATCCTTCTCTTATAATATGATGTAAACCATAACCTGGGATTCTACTATTTTAACAAACATCTCGTAAAGATCCCACTCAAACAATGCAATACACCCCTGGAGTTCTGGTTTCGAATTTCGCTAGATTTAACCACGCTAGTGATATTACATTTTATATATATATATATATATATATATATATATATATATATATTTGGTTTTATTCGAAAGCCAACTTATCCATCTGTATTTCTCCTCTGATGATAAGATTTCGATCTTTGAAAAGCCTTGGCTTAAGGAAAGAATAATAAACACTAGTTTATTACTGAATACACCTTGCATTGAACAATTGAAATTTGAAATAAATTTGGACAATCGTCGCATATTTATCACTCTTTTTTCTTCTCTCTCTCTCTCTCTCTCTCTCTCTCTCTCTCTCTCTCTCTCTCTCTATATATATATATATATATATATATATATATATATATATATATATATATATATATATATAAAAAGTAATCCAACAAAAGATATAAGCGTCAACTAATATCTTATAATTAGTGAAAACATCCGGATAAAAACTGAAGCTCAATATACTGGATAGAGCTTTAATATTATAAATATTATAAAGTTTATAAATATTATAAATTTATAAATATTATAAACATTATTCAGTGATGTCACTATGGTAATGGTCCTCTGAGGAGAAGATTTATCTTTGAAAACTCATGAGCTAAGGACGTTAAGATACTTTGCTTGAACTTTAAATTTTAATAAAATATGATTGACACCTTATTTTATTATTTCATTTCATATTATAATATATATATATATATAGAGAGAGAGAGAGATTTGTTTTATTTACATACGTATATGTTTCATTCCTTACAGAAATCGTCAGTGTAGAAACGGTTATTCATACCGGCCGCAGGACTTGAACCCCAGAACACGAGTCATGTGTTTAACTTCTATTCCGGCCACGCAGCCACTATAAACACCCGCTAAAATTAGCAATATATTAAGCCTATTATAGGCAGCCGCCGTCGTAGTGTTCAACTACTGAAGGAACGTGCAATTTTCGTATTACTATGTATATATAGTTATATATATGCATAGTAATACGAAAATGTATATATGGCAAGTAAGCTACACATATGCGTCCATGTTCATTTCCCGCAGGAAATAATAAGGCTATATGTACATATATATTTCTTTCTCTCTCTCTCTCTCTCTCTCTCTCTCTCTCTCTCTCTCTCTCTCTCTCTATATATATATATATATATATATGTATATGTATATATATATATATATATATATATATATATATATATATATATATACAGGGTGCGTCAGGTATATGAGAACATATTTTCCATTTTATTAAATGATAAAAAAAATCAAACAAAAATATTCTTAATCAAAAACAATTATATAAACATGTAAGCTAAGGTATTGTTTAATAATTTCATTCAATGAAATTCCCCTCTACTTCAATGACAGCTTCGATTCGAGACCTAAACCGACTGCAAGCGCGCTTGAGATGGTCCTCATCTATGTTGTCCATCACTCTGACAATGGATGCTTTTAGAGAATCTTTAGTGTTGTGGGGGTGTTTATTAACATCTCTCTCCACGACGCCCCACACATAATAATCCAATGGATTCAGGTCTGGAGAGTTTGGAGGCCACAAGTTTGGAGTGATGTGATCATAAAAATGATCCGCCAACCTGAGTGTTTTGAGCCTTATGTGCTGGTGCAGAGTCTTGTTGAAAGATGTAGGGCCTTCCATTTGTTACTCTATCGATCCAGGGCTTAACAACAGTATCCAAGACTTCAATGTAAGCAGCAGAAGTGACTCTTAGTCCTTGCCGAAAGAAGTGTGGTGGCATCACATGTCCTTCGTTGCTAACAACCCCCAAAACCATAACAGTTGCAGGAAATTTTGTATGCATGACTGTTGGAACTTCGGAAGGGTCATTACACAGCCATCTGTCATTCCTTCTGTTTACCTTTTGATCTTGATCAAAGTTTTTCTCATCTGAGAAAAACCAAAGCATGCCTTGCTCAACAGGATGTTTCAGTTTGTTTAACAGCCTCTTGGACCTTATCAAACGATTCTCTTTGGTGGTCTCGGACATAAACTGGCCTCTCCTCATCACATAAGACTTGTAACGAAGATTTTCATGAACAGTCCTTCGAATTGTGGCTTCTGAAACATTCCGGTCTTTTGCGATGGACCTCATTGACTTTTGGGGGCTCTCATCAATAATATTCTGAACTTGATGAATAAATTCAGGTGTTCTAATCGTGTCTGACCGTTGGTCGTGCTTTTTACGTTTAGCAACCTGCTTACAATCACCATCATTTTCTTCTAACTCCCTACGAACTTTATAAACAAAAGAACGGGCGACTTTAAGAAATTGTGCGATTTGTAAATCGCTATGATCTGCCTTTATTGCGACAATTACAGCCTGTCTTTTCATTTGTTCCGTTACATTATTATCTGCCATTTTTCATTATCTGCAAAAAAAGAATAAAAATAATTAATATAACGTAACAATAACGACATTACGCGATGTTCTCATATACCTGACGCACCCTGTATATATATATATATATATATATATATATATATATATATATATATATATATATATATATATACGCGCCTGCTACTGAGTCAAAACATGACTTTCGTATCGTAATAGTTTCTTCCTTCGAACTGCTAGACTTTGGAATTCCCTCACTGTTTCTTGCTTCCTGTTTCCCTGACTGTACTGACATGCAGAAATTTAAATGTAATGCGAATAGACATCTTACTGCTTAACTTCCTACTAAGGGTGTCTCTAATAGTAGCCCTTACGTCCAAGTGGCAATGTGCCCTATTAGGGGTGAACATGAGTCAGAAAGGGTTAAGGCGATTATAAGCTGGACGATGAACGCTAATACGCGAATATTGGAAACAACCGCGGAAATCTACTTAAGAGGATTGTGTTCCGATGAACTTGCTGCTCTGGTACCCCCACGACGTAAATTCACTAGACCAACCCGAAAATCTGCCAAATCCCATCCATACACTGTGGAGGTCCCCAGATGCCGAAGAGCTTTCTACTCCAAAAGCATCTTTCTTCGTGCTGCTGGACTCTGGCACTCCCTCCCCGCTCCCTGCTTTCCTGACGTTACTGACATGCAGAAATTCAAAACTAATGTAAACAGACATCTCGCTGCACAGCTCCTAAATTAGATTGACCCCCCCCCCCAAAAAAAAAATCGATCACCATTTTTTTCTCAGTAGCCCCTTACGTCTACAGTTGCGGCCTGCCTTGTTTGGGGTGAATTATGTTTTATATTGTTAAAAAAGAGGAATTTATTCTTCAAGTACTTGTTTACATTTGAAGACGATCATGTTGTAGACAGTTGAGAAGCAGCCCCGTGGTATTTTGTTCCATAGATGGGATGTGCTAGGAAAAAACGCATGCTCTGTGCTCTGTGTGTAGCTCGGTTAGTTCTTGCTGTGAATGTTTTGTAGATGGGACCGAGAGTTGGAGCTCAGTCGAGCACCTACCAAGAAAATAACGACACAGTTGAAAGAGGGTGTGTGTAAGCGGCTGTCGAGGCGAAAAGAGCTACTTCTAATAATAAGTGTCATAATAATAAATAGTAAACAATAATACGTAGTTTTGCAAAATAGCTTATTAATTTCTCACACATTGTATCACATAAAATCCTTTTGCTTTGTGTTTTCGTTCATTTTTATCATGTATTTCTATTCATAGGGCACGTATTTGGCTAGTAGTACTGAATATAAGGAAATATTATTATAATAAAAAGGATATCAACACAACGGACTCTCTTTCTGTTTATTTCTTTCTTTAAAAAAGGTAATTACATGCGCAGATGTAGAACATAAATACATTTTCTCAATTTCGCGAAACTCTTTTCTCTTAACCATTTCCTTGCGAAATATCATGTCACTAAAAAAACAGCGAGTCGAATATTAATATCGGATTTATTAATATATTTTTTAGTTCAATTTAAGAAAGAAAAACCGCATTGACCTTTGTAAACGCGCGAGAACACTATACAGTCCAACTCATATCTACCGGAAAGCTCGGAGCACGCATGCGTAAAAAGTATTTACGTTAATCACGTATTTGTCAAAGATCAACGTGAAAAAATGGCGAACTATCTATTCATACGCAACGTGAATATCATATTTTTCTGTTTTTTTTTTTTTAATAGAGCTGGACCTGTGAAAATTCTTCAATCTTAAATAAAGTTTAAGGAAATAACTCGAGTCAATATACTTAACGCAGAAGAACACAAAAATTCTAAAATATTTTTTCTGCGATCTTTATTCCACCTGGTAAATATTATAATCCCAAATGTAAAAAATAACGTGAAAGAAAGAACTATTTTTTCTAGATTTCGAAATATATAGTGTAACAACAAAATTAGATAACGTAATAATAACAATAATAAAAATAATAACAATAATAGCAATAATAATAATAACAATAATAACAATAATAACAATTTACAAAAGTGCTCGACTCAACATGAAAAGCTGACGCAAAACTTGAAAATATGTATCTACGAAACTAACGTATCAGAATGGATTACCAAAGGAAGAAATACACTAATACAGCAATGCACTTAAAAAAGGAACTATCTCAAGCAACTACAGACCAATAACTTGTATACCTAATATGTGGAAAATGCTAACAGCACAACTGAGATAACAGATCTACCACTCTTTTAATAACTTGATGAACGGAAAGGATGCCAGAAAGGGAAAAGAAGGACGTATGCCCTACTATACATAGATCAATATATTCTGAAGGAAGTAAAAAGCAGAATAACGAACATACCCATGGCATGAATATCCTATTAGAAAACCTACAAGCATTGATGATTTAATTCTTAAGGATGTACAAAGTATCCGCCAAAATAGTCAACAAAGAAAGCAATGGAAACATAAAATGTATAAATTACAGTTGGAGGACAAACTGACAGAGATAATAATACAGGGAGTCATATTCCAAAGAGACTCTTTATCACCACTTCTGCTTATCATAGGAATAATGCCACTTAAAACATACTCAAGAAATGTGAAACCGGATACAAGTCTACGGATAAAGAACAAAGAATAAATCACCTCATGTATATGGATGCCCTGAAGCTATTTTCAAAAAAGAAAAAAAGGAACTAGTAAAACTGATAAAAACGACCAGGATCTTCGGCCAAGACATTCAAATGGATTTCGGAATGGAAAAGTGTATATTGTTAGAGATTTAATGCGAAATCTGAAGACAGAGGAGGGCATGGTTCTGCTTAACCACTAGAAGATAGCGAACATGATACTTATAGATATTTGGGAGTTCTGATAGCAGACACAATAAAATCAACAGGAACGAAATTGAAGAGTGATAGAGAATACCTGAGAAGAACAGGAAAACTCTTTAAGACGCGATTATAGAGTAGAAATTTGGTTAAAGGAGTAAACTTCGGAGCAGTTTGACTAGTAAAATATTCTGTCCTATTCATAGGCTGGACAAAACAAGCACTCCCAGGCATCGGGATCAGAAGACTAGGAAACTAATGACAATGTACAACACATGAAGGATAATAATGACCGACTCTTTGTAAAGAGAAAAAAAAGAGGGAAGGGACTGGTAAGTAGAGAACTTTGTTGAAGACACAACCAAAGCATTGTAAAAATACATGACTTAGAACATAAAAAGGCTGATCCCCGCAGCTAGATACACCGTAAAAATGAAGGATGCAAGTAGTAGTGAAACAAGAAAAAAAACGAGAAATAAAAAGTAGGAAGAAAAACAACTATAATGACAAGAGAAGAAACTCACTTAAACACCTGGACATGGCTACAAAAAAAGACATTTGAACCAGGAAACGGAATTGCTACGGGCAGCTGCACAGAAAAGTACGGTTAGAACAAACTACATCAAAACTACAATAGATAAAACTTAGGGAAAATGTAAATGTACACTGTGTAGACAAAAAGAGGAACAGTAAATCACATAATAAGTTAATGCATCAAACTAGCTACAGAATAAATTTTGAAAAACACGACTGCGTAGGGAAGAAAGTACACTGGGAACTATGCAAACGACCGCATTTTGAACACACGGACAAATGATGCAAATACAAACCGGGGACGTTACTGGAAAACGAACTTTACAAAATAATCTGGGACATGGAGTTACGAACAGATAAACCAGTCCAAAGAAAAGAGACCTGATGTCATAATTGTTAACAAGAAGAAATAAACTCGCAAATTGTAGATTTTGCTGTACTAGCACAGCACAGAGTAAATATTGAAGGGATAGAAAAACGAAGCAAATATACAGAACTTGCCAGAGAACTAGAAGGAATATGGAATATGAAGAACGTCAATATAATCGTATGCGCACTAGGAACAGTCTTGAAAACCTAGCAAAAAGATAAGGAAAAATTGGGATCAAAGGGAAAACTGATACTATACAATTGACGGTAATGATTAAAATAGCTGAAATCTTAAGGAAAATCCTCGAATGCGTAAACCAACCGACATACATTACGAACGCTTATTATGCACATAGAAGATGCAACAGAAATAAAACCAAGGAAACTGAAACTGCAAGAAATCCTATACCCCCCCCCCTAAAAAAAAAACAAGTTGATAGCACCAGTCCCGGCTGATGCTACACAAAGCGGTCGTGAATGGTCAAGAAGGATGGAAAGACAGCAGGGAGATCCCTAACAAGACCTCCACTTGAAAGTTGCAAATAGTACTGGTATCTTATAAATGTTTATTGCTACCCAAATATCAGAGAAGACCAATGGGCATTGGCGTAATTAATAGTAAGTGATCGAAAGAGATGGAGGTTACTGGAAATCTCACAGACTTATTGTCACTCAAACTCCATGGAACACCATCAGTTATTTTCAATGAACACTCACTGATGATGACCTGTGTAAACACTGCCAGTTAGTTTATAATGATAATAATAAAAATGATAATAATGATAATATATTAATAAGGGATAGTATTATACGTCTGTCTGTCTATCTGTCTATCTGTATGTCTGTCTGAAGCCACAACTATATTATCAGTTTTAATCGCTCTCTTTTTATATCTAATTATCAGCTCCTATATATACCCATTCCAAAGTTGCCATAAACATCACGCGTCTTTCAAATTTACATAATTAATGTGTTTTAAAGCTTCTAATAAATTAATATTCGCAAATATACACTTATGATTGTTGTTTTTTTCTAAATTTCCAAATGTATTTAAAATATTTTCCTCGATAATATATTTTCCTCAAAAATAATAATCTAAATAAAAATTACAAATAGAATTAATTAAAGACATTTTTTTAAATCTATATAATTGAGTTACGTAACTAAATTAGATTGTAATGGAATATGACGGAACAGCCGGCGGCCATTCCAACAGTTGGTTACTCGCCATCTGATTATTCGAACGCACAGAAAGTATTATTTCAAGAAAGAGAAAGAGACAGAAAGACAGAGAGAAGAGATAGAGAAAGAGAGAGAGAGTGAGAGAGAGTGAGAGAGAAAGAGAGAGATGGAAGAGAGAAAGAGAGAGAGATGGACACACGTTTACGAGTCGCTAAAAAATGCTATATTTACTTTGATTTTTTTTAAGACGTTTTGTTTTTTCAGTACTCTTATAACTGACGCGCCAGACTTACATGACTTCGCGTCCGGCAACAATCGGGCCCGAAACCTGGCGAGACGAGACGAATACAAGGCTGACACTGCCAAGCGCTTAATGAAAGACTTTCAAAGAAAAAAATACATAGATATAAAGAATAAAAACCGTAGCTGAAGAACTGTAAATAAATATACATTTATTTTTTGTGGACTAAATGAACCATTGTCAATCAAATGTCTAGATGAAAATGTGTTGATTTGTTTGTGAAAATAATGTTGTTCTTTTTTTAGGGGATGGGCTAAAACTTCGTCAATGTTTCTTTAACATAAAACAAATGAATAAATAAACATGTTATGCTTTTGAATTAGTCTTTCCGGAGATTTGACGACCTGACACAGCTGATAATAATTTATTATTGTTGCTATAAAACGCGATTATTGTTTTCTTCGAAATATTGTCGGCTGCTTGCTATAGCCTGCTTGACGAATGAATGCTGCAACCTGATTGGTTAATACTTCGTCAGCTCTCGGACGCTTCCGAGACCTGCTCAATCGTTGCCGACGCGAAGTCACGGATATCTGGCGCGTCAGCTATAAGTGTACCGTTTTCTTTATTAATCTTATTAGAATTAAAAAATGCTTTTTGATTTAAAAATTATTATTTTGGTATAAACAAACAAAGACATTTTACTGCGCAATTAAATAACAGCATTTAGGATTGTGTTTACTGTATTTTATTTTTTCAATGGTTGCTTTTATTTTAGGTACACCTTTTTTTCGATTCGAAATACTTCAAGTATTATTATCTTTTTACGACCTTAAGTGAGTTGAGGATTGTTTTACATTTTACGCCGTAAATTTTGTTTCGAAACTGTTTTCATTATCTCGCGTTTTTTTATTACAATAAAGGATGGGCTGATTTTCTTTCTTTTTTTTTGTAAAAAAAAATGCAAACACATTTTACTGAGCAATGAAATAAAACAAGTAGCAAAAATATGCGACAGGAGGGAACATGTATTTGCTAGTAGTTATAATAATAATAATAATAATAATAATAATAATAATAATAATAATAATAATAATAATAATAATAATAATAATAATAATAATAATAAATATAATAATGATAATAATAATAATAATAATAATAATAATAATATCTTCAAAAAAATCATTGAATGCGGAAATCAACGAACATTACTAATGAACGTTAAAAAGAAAAGAAAACATATAGATAGAAATTCACACGAGTTCCAGTGGAAAGTGAAAACTACCAGAAATCAGATGAACGGCCCTTCACCACATACAAATAGACAGACATACACACATGCATGTGGTGACATTGGCTTAGGCTAGTACTACAAAAAACATTCAAACCCTTCTGTCCCCTAGTCCAATGTATTAGACCCAGTTTAAAATTCTTTTAAATAGCAAATTTAAGCAATATGAGAGACTCACTGCCTAGCCTACTGGAAACATTTCAAAGGCGTTAAAACAGGGAAACCCCGGTTGACTGGCAGATGCACTAAAATAATCGTATTTTTAAGCCGTAACTGGACGGGTTGAAGAGACGATTGACATTGTGCACCTTTTTCATGAGCCTACGTAACATTTCTGTATGCTTTTCAATTGTCTCAACGTCAATCAGTCAATTTTGCAACATAAAGGAATATTGTAAATGTGAATAAGAAGTATTTGAAATAGCCTTAACCACATACCCGCAATATAAATACTTTTTTAAAAAATATATACGCTTCTATGTCGGCATTGAAGAACACCGAGTTATTACTAGGGGTAGGACGTAATGGGTGAAAACACTAAACAATCAAACATTTTGAAAAATTTGCAAAATTCAGAAGGTGCAGGCCATTAGTTTTGTGTTATTTTACATTCATGAAAACCCTTTCATAGCCTGAAAATGGTCCTAAATTAAAGTACTATATCAGATTTTACCATCTATATCCATTCATAGCTTTAGATGATGTTTTAGGATCTGCAATGTCGCATGAAAACACCTTTTCACCGAAAAATGATGGATTTTGAGTCCCGGGGAGCCCTAACGGCTATTTTTGACCTGCACCTTTTAAATTTTGCAACATTTTCTAAATGTTTGATTGTTTAGTCTTATTTATGTATAAATGAATACAAAAAAATACTACTCGCATGAATCTGAAATTTTCACCCATTACGTCCCACCCTAATTATTACCCGGTTTCAGTGATTTACAACGACTGGCAAATGTGAAACATGATTCAACGCCGGTACAGTGGCCGATACTTTTAGCAGCGGTCGACACACTGTAACAACACGCCAATTCTACAGTACTAACTTTAAAAGACAAGAAACCGCATTCTACTTGCTGGAATTTGGGTAGTTGGCATTTAGTTCGATGTTGTCGGTTATACAGCAATACTGTCAGGAGTGCTACTGACTGGGATGCGAGGAGGAATTTTGTATTCCACGAAGTCTAAAATCAGCATACAACATCGAACAGCTGAGAAGATACAAGAGACGTGGGGAAATATTTTTAAACCATAAGTCACGCCGTACATATGATCGTAGTACTGAATAGTCATCTGATTCCACTACAAATAAAGCCTGCATCAGATATAACCCCATCAATAAATGTGGCGCGTAATGCATCTAGAGGTTGCATCCATATGATTGGCACGTGGTCACCCACCATCATGATTAAATACAAAAACAGTGTCTGTAATAATTTATCTATCTGATTTAAGGTAAAATTTGTTGCAACATGATTTCATTGAGTATACTTTTCTTTTTAATTCGGACATTCTACACCTCATCCCGCACGACCATCACAAACTTGACCAAAAATAAAATTAGTGATGATTCTGCTGTGACGTTTTGGCTAAGAGAGAAATTTCGTATCTGTTCTGATACAACACTTCATATTTTCTCTCCTCTGTCAGTCAAGGGAAATTCCCCCTGGATTGAGGCTATTTTTTAATAGGGGAGAAGGTTGGGGGGTCAGCCTAAATGAGGTTTTTGGGCAGCGAGATGTTTGTTTACATTAGTTTTAAATTTTAGCATGTCAGTACTATCGGGGAAACAGGGGGAAGCGAGGGAGTTCCGGAGGCCAGCAACACGAGGAAAGAAGCTATTTGAGTAGAAGGATCTCCGGCATCTAGGGACCTCCACAGTGAATGAATGAGATTAAGTTGATTGTCGAGTTAGTCTAGTGAATTTACGTCGAGGTGGCACCAGAGTAGTCAATTCATCGGAGCATAATCCATTGAAGTATTTGTAAAACAAACATAAGGATGCTACATTGCAGCGATGGGACAGGGACTCGAGCTTCGCTGACAGTGAGGGACCTATTAGGTTGGGTACTCTTTTTTGGACCTTGTCAAGGAGGGAGAGACTAGTAGATGATGCACTAGCCTAGATGTGGCAACAATACTCCATGCATGGGCGGATGGTGGCTTTGTAGAGATACAGGATAATGTCAGGTGTGAGGAGTTTACTAGCACGGTAGAGGGAGCCAACCTTCTTTGCAGCAGCCTTGGCAATGTCTTCAATTTTAATTTGTGTCATAATCTAGAGTGTCTCCTTTTGGGAAGCTGGATTTTCCTCACATGAAAAATCGACCTTGTGTCTAACTCGGCCCTCCTGAGGAAGTAAGTAAATATACACAATGTCCTGGAACGCTGCACTCGGACACGTACTACACTGTGGTCGGCACCCTTCAAGAAGGGAATGTGGGTCATCATTGTTGTAGCAACACTAGACAGCACATGGTGTAGTGAGTAAAGTGAGACAAAAATAGAAAACCAAAAAAAAAAGAAATGAAACGAAACGAAAGAAAGGAAGCAACAGTTAAATGAAAGTAATTGAAAGCAAAGAAGAAAAAAATGGAAAATAGGGAAAAGAAAAATAAAGAGATAAAAGAAAGGGAAGGAAAGGAAGAAAAAAGATAAGAAAAACAGAATAGATAATAAAAGAAATTTATAGTAAAAAAGAAACAATCGAAAATGAATGAAAGAAATCGAGCGAAAAAAGAAAAAGAAAAAAAGAAAGAATGAAAAAGTAGAAAGACAGAAACGATAGAAAGAAAAAGGAGAATGAACGATTACATAAGAAAGAAAAATAATAGGAGAAGAAAAAGAAAACGATAGAAAGAAAATGAAAAAGGAATAGGACCGAATGAATCAGAAGAAGGAAGAAAAGAATGAAAGAAAAATAGTGAAAACAAAAATAAAATGAATATGGAAATCAAGTAAAAGCTATGAAGAAAAATAAAGGAAACAAAAGACAACAAAATAAATAAAATTGCAGGAAAACAGAGAAAAAAAACAGGCATGAAAGAACAAAACTTGATAACAGAGAAGAGAACGAAATAAAGAAACAAAGAAATAAACAAAGAAAGATAAAAATAGTACAACTTATGAAATAACAAAAGTGAAATAGAAGAAAGCGAAATATACGAAAAAAGAACGAGCGACATGAAGATAGAAAACGCAAGAAAGATAAGAAAAGAACAAAAACGAAATGAAGAAAAAGAAACGAAAGAGAGCTAAAAAATAACGAAAACGCAAGAAATGAAAGACGAAAACGAAAGAAAGATAAAGAGAACAAAAACGAAATAAAGAAAAAGAAACGAAAGAGGTAAAAATAACGAAAACGAAATAAAGAATATAAGAAATAAACAAAGACAGAAAAATGACAAGTTATGAAATATATAATAACAAAAGAGAAGTAGAAGAAAGCGAAATATAGTAAAGAAGAACGAGAAAGGTAAAGAAAAAAAAGAAATAGAAACGAAAGGTAGCTAACAATAACGAAAACGACGAAAAGGAAAAAAAGAAAAAGTTTGCGATCGACAAACAGATTTCTAAAAAAACAAGAAAAAATGGTGAATGTGCCGAGATAAAAAGAATGGAAAATAAATAAAAATAAAAATGGAAACGAAATCTTAATTAGGAGACAAAACGTGATTCTGTACTAATTAAGACGTTAAAATAATTTTGCCAAATTATACATTTGATACAAGAATAAATTGTCTTCGGAACTACGATCGTACTTCTCCGCCATTATTTCGTCGGTAATACAGACTTTCTTCAAGTTCTTTCTTTTCTGTATCTTCAGTTTTCTTTGTTTTATCTGAACATAATTGCCACAAATGAGCTTATTATATAGGTAAGCCAAAACGCTCTTCGTTCTAACAATATATATATATATGTACATTATATATATATATATATATATATATATATATATATATATATATATATATATATATATATTAATTTCAATAAAGCACCTGTCACCTCTGTATATTGTTTCTATTGTTATAGACATCTCGTCTATTTTTATCTGTAACATAGTTCATCTCGTGCGACGTGATTTTCATTAGTCACGTGTTTTCTGTTTCATTACCCGTCCGAAATCAGCTGTTTTGGAATATCGTTATAATAGCCTGCTTATCAGGCGTTACTCGATATAAACCGTACATGCAGCACTATGGTAATGACTAAAGAATAACTTTTTATGGGTATTTTGTATTTCATACGTCATCGAACTTCTTACCTTTTGGCTAGGAAGAAAGTGTAGTATCTGTTCCGATGGATACTACACCCCGTAAACAGGTATTGTTTTGGCCTTCGGGGCTTGATTTACGCCGGTCTATGGGTCTCCCAGGCTTTGCATCCCCTCTTTGGGGAGGAGTAAGTTTATAGCTTACTGCCTGGGGCGCCCCTACCGGGGAATGCTGACGGAGCTGCACACGCATTTTTGTAGGCCAGAGTGCTCACCTCCTCGTGCGCTGGCTTTTCAAATCCCACTTTCCAGACCTTGTGTCACATCTTACCTTGTGGGAGGAAGATAAATAAATTGGCCTTTTGGCCGGGATCAAAGTGTAGTATCTGTTCCGAGTGATACTACACCCCATAAACCGGTACCGTCTTGTCCTTCGGGTCTTGATGACGCTGGTCTATGGGTTTGTCCTATGCAGTTCTAAGATGTCCACCCTCCCAGGCTTTGACTCCCCTCTTTGGGCTGGAGTAAGTTTATAGCTTACTGTCTGAGGCGCCCCTACCGGGGAATGCCGACGGAGCTGCCCAGGCATTTTTCGTAGGCCAGAGTGCTCACCTCCTCGGACGCTGGCTTTTCAATTCCTAATTTCCCGACCTTGTATTACATCTTACCTTGTGGGAGGAAGAAAAATAAAAACGTAAATAATTAGACTTCCTCTTATGTCTACTTCCTATGCCAAAGCGCCATTAAAAGCTGTAAAAGATATAACTTATTAACCTCCGTTTCATGTCTACTCTGTTTCAAATTTTATCAAAAAAACGTGTTTTAGTCGTACAAAAGCAATCGAACGATTACGACTTACACAATTGAAAGTGAACATTTCTATTATTATTAGTGGTATTAGTAGTAGTAGTAGTAGTAGCAGTAGTAGTAGCAGTATTCGTAGTATATTAATAGTAATATAATTATTATTTTCGTTATTATTATTATCTAAATAATGTTCTTACTTTACACTTAACTTCTTCAAAATACTAGGAAGAATATAACTCTATAAATAGTACTTCGATTCCAATGATTGTTTAAATAGCACCTTCCTTCTGATGTTTTTAAAATAGTACATTCCTTCAAGTAATTTTGTATTGAAATTATTAATTCAAATCTCCTCCCCAAATATTATGAAGTCCAGGTTTAGCATCTTCGCGTGCTCAATTAGTTTCCTGCACTGAAGATTCCGTAAGAAACATCGATGTCTGTAGGTAATAAATAATTAATATTTATTCATGAATATTATATATATATATATATATATATATATATATGTATATATATATATATATATCCTCGATTTACGTATTAAATAGCTCATTTCCCCCTCTCTCAAAATATATATTAGATATGTTGTCGCTCTCTCTATATGTATATTGAAATCGTGAGTGTGAATTTCTCTTTTCTCATCTTAAAAAAATGTAATCACCTCACTCGGATGCTTGAAATAAATTATTGCACCGATGATTATGTCATTCCGTGTTATTGTATTTTAATTTAATTCTTGCTCTGTTTATTACATTGACCTCTCATACCCAGATTTCATTCTGGAATTTATTTCACTATAACACACACTATATACATATATATATATATATATATATATAATTTTATTTAATACGCACATAAAAGTAATACATGGACACGTGTTTCCATGTATTACTTTTATGTGGAAACACGTGTCCATGTATTACTTTTATGTGCGTATTATGTGTGTAGCCGTCATCAGCATGGCTAACTTACACAGAGATCGAACCCTCGATGTTGATGTCTATAGTCCAGCGTTCTACCACTGTACCAAGACGCTCTGTGTAGAAATATGTGCGATTTTTATCACCCAAATATACGATGTATTTCTATGTAATTATTCGTATAGGTGATTGCAGCGTTAGCTGTTATTAGCTTATTTATTATTTCAATTATATATATATATATATATATATATATATATATATATATATATATATATATATATATATATATATATATATATATATGATTACAACCAGGACCTCTGAGAACGAGTCATATGGGATGGTAAAAAAATCGTTTAAGCTCAATATTCGATTTAAAAATACGATCTTTAGAAACAAACTTAAATAAATTACACATTTCTGACGGTCGAACATTTTGTTTCCTTTGCTTTTCTTAGTAAAATATCTATTTTTTAATTAAAAATAAATAAGATCGTGTTTTGAAATTAGCTTGTTTTCACACAGTCTAAATTGGTCAGTTCGCACCTGCAGAATTATATTTACTTGTTGATTTTAATCTCGCTGGCTTGTTGACGGCGGTCTTACATATGGTTACGCACGTAGACGCACATCATTTATTATGCAGCCACTCACACATGTTTTTCGTTTTCGTGTTTAGAGTTGTTCAAGGGTCTCGATCTGCAAACAAATCACGCAACCTGTCACGCTTACGTTTTAAATAGCATTTATAGTTGTCGTCCATGTGATCTTCGATCTATGCCCCCCCCCCCTATCATGTAAAATATTCGCAACAAAAACTCGTTTAGCTAAATCAACTTTATATAATTTACCGTTCTTCCTCTGTATACATAAAGCTAAACGGAACTTTCATGAGCAAAGTTTATTTCCAAGTACTACCCGTCTGTGGAACACAATACTGCGGGGCTGCTTCCCAGCTAACTACAAAATGATCGTTTTCAAGTCCTATGTTAACAAATTCTTGTTCAGCCGTTTTCTCACATAATCAAATTCTGCCCAGTTTTAAGCATCGTTATCAATCTTCACTGTATAGTTTCACCGTCCACCTAGCAATCTAATTATCCTCGATTGGGATTTGGGCCTTGATAAACGGTGACTCGTTAGTATATAATATATATATATATATATATATATATATATATATATATACGACATAACCATGCCGACACGCTGTTTCCCATTAAATTACCGGAGGCAAGCTACGTTCAGTTTGGTCAGTACAAAATGGGTGACGATTTGGGAATACAAAGTTAGGTGTATATGAGGGGTAGGAGATCTGCTTTTTTCGGCACTGTTTTCAGTAGTCTTGGGATTCTCATTAGCAGGAGGCACTTAAATAGATACTAATCCTTAGGGGGTTGCTATCAGCAAAGTGTAGTATCTGTTTTGAAACGAGACTTTGTTTTTTCTGTCCTCGGTAAGTGACAGAGAATTTTTTTTCTAGAATGACGCAATTTTTATTTTTGTCCCAATCCAAAATGCAGCTATTAGGGGAGCTGGACTTTTCTCACATTAAAAAACCGACCTAGTGTCTAACGGTGCCCCGGTGGAGAAGCGAGTAACTAGAGATATTGCCCGAACGAAAATTATGGACAATATACATTCTGTTGAGGCTGGTGGTGTTTTGTTTGTCTGTTTGTTTGTTTAATCATTCGAACTTTGTAGACGAACTAACAAAGTTTGCGAATCAGGATTGTTTGATCTCCTTATTAGTCGCAGCTATTTGATGCCCCCATCAGAATATTCTGCTTGGAACACACAAAGGGATGCTGCAGAAGCAACGTTGCCACTATCGTTCAATTAATTTGCGGTTCAGAGCCTGACACGCCTTTTTACTGGGCACACACACACACGCATGAGCGATCAGAAGATGACGGATTCTCATGCTGACCCCTTCTGGATTTCACCAGAGCCAAGTTAAGCGGGTTGCAGCTTTAATATCACACCGTGTCTAACCTGCTCGCCACGTGTAACTCTACAAAGAATTAGGATTCCAGACGGCATAGCTGTAACACTATAACGTTACCATCGGCTCTGTCACGAGGCGGAATGGTCGGACGTTAAGGGTCGCTGGTCTGCTTTCTTATCTGCTGTTTGTACTATGCCAATTAGGAATACCCGTTGGTCAGTGCATTTGCCACTAAACTGGAACACCTATTAGGCTTGTCCAATGAACATCTGGGGGAAATTCAACAGCAATAAATACAAAAGCTGTCAAAAAATCGATTTCGAAACCTAGTGTGGGATGTCCTCTTCGCTATCCTACAACTTTTTTCTCAGATAAGAGTGGTTGCTAGTCTTACTCTATTTTCATGGTAGATGTAGGCGTCTATGATTCAATTCTGTTAAACATTTAGAACAAGAACTCGTCTAGCTAAAGCCACTGTAAATAATTTTCCGTTCTTTCTCTGTGTATCGATAAGTAAACAGAACTCTCATGTACACATTTTCTTTCCAACAACTATCCGTTTGTGGAACACCATACGATGGGGATTCTTCCCAGCTGATTATAGCATGGCCGTTTTCAAATCTTGTTGAGCCGTCCTCTTAAATTATCTATTTTTTGCCAATCTCCACCAATGTTATCAATCCTCACGTTGTTGTTTCACTATCCTCATTACGAACGCATTAACCCTTATCCTCGAGTTCCCTATGGGCCTTGATAGACGGTGACACGTTAGTACATAAAAAATGGGCGTCTGAGCTCCACGGTAGCGAACGGCCGTACATAATGATGCGGAGTAGAAAGGGCGAATTGGATTTACGCTTCTACCTATTTTGTAGTTTATTGTCAACATTCAATGATCGATGTTTCTAACAAAGAGGGAAATTGCTTTTTTCTGTATTGGCTGTTTATTTTAGCTGATGGCATATGAAGATTTCCAATAATCTCATAGTATTAATTTATCGATGAACTAATAACCGGTACAACCACATTTTGTTTTGTGATATTCACCCAGCGTCGGGCATTCCGCCTTCCACTAAAAGAAGAAATTTATGCGGAATACAAATTCACATGTGATCCCCAGTCAGCATGTATATCTTTGTTAGGAGAGATGACATTCAGCGTATAATATTTCAAAATGGGCGCGTATCTTGCACTGGTCAGGGTCAACGTCGCTTAACTACGGTAGTTTAACGAGAACCGGTGTGTCAACCTGATTATTGTGTATATTCATTTATCCTTTAACCATGAATCTATTCGTCCCTTTTAACCCTTATCCTAGAGTATTTAGGGGTCTGGATAAGTGGTGACTCATTAGTAAAAACATTTTTTTCTCTAAATGCTGGTATATTAATGAAAAGGAGCGAATACGACGATTTAAAGAGTAAAATATATCTTATTCATGTTATTAATTGGCTGATCGATGGCAAGTGAGGAATAACGAGTCTTGGAAACTCATTGAAGTTTATTTTATTAAATGCTGTTATGTTGCATTTGCCAATTAAACTTACCCCACAGAATAGGGAGGTGATCGTGATTCACTTTATACGGTCGCAAACTTATGACCTGTGTATGCCAAGTTCGAATCCAGCACTTTCACTTGTGGATGTTAGCAACCTTCACGTTGTCCGTCCTGAAAGAATCGGAAGAACCAATGCCAAAAACAGAACAAAGCCGTTCCTATATTTTTTTACAACAGAATATTTAAAATGTAATTCATCTCAATAAAATACAAAAATTCCCAAAATCGACCCAAACAATGCAATATACATCGCCACTGCATAACAAACTCGGATGCCGATTAAATTACTAATTTTTTACTTAAATTACTATTTTTTACTTAAATTACTATTTTTTACTTAAATTACTAATTTTTTACTTAAAGTAATATTTTTACTTAAAGTACTATTTTTTACTAAAAGTACTATTTTATACTTAACGTACTATTTTTTACTTAAATTACTACTTTTTTACTTAAATTACTAATTTTTTACTTAAAGTACTATTTTTACTTAAAGTACTATTTTTTACTTAAATTACTTTTTTTTTTTAAAAGTACTATTTTATACTTAACGTACTATTTTTTACTTAAACTACTACTTTTTTATTGCCATCCATGTTTCCATTCGTTCTTTTCCTTTTCTTCTTTTTCTTACTCCGCCCCTTTTTCCCAATAAACGTCTTTGTCGCACGCGCCGTATATATATATTTTTTCAAATATTTACACACTTGCTAAAACATCCCGTGTTACTTGTTTATTTTTCTGTTTTGTGTTATTCAATAAATTTCAAATCTTCATCGAAACCTGTAAATTTATCGTTTTGTCGATTTCTGTCTGTGTTTATTTTTTTGTTTTTGTTTTATATATATATATATATATATATATATATATATAGAGAGAGAGAGAGAGAGAGAGAGAGAAAGAGAGAGAGAGAGAAAGAGAGAGATTGATTGATTGATACTTTTTTGTAATATAGCAAGAACAATACCAGCAGAGTGTTCGATTAATTGAAGCTGAAGAGAGCCGGATGGCTAAGTCCTTCTGTACTTGAAACCGACGGTACGAATGTTGTACTAATTTCTCTAGATCAAAATAAATAAGTAATTGAATATCTCTATATATGTATATATATATATATATATATATATATATATAGAGAGAGAGAGAGAGAGAGAGAGAGAGAGAAAGAGAGAGAGAGTGTGTGTGAGAGAGAGATACCGTTATTCATTATTATACAAAAGTTGAGTAAATCAACGTGTGTTTCTTTAAGTCTTTATCCTATTTATTTTAGTTACACAAAGTACATGTTTAAATATTCCTCAATTTTGGGATTGAGTTATATTGAAATAAAATAAAATTGTTCTAATTAGCTTCAATTGTACAATTAACTCAGCAAATGAACCATCTCTTACATACTTCTATCTATTATCCTATTAAATGTTAGAATGATCCATCATAAACAAAAAGGAATATCACTACTAGAAATACTATTGTAAACTCGTAGCTGTAGATAGAAAGATAGGTAAAGAGAGGGCGGGAGATAACGCGAGCAGAAAGAGAGTATTTTGGGATATATATTTTTTAATTGTTCATATGTAACTGGCTTTGCATACTCACTAACATTTCCTAATTCCAGCAATCAAATCCAAGCTCAGTGGTCGAACCAACAGGGCGGATTTTTTCTAATACTTTATATATAGGGAGATATTACTGCTTGTTATTGAAAGTTTCTATTATAATTGCTTTGTATTATCGATTTCTGTCAAATATGTAGTCGTGACGAATTCTTGGTTACACCTACATAACTTAACGCTGGTATTTGTTATTCTCAATCCATCCTGATGATTTCCTCATATTTCAAGTGGCTGTGAACCTCGAGGCCACCGTCCAATGATATGTTCCTTTCTTATTACCTCCCTTTGTTTACAAACTCTCCTCCTTATCAGTTATGAACTGTAATCGATGATGAAACATTGTTACAGTAGAAACGAAGAAAGCTCCTGGCATGTTTTGCTAGCTTCAAACGAATACGACGGCGAATAATACCGACGTTAGCCAATCAAGCTCTCTGGATCAGCTTGCGTGAGCACAAATTTGTTTTGATGACTCACGGCTTATTTGGTTATTCATTCGGATTTTACGAGTAGAGATGGGTTGGCGTTTGAAGTCAAGTGCACCACTTGAAACCGGATGTAAACAATAGTGGCTGAGGGCTAAATAACTTCTTGAAAGCTCATATCGAATAAGTAAGCTGTTCGACTTAATTCGTCACTGAAATCGGCCGCAATAACCGAGCAGAATAAGATACTTAAAGCGGGTTTAAAACTGCCCGTGTGAGAAAATTTGAGCTTGTATATGTTTTAAAATATAATTACCAAATATTTTTTATATACATATATTCTAATTAGTCCCTATTTTTCAAGGCTTAAAGGCACTGTAGATTAAAGTTTACTGACTTTGATAAATATGTTAGTAGGATAATGAAGAATCTTATGAGAGGATTAGACATGGTGAATGGAATATACAACATATGATTACTTATAAGAATGGTTTATGAAAAGTATTTCTTTGCATTAAATGTGTAGACGAATAAGTTGTAACCCTAAGGGAAGCACTATAGTAGTACCGTGTTCTACAGATGAGAAGTTATTAAAATGAAACTACGTTTGATGTTAATACAATTTTTTAGCATCATTTTTATTGTACAGGTAAATCCAGTATAAAAAGGTACAAAGTCTATAAATACAAAAATATATATTTGATTATTGACAACTTCTAAGGAGAATTTAAAAAAAAGGGTTAGTAGCAAATAAAAATTAAGATAATCCAAGAATATTCTAAGTGAAAGAGTTGTTCAGGTTGTAAGAAGTTTATTTCGGCTATCGCTGGGCGACCGCGCTTGTGACAGTGTGTAAATTCGGTAGACTAGCAGGCTGTGTGTCGTATGAATGTTTGATTGTGTCTAAGACAGTGTGAACGTATGTGCATGAAATTGTGTGTGAGTGAGTTTGTGAATGTTTCTTGTAATGTGGATTACGCACTCCCTCCGGGACAGAAGCCGATGCTATTTTGCGATGGAAGTTCTGACGTGCGTCACGTCTGAAAGAAAACCGGAAACGAAGGAGAAAACGCTAGTGTTTAAGTTTTTATATGACGCGGGAAATTATTAGTTGAATATTTCATTCTTTTAAATGCCATGAATTAAAGAAAGAAAAACAAACATCTTTTATTTGAAAACACCTTGTTTTCAGCAACTGTGGATTTTTACAATCTTCATTCCCATTTTTTACTTGTCTATTTAATTGCTTACTCTCGAATATCGAGCCCAATTCTTTCATGATATGTTCTAATTTAAAGGTATGCATTTTATCTTATTTAGTAGTAGCCGTGGCTAATGGGTACCATTAAGGTAGCAGTGAAATAGGGAGGGGTGAGAATATTAGTGAATTTGCCTTAGGGTGGGAAAGATGAAAAAGGGGCTGAGATTTTTGTCGTCGTGAGGTGTGGCATGGGTTTTGAGAGGCTGAGGAAAGAGAAGAGAAGAGGGAAACTCTGGTACCCACTACAAGCTTTCCATATTCATTTCATTCTTCGCCACTACTGACTCCTTGCCGCTTGAACTCTCCCCTAGCGCTCACAGTAGAAACGGCTACTACTTTTCCTTCATCACTCCATCACGTCAACCAAAAATTTCGATGTTTCTTAAATTATCATCCTGAGGAAGTCTTACAATAAAGACGAAACGTTGATGCACACATACACAATTATCTCTTGTTTTCTTTTCCTTTTTCATTTCCCATTACATCGGATTACTCTCATCCTTCCTTTCTCATATATATATATATATATATATATATATATATATATATATATATATATATATATATATATATAATTGTTATTTCATGTATACACATATAATATTATAAGGTGATATTATATTTTATGTATATATTTTCAATATTTACTTTAACAGTGAGTAGATCAAGGTAGTAAGTTTTGAAAATATATTTATGACAATATATACATATGTATATATGTGTGCGCGTTTGGGGGTGTGTGTGCGTGTGTCTGACAAACCCCAATTTTGTTAGTTCGAGCCCGTTAGCAGTAAGGCCAGTTTGTCAAACCTATCCCGATGAGCCTGTGTACAGATCAATAAATAATACTTCATTATTTTATTATTATTGTAAAAAAGCCTCCTTAATAAACTTACATCGTCTAAGCGGAATTGTAGAGTTCCCTTCATATCGTTGAAAACTTTAGATGTAATATCCCGATGCGGGTTTGTATAAAAACTCGTATTTGCATGTTTCAATCGGAGCTGACTTACTGGTCAAAGAGGTTAACGACGTTGGGTTGCAAACCCCAGAGTTGTTAATTCGAGCCCGTTTTTAGGTAGGCCAGTCATTTAAATCTATACTGATGAGTCTTCAAAAGATGAAACAGCCCTGTCTTTAGAAAAATAAATAATAAGAATAAGGGGAATTATAATTTAATTGTATATATATATATATATATATATATATATATATATATATATATATATATATATATATATATGTGTGTGTGTGTGTGTGTATATATATATATATATACATATAGGAGTGTGCATATATATATATATATATATATAAAATAAAATATGAAACTAAAAGTATACTTTTAGTAGATAGAAACTATAGTGAAATGATTTAAACTCAATATACGAGATAGAGCAATTATAAAGATAGATGAAAGAAGAGGGATAAACATGTACAAATGACTAATTTATTTCAACTTCGATTGTTCAATGCAATGTGTACTCGGTTAAATTTTGGAATTTTGGCTTTTCCACTGCCAACTTATCTATCTATGTAATTCCTCTGATGATAAGATTTTAATATTTTAAGAGTCTTGGCTTAAGGAAATAATAATAAACATGTTTTTACCGAGTACATTTTGAAATTGAACAATCGAAGTTGAAATAAATTTGTCATTCGTACATGTGTATCCCTCTTCTTTCATCTATCTTTATATATATATATATATATATATATATATATATATATATATATATTTATATATATATATATACATATATATATACGACAATGGATACTTCCTGTAAGGGTGCCTGTGTGGGGAGTCCATAGTGAAGCAAGTGTTGTGAAATCTAGTTATATAACAAACAAATCGATTATATAACACGGATTTCTATGAGATAATAAAATGTTTCAAAACATACATGTTACAAAACATTTTGAAGTATTCTCTGCCACCGTAAAAAATTCAATCAATCTTTAAATATATACTTAACCTGTATTGATTCTACATATTTACTTTGTTATATAGTAAAAAAAGATTTCTGGACTATTTCTTTTGGCGTTTGTAATTATTTAATAATCTAATTGAATATTGATGGTATCGAATTAATAAAAACCCTAACCCTAACCCTAACCGGATCGAATTCATAAAAATATTCATATAGATGTCAGTTTTCTACTCTGCTATTAAAGTGATAATAAATTGAAATTTCTGAAACATATGTATACAAGTGTTGGATTTTTCGAAGTATAATCATTACTAAATAGTGTATTCTACTGATATATTCCGGTTTGTTTCATTCATAGGTTGTTGGCTGCGGCGTTGTCTGATTGTGGAAATAATTATATATATATCATATCACATTAAAAAAATCTAATATTTATTTGCTCGCTTCGTTAGCTTGTTGGGTTACATCGTCCTAGCGAGTATGACATCCTACTTGTGAGACATCGGCCGGGGTTCAAAGTAGTTGGATGACTTCACCCCTTGTTGAGAAGAGTAGGTAAATTCCACAGTCGGCCTTCGCCAAGGTTTGCTTAATCTGTGTAAATTAATAGACATTCTTGTATGTGGCTAGGGAGATCAGTGGCAAAGTACTCGTTTGGCATGCAGGTTACTCGAGTTTCGAATCCTGAGTTCAGATGTGTTCTACTAATGAGCCTAAAGGAGGGCGAAACTCGAGTCTAGGACTTCCGGTTTGTTTCTTTCATAGATTATTGACTGTGGGAATAATTATATATCATCTCACATTATATATATATATATATATATATATATATATAGATAGATAGATAGATAGATAGATAGATAGATAGATAGAGAGAGATGTCTTAATAAATAGTGTATCTATACAATTTTCTATTCTCATCTTTCATCTTCTGAATTTATTGCTCTATTCAATATATTGAGCTTTATATTATCACGATAGATTATTATTTAAGTATACCTCGCTTATCTTTTATATAGTATATATATATATATATATATATTATTTGATGTATCCGCATAAAATATTATAAGGAGATATAATTTTTATGTATCAATTTTCAGTATTTACTTCAACAGAGCTCGATACGTAGGTAGAGCTAGGTAGTAAGTTATGAAAATATATTTATGGCAATTAAGCTACACAGAGGCTTGAACGTTTCATCCTCGGAGGGAATCTTCAAGCTAAAATGTATCCATTTAGCCATACAATTCCCTCCGGGGATGAAACGCAGAAGCCTCTGTGTAGCTTAATTGCCATAAATATATTTTCATAACTTACTATATATTCAATGTACAGGATAATCTCCAAGACTAATGAATAGACCTTATGACTTTAGGAATATATGTTCTAGGAAATACGGTGAGTGACATGCACACATTATTTTTCTTGCAATTTTTTACAATTAGGGTGTTCATATATATTCATATAGGTATATATTTATATGTATATAGTTCGGTGTAAAGGATAAACTGCCAAACAAATGAACCGATCATCATGCATTTTCGAATATATATTCTCGGCAACACGGTGAGTATCCTGGGAACATTATTTTTTTGTAAACTTGCTGATTTTAAAGCTGCTCTTACCCAAGCTCGCCCCGCCCCAAAAATAGTTTAAATAAGTTAGCTACAAACATTTAATGGAGAAAAAATTGCTCTACATAAAATTTTCAGTTATATTAAGTAATATATTTTTAAAAAGATCTATGCGAGCATGAATATCAATAATATGTATGCGCTTGGTAAAACCTAAACTATTCAAATGATCATTATGAATTATGGAATATATATTCTGGGAAACAGGGTAAATAACCTGTACACATTATTTAATTATTTTGTAAGCTTTACCATTTAAGGAAGTGCAACCGAATCCGTATCATAGTGTTTCCCTAAATGAATAAAAAAAAAACATAAACCTTTAACATTAATGATATATTTGTTGCTTAAGACGGGGTTTCTTCTAGTGTTATAAATAATGTTATATATCATCTTATATATACTGTTATTAAAGCAAGGAATGTAGACGTTTGTGACATCTTTTTTTGGAGGAGGTGAAATTGATAAGAGTAAAAAAGAAAGGATTAAAACAATACATAAATATACTAAGCCGGCTTTCGTCCACACTCATCAGAGTAAATACGTGGAAATAATTCAAGCATTACGACTAAAAACTTAAAATAGTAGAATGAAGACCAGTGACAAGTTTAGCGGAAACATTGTGGGAGGGGGTCACAAGTGGATCACAGTGCAAAGGTTTGAATCCAGAATAAAACAACACATCCCCCCTGCAATACGGCAGGGCCGACTAAATAATTGAAATAATTTAGTCAACACATCCGGGTCAGCTATTGCTCACCATCTTATAAGTAGCGCCGAATGTGCATAGGCTTACACTAGTGACTGGTTTTCTGTCATAAGTAGATCACATTCGTTATTCCACTTTAAAGTCCTGGAAGCAATATATATTAAGTCATTTAAACCCTCCCTTTGTAAACAAAAGAAGTGGCTTCTAGGACCCAATGTAATCCACTTGTGACCCTCCCCCCTTGTTTTCCTAAACTTCTCACTGGTCTTCATTCTACTATTTTAAGTTTTTACCAATTTTTTGTACCACTAGAAAATTATTTATAGATAAGTTAATAACATTGGCGTAGAAAGTGATAATTCATGTATAAACGAAGACAAAGGGGTATTATCATACTGATGATATATTTTCAATTTGTATAATGTTACGAGAAAAACCGTGACCCGTTGAATCACCCATTCAGATTGAGTTACATTGTTCTATCAGAGAAAAGTGATTTCTCAAAGCCAGTTTAATATAAAAAATAAACATACTAAATACCGAAATAATCAGTTTCTGTTCGCTATATCTCACCCTCTCTCTCTCTCTCTTTCTCTCGCTGCTGATTGCTTTCTCTCTCTCTCTCTCTCTTTCTCTCTCACTCTCTAACTATCTCGCTCTTCCTCTCTTTGTTCTCTATTCTCCTCTTAGCTGCAGGTCGAATCGTATTACTATTTGTGTTGTTATTTTCTGTAAATGGACTATTTAAATATGTCTATTCTTTTATTTCCATATTAACTTCGACTGTTAATAACCAGAGAGTGTGAATGAGAGAGGAGAGATAAAGAAGGTTAGGGAGAGATACAGTCAGAAAGCCTGATAAGAAAAGAGAAAGAGAACGAGAGACAGAAAAGAGAGTCATAGATAGCGCATGGGATAAGAGATGGGCATATAACAAGATACAGTGTGAAAGAAAATGCTTGATCTACAAAAACTTAGTAAGAGATGGGTCACTTGGTGAATTAATTGCAAATTACGGCTACTCAGAACAATCAAAATAAAAGGGTGATTTCATACATAACTCAATCCTAAAACTGAGGAATATTTAACAATCTATTTTTTGTGATTAAAACATATTGGAAAAAAGCCTTAAGAAATCAAACGTACTGTAAGAATAAACTTCACTTGGAAATGGGTAACATCTAAACCTTTTCGCCCTAGCGACACCAGATACTTGTCGATTATATTTTTTGGCGGCCTCATTTTATAAAATTGGTGTGAAAGGTTATAACGCATGCGTAAATAAAGATATTTTAATACAGATTATACTATACAATCTATCTATCTATAAAGTTAGGCATGTGTATATATTTATATATTTCTCTCTTTTGTTCCATTTTACTTCAATCGAAGTTCTCAAAAATAAAGGGACCTCTTCCTGGGGCTAAGACTTAATCTCTATATGAGATACATAGATATTCGAATATTTCATTAAAGTTCTTTTTTACCTCTCAAGCGTTGAGTTTGTAGAGAAGTTAAGAACATTAAATGTTCTCTCCCCAATTGACTATTTGATTATTTTAGAGTATATATTTCTGTTGGTCTCTTGGTCTTACCGGATTCCACGACAATAATTCATCTGGTCTGGTGCAGTATCCAGCTAAGTGATGTTACTTGAGGTTACGCCACCAGGTGTAAGGTGCACTATTCCTTGTATAGGCATGTAGGGCTTCGAATGTTATTTTGAATATTTGGTCATGGTTTACTTGTAAGGTGAAGTATATTCATGTCAGGTTGTCCTGACAAACCCTTTTACAGAGAAACCAAAGACACACGACGATGTGTCTAGTAGGTAATTCAAACTCCCCAGAAGGTAATTCAAACTATATATATATATATATATATATATATATATATATATATATATATATATATATATATATATATTAATATATATCATTTATATTTATATGTACGGGATAATTTGATAAACTAATGAACCGATCATTATGAAAAAAATGCATTCTATGAGTTTACTAATATTTTTTTTCTTCTGGCGACACCAGATAATTTTCAATTGCGTGTTTGCACGGGCTCATTTTATATTGTGGGTGTGGAAGGTGAGAATGTACGTATACACCACGGTATACGCATATTATTATACGACTTATGACATTTCAATTAAAGTGTTATATAGTAATTTAATTATCCGATGTTTTCTTCCATTGTTGGTCACAGCTGTAAATTGATGAAGTACCCTTGAGGTTATTAGCATCCTATATGAGCGCATCTGTTGTCAGTCCCTCTTAAATGTTGCCTCCTGTCGTCTTTATCGATGCAGACAATGTGTGCCGCCCTGGAAATCAGGATCTAATCAAATGTTTCCGGTCTTTCAATTTCGTCTTCATTGCGGCCACCAACCGACATCTTGTCAACAAATCTTGTTTTCGTCAGTGTGAGACTTCAACCCATCAGATTGTAATAATGCCTCTCTCACTGACAAAAGATCTACACACAGAAATCGGAAATTATTTTGACGCGGGGAGAAATTGTAATCACAAACGACAGAACCCCCTGATGCGCCTCCCACCAATAAAAAATGGTTTAATAATGGTTAAGTAAGATATTTACTAGTGATGATACGATTCCAATATGTTTACCTGTTCCAATACAATTACCGATTCTATTCTAAATTTCCGAATCCGATACAATTACCGATTCCGATTCTTTTAAAATCTCTAAAATATTTAACTATGAACTTGTTATTTTTTAATGTTTGGATTACCGTAAAACCCATGTAATATCTGTATATAAAAAATAAACTTGTGGGATGGGCGTTCTATGGATTCGAATTTAACTGGTAGTTTGAAATCAATGAATACTTATTATTTTTTCATTAGTACCAGCAATTTAATATTAAGGTTTAAACATAAACAAACACAAAGAATCATTTTAGGCATCAGAAAATAGACACATTTTTTTCCGATTCCGATACCTCAAAAAGTTCCGAATTTTATGATTCCCGATTCCGGTTAATTGTCCAAACACTAGTATTTATCTATCTCAAACAGCAACAAAGGTATCCCCTAATGTGCAACCCTTTCTCACCCTGGTAGGGGCAGTTGCAACGTGGTAGTATCACAGCTATGTCGTAATGTACTCAAGTTCCTGGCAGGTCCTTCCATGGCGGACACGTTTTGCACAAATCGTATTATAGCCTCAACCCGGCTGACAGGGGTCTTATGAAAATCCAGAAGTAGTCGGCATCAGAATCCATCGTCCTCAGGTCGTCTCTGTCTGTGTGGGAATAAAAGACATTTCAGTTTCTGAAGCACAAATAAATCAATTGATGTAGCCACATTGCTTCTATGTAATTCCTATGTTTGTTCTGTGCCAAACCTTCCACGACTTCGTCTGCAACTGTTGAGCCTTTCTTATCCCGGTGTCAAGGATAATGACATGTAGTCTTGAAGGTTAACGAATAGCTGTGAATAACGGAGAGGACTTCACGCAGACCATACCATCCTGAGGCAAGATATTTGTGAGTTGTATGCAAGAGTCTGACTCGGTTAACAGCAGCCATAACAGCAACAAAGTTAGACACAAAGTGTGTTCATTGTAGGAATCAGGTTCCCCATAATTATTAGCATCTTTGGATTGGTTCATAGATACCGTCATAATTCTCAGGTATAGGCACTTAAGACCATAAACCAACCTCCTACACAAGGAAAGGGGTAAGGCTTGTGAAGATGCCTTCTGAGAACAGTCCAACCGACCCGATGTAACTTTAGGAAGGTAGTTGTTTCGACCCCGACAGATTGTCTATCGTCGTCTCGTTGACAAAAAATCTTGTACGCAGTTAAGTTGTTCGTTAATCGTTGTAGGTAGTAAAACTGATGACCGAAGCAGCCGTCGTAGTGTGTCGATTGATTTCTTTGTTTTCGTTCTTTGCAGTTCTAATAATAATAACACTTTCATTTCACGACGTGAGTACAAGTCAGTATGTAGACCGTTATATACCCGTGTCGTCGTTGTGAGCCCAGGTTGTTTTCTTTCGCTGATACACTCACTCACTCAGACACAGGTTGTTTATATAAAAGGTTTATTTACATAGATAGATAGATATTAGTATCAAGGGAATGATAGTTAGATAAATAGATAGATATATAGATAGGTAGATAGATAGATAGATAGATATTAGCATCAAGGAAATGATAGATATTAGCATCAAGGAAAAGATAGATATATTGATCGATAGATAGATAGATAGATAGATAGATAGATAGCTATTAGCATCAAGGCAAAAATAGATAGATAGATAGATAGATAGCTATTAGCATCAAGGAAAAGATATATATATACATATATATATATATATATATATATATATATATAGAGAGAGAGAGAGAGAGAGAGATAGATTGATAGATAGATAGATAGCTATTAGCATCAAGGCAAAAATAGATAGATAGATAGATAGATAGATAGATTGATAGATAGATAGATAGATAGATAGATAGATAGATAGATAGATAGATAGATAGATATTAGCATCAAGGAAAAGATAGATAGATAGATAGATAACTCGTTTAACTACACAAGGCACACCGTACGCGCTTCCACCTATTAGGGACAGCCCCTGTACAGGTCTTCTCTGCTGGAAATGTCACCAGAAAAGAGACAGAAAAGCTCCGATCGGTATTCACCTGGTTTCATCGACTTCCGGTGGGACAACGTTTAACCTATAAAGTGACAATTTGGGAATACTGCAAACAGAAAACTGTCAGAACTAACGGCGTCATATCACCTAGCCGATATTTGCGTGCGACTAGAGACCGTTTTCCATAGAAACGTCCTCGTTGAATGAGGAAGCAGGTCTAACCCGCCCAGGATAAATGCTATTCCTAAACAGGAAGAAAAACACCACCTATTAAAACAACTCTTTATAAATGATAGATTAAACTGAAGGTTTTATTTTGACGACAGCTGTAGTGTGGTTTTTATAACTTGTTCATCTGGGTGTATCATACATATACACATTGCCTAGCACAGCATGAGTAGGTGTTGTTTGACCAGTCGGGGATACGTCCACGACAATCAGTCCGACAGTAGCTTTGTTGCTGTCGAGCTGAGGTGACCGTTTGGCTAAGATCAAAGTGTAGTATCTGTTTCGATGGATACGACACCCTATAGACCGGTAATGTCTTGGCTTTTGGGTCTTGATTCCGTCGGTCTGTGGGGTTGTCTTGTGCAGTTCTAGGAGGTCTATAGCTTACTGGCTGAGACGCTCCTACCAGGGAATGCCCAGGCACTTTTTGTAGTCCAGAGTACTCACCTTCACGGGCGCTGGCTTTTCAAATCTCACTTTCCTGACCTTGTGTTATATCTTACCGCTGTGGGAGGAAGATAAATATCTAGTTATGTTCAATCGTAGGATGTCTACCCTCTCAGGTGTTACCTTCTCTCTAAGAAATAGTAAGTCTACTCAAACACGAGATTTCTTCCGTAGAATTCGAGTTCATAACTAAAAGTGGAGTGTTATTATATAGAAACGATCTGCAGAAAAATGATATAATGATTCAAATTATTTTTTTTAACTCAACTTATATTTTGAGGTGTTTTTTAATTAAACTTTATTAAATAAAAGTTGTAATTAAAATCCTTTCGATTTCAATTGTTTGACATACTTAAACCTAGTTTAATTGCTTTCTTTTTTCTTTTTTCCTCTTTTTTCCTTTCCTTCTTTTTTCTTTTTCTTCCGTGTTACTTTTTCTTCCTCTTTCGTTTTTCTTTTTCCTCTTTTTCTTTTTCTTCCATTTTCTTTTTTCCCCTTTTTTCTTTTCTCCCTTTTTCTTTTAGTCTCCCTTTTTCTTTTTCTTCCTTTTGTCCCTTTGCCCCCCCCCCCATTTTTCTTTTTCGTTTTTCTTTTTCCCTGCATCTTTACCTTTTCTCTTTTTCTCCTTTTCCACTTTTTTCTTTTCTTTACTTTATATTTTTATGATATTTCATTTCTAAAACAAAAAACGTTGTGGTTTTAAGCCATTTTTATAAGGCTCCATGGTATTCTGTTTAGCCACAAGTAAGTAAAATTATCTTGTGTGTCCTTACAATAAAGAGTACCTGTTTATGGCAGGTAAGATGTTAATGTGTATCACATTTGGTCAGCTACTTATATTTCTTATACCGCTTCCCGTCGACCCAGGACTGTACTCTGCTAAACTCTGTCTCTGAAAGCATAGATAGAGCACTCTTAATTGACTCGAATGTCCAGATACATGTATTTGAGGATTTTAATACCCACCACCGAGACTGGTTGGGATTCTCTAGCCTTACTGACGCAGCCGGCGACTCTACGTATAATTTCTCCCTAGCTCACTCCCTCTCTCAGACTGTTGATTTTCCGACCCGCATCCCCGATCGAGTAGACCAGCAAGCCTCACTTCTAGACATCTTCTTGACCTCGATGCCCGATGCTTGTGTGACGAAAGTTCATAGCCCATGCGAGAATGCTGATCACATTGTGTTAATGATACATATCACCCTAAAAAGTCGTCCAAAAGCTGATGAACCGTTGCTCAAAACAACAAGATACTATGAGCAGGCTAATTTCGGGTCAATCAGAGATCACATCAGTGACGCCCCATGGAGGGAAACCTTCTCACTACCTGGCAACCAGTGTGCAAACGAATTAACTGAATGGGTCAAAGCAGGCATTGAAGCCTATGTCCCCATGCGAAAATTCTTTAGCAAGCCTCACTCTCTTCAATGGTTCACTTCAGAATGTGCAGCTTTCATTTCTGAGAGGCAACAAGCATTCCGTAAATTCGGCCGCCATAAGTCAGCTACTAATAGACATAAATTTATAGAGTCAAGAAATAAGTGCAAGGTAATGATAGGCGAAGCAAAGAGAAGGTATAATGAGTTCACAAAAAGACACATCCAGTCTCAGAAACTAGGTACTCGCGATTTCTGGAAAATCTACAATAGTGTAGTGAATAATGGTCAATCAACGATTCCACCACTATCAAACCACAATGATGTCGTCTGCACGGCCACTGATAAGGTTGAACTACTTGCCCAGCGTTTCGCTTCTAACTCTACTTTAGACTCAGATAACCACCCCCTCCCCGAATTCCCTTTGCGGACCGAAGTCGCATTTGATAACCTGGTCATCACCCCATCCCAGGTCAGAGACATCATAAAAAACCTTGACACCTCTAAAGCTTGTGGGCCTGATCTTATACCTGTAATAGTAATAAAGAAATGCTCTGCTGAACTGGCCCCTGTCGTCTCCAAACTCTTCAATAAATTCCTAGCTGAATCTTGCTTCCCCAATTTCTGGAAAATTGCCTCTGGGGTACCTGTCTACAAGAGTTCTGGGAATAGAACCGACCCTCAGAACTACCGCCCAATCAGTCTACTGCCGATCTTTGCCAAAATCTTTGAATCTTTGATCAATCTAGCGTTAGTACGGCACTTAGTTAATGCTAAACTTCTATCTGACCGCCAGTATGGATGTAGACAAGCACGGTCTACTGCAGACATCCTAACAGTAATCTCTGAACGTATGTATCATATATTCGACAAGGCAGGTGAAGCTAGGGCAGTAGCGCTGTATATATCCAAGGCCTTTGACAAGGTATGGCATAAAGGGCTTCTCCTGAAAATACGCGCATACGGTATTACTGGGCAACTGCTTAATATAATTAGATCATTCCTAAACAAAAGAAAAATCCAGGTTGTCCTCGATGGCCGTTCATCTAAGCAACATGACATAAATGCAGGTGTACCTCAGGGATCTATCCTTGTACCTCTGTTGTTCCTGATCTATATAAACGATCTCCCTGATGATATAGAGTCGGAGATTGGCTTATTTGCTGACGACACCACGCTTTACTCTCGCCATGTTTGTAAAACAGACGCGATCATATCTGAGGAAATGGCGGAATCTTTAGTAAATGACCTCCAGGCTGTAGTGGATTGGGGTCATAAATGGTTGGTAACTTTTAATGCCGCAAAGACAAAGCTACTTTCCTTCAACAACTACAAGGAACCTCTCCAACCACCGATTGCCATGGCAGATAACACCCTACCTGAGAGTTCATCATTCAAACTCCTCGGCCTAACCTTCACAGGTAACATGAATTGGAACAAATACATAGACGACATTGCCAAGGCTGCTGCAAACAAGGTGGGCTCCCTCTACCGTGCTAGTAAACTTCTCACACTCGACATTATCCTGTATCTATACAAAGCCACCATCCGCCCATGCATGGAGTATTGTTGTCACATCTGGGCTGGTGCATCATCTACTAGTCTCTCCCTCCTTGACAAGGTCCAAAGAAGAATCGCCAACCTAATAGGTCTTTCACTGTCAACCAAGCTTAAGCCCCTGTCCCATCGCCGCAGTGTAGCATCCTTATGTTTGTTTTATAAGTACTCCAATGGATTATTCTCTGATGAATTGGCTACTCTGGTGCCCCCTCGACGTAAATTCACTAGACTAACTCGACAATCAACTAAATCTCATTCATTCCCTGTGGAGGTCCCCAGATGCCGGAGAGCCTTCTACTCAAATAGCTTCTTTCCTCGTGCTGCTGGTTTCTGGAACTCTCTCCCTGTCCCCTGTTTCCCCGACAGTACTGACATGCAGAAGTTTAAAACTAATGTAAACAGACATCTCGCTGCGAGGATCATGATTTAGGCTGACCCTCTCCAAACCTTCTCTCTTTTTCTTTTTTTTTCAGTAGCCCCTTACGTCTACAGTGGCGGCCTGCCTTGTTTGCGGTGAACCATGTTAAAAAAAATATCCCGGTCGGTTTATAAGAATGCCATAGACAAATGTGTGTTGCGCCTCAAGAAATGCACTGAGCTTAATGAAGGGCATCTCAAACACAGACTCTTGAATAAGGTTTCAGAAGACTGTCCATTCATGTTTTGCTATGCTTTTTAATTAAGATACACCAGTTATCAACAAAGTTTTATTTAGGTCCTGTCAAAAAATCAGGAAATTTGTGGCCCGTTTTGAAGGATAACCCTGGGCTGTACGATATTATTATTATTGTGTTAGTATAAATACTATTTAGGTAAATTCAGATATTATCTACCAAATATTATTTCCGGTCAACCTTTTTGTACATCACAGACGTAAACGGAGATAAATTCGCAACAAAAGTAGCATGTAAGCAAAATCGTTTTAAGAGAAAGAAAGAGACAGAGAGAGTAAGAATAAGAGAGAGGGAGAGTGACCGAGAGGAAGAAAGAGAGAGATAGAGACTGAAGGAGAGAAGGAGAGAAGGAGAGAGAGAAAAGGAAAGACTGAGAAAGAGAAAGATACTGAGAGAGAGAAATAGAGAAATAGAGAGACTGAAAGAGAAAGAGAGAGAGAGGGGGAAGAGGGTATGAATGAAATTTATCGCGAGTGAGGTAGTTAAAAAGCGCTATCTCCATATTGTTTGTCTGGGTTGGAGCGCAGGTGTTTTCCGGTGGAGATGGAACCTCCTTGGACAGACAAGAGGCAGAAGTGGGTCCAGCCTTCATCGCCAGCGGTCAGCTACCCTGTCTTCTTCACGTCATATAATTCAGTCATCGCTGAAAGAAAACGCGCCCTGACAAAAACAGAAAGATGGCCACAGACTTGGTGTCTGCGCTGTTTTACTATTCAAAATAAGCCTAACTGCGTTTTATCTCATATATTTTTCGATTACTATGCTTTTTATTTTTTTAAATATATTTAATTTTCTTTCTGGTTCTTTTACCTATCTTAATTTGTTAGTATTGTCTTGATTTTGTTGTTTTTTTGTCCGACTTTATTCGCTTCTTCTTCTTCTTCTTCTTCTTCTTTTCAGTTTAAGGTGTGTCTCTGCTACGGGTGATATGATTGTTTTCTTATGCCACCATGGTTTGTGTCGAACTATGACTAGAAATATTGGTATTGTTTGAAAATAATTTGAGGGCTTATGTCTCGTGCGCGAAGAAAGGGGGAACGGTTACACCTGAGAATTATGGATTAGTTGGGTTGAGTTATCAAAACAAAACGACATTGAACGGCGGTTATTTTGAAGGCTAAGTGTAAGTCACAGCATGCCTGTAGTTCGTTAAGTTTGTCATGTGACGCGGATAAGGGTGTGTTTATATGAAGGAAATTTCTGATGTGAAAAACAAGTAGCTGAATAGAATTAAACGAAAATTGAATGTAGAATTTGAGGGTTTAGGCCCAGCTCATATTATTCTAAGAAATGGATTCACCATGTTAGATACGTTATAATAAATTATATTTATAAATGCAACCATTTTTTTTTCTATGCAAACATCTTTTTTAATGGAAATCACTCCAGACAAGGGACGAAGCCACCTAATGTAAGAGACTAACAAATATCACTCCAAGGCAAGTAACTTGCAAACACTAATTGCCACATCGATAGATTCAAACAGAGAAAACAGCTATCCGTTACCCTTTGTCAGAAACATCGCTCATGGAATCTGAGGACTAACAAACAAAATAAAGGAAGTGTGAGTTACGAGGCTGGCGGAAATAAACATACGGTCTACTTTCTACTTTCTCCAACTTTTTTCTAAGGGCGTGTCAAACACAATACAAAGAAAAACGACTACCCACAGATCAAGACAATGCTTTATCGGAGCAAAGCAGAGCGAAATTGCCTACTGGCTAGTTGCGTCAGCTCTAACGTTCTGCGGATATTCTAAGAACTGCGTGTATGGTGAATGACCAACAGAGAAACCTTTCGGAACGCATGCAATCTGTGTGGTATCGGAGTACATTGGGTGAGGTGAGATTCAGCATACGACCCTGTGTGATCCTCACGGGCAATACAAATTTACTTTGTTTTACTTGTTGTAATAACCATTCAAGACTTGGTTTATCATACTGGAAGATTGTTGACCTTTGCCGGTGATCTTTGGTCATACATCAATAGATGGCTAAACAAGAATATATTTATAAACTTGCTTCAGTATGATAAACCAAGTCTGGCACGGTTATGACAACTAGTGTTAAAAATGTTAGACGTCGGATGTCAACATACTTTAACACAATGAAAAGCATGCGTTTACCCCTGGATAGTGGGTGAATTTAGAGCATACTATAAACCAGAAGGTGAAGACTCAAACTGTGGGAGGGTAAATGATTCACTAAATCATAGAAAAACGATCGGAAATGGGATGGACAATCAACAAGAAGAAGTCCGTTTCTAGTGTTTAGAGGTGATGGCTAGTCGGTGACTACTGTAGTTTCTTACATTTAGAAACAACAACAATGTATCATAATTACCTCCCTTACATTCTGTAATTATCTCCCTTGTATATTTCTCATGCATATATAAATGAGTGCTGACGTAGACCGTTCTCTTTCGACGAAGGTCTCGGAAGCGCAAACATCAACTATGTCTCTCTCTTATTCATTCTGCGTTCTTTGCTTTGCATTGTGTGTATACGAACCTATTACGTCGCGTGGCGAATGCTAATAGATTCACATAACAATCGACAAGCAAGAACACTATAACTACGACAAAAAGACCCGAGATAAGATATTTAGGGGTTTCACGGCAATTTTGACGACAATAAGTTATTTTTGCGGCAGGCAACGGTTTGCGGCAAAAAGTTTACGAGTTGGGGCTCAGAGGAATGAGATTTAGTTTGGAGTTAACTTCTTTCGAGAGCAGATCGCAAACAGAGCTCGACAAAGATTTAGCAAGTGATGAGATGAGCTGACGACTTGAGTAACAACAATGTGGGTCTCGACAGTCCGCGACGGTGTTACACACATACTAATAGTTTCAACTAACTTATACAAAATGTATATGGATTTGTGTTCTTTCTTGTGAATCGCGTTGCTTTTATTTGTATTGTAAACCAGCGCTGTTCTCTCGACGATTCGTCAGTAGATATACCACTCGGCTAGAACGACGATGAAGACAAGAAGGCCACACAACGTTGGGGTTGATGGTCGTCGAGAGGAGCAGCATGGTTCTACAATTGGTTGCCAGTGGCCAGTCATGAGCCTAAGAAGACAACAGGAGGGTAGAGAAAAGAAGGAAAAACAGAAAGAAAGGGCAAACGCAAAAGCTCACATGAAAAAAACAGAAGGAAAAAATAGAGACACAAAATTGTTGTACAAATGATGAGTGTGTCTGTAGGATTGACCATTACAAGCGGGGAAAAGAAAAATGGAGACACGAAAAAAGATAAAAGAAAAAATATAACGTGAGACGAAAAAAAGAAAGAAGAAAATATATAGAAAAAAAATGTACAACTGACATTGTTTGACCAAAGATCGACCCTTACAAGCAAAAAAGAATAAGACATTAATAGACATAGAAGAGCGCAGACCTCTGTAGAAAAACAAGAAGCAGAAGAAAAAGAAATTGATCGGGAAAGAATTTTTTTAAATTAATCGAACAACAAAAGCAAAACAAAGTAAAAATTCCGGACGCAGACGAACACAAAACGAGATTAAAAGAAAGAAAGGAAGAAATAAAAAATAAAAAAGGAACACACAGACTCCCACAAAAAGAAATTGATCGAAAAAAGTAAGTAGGGGGGGGGTTTCTCTTCTTTTAACTCTGCACCAAAAACAAATCAGCCCCTTAAAACATCTTTTTAAAAATTCTGTTTTGATGTAAATTTGTTGTTTTATTTTTATTTTTATAATTGTAATTGAAACATTTTCTTTTTACCGGTAGCAATTAAGTTGAGAGAAGAAAGGAAGAGAGAGAGATAGATAGATAGAGAGAGAGAAAGAGAGAGAGAGAGAGAGAGCGTACGTTTTCAAAATCCGGTAGAGTGAAACAAGAAAGAAATCTCCGGAAAACCGCTAGAGTTTAACTGTTCGTAACCTATATAAAACTATTACAAATATACTTAATATTTCATGCTTTCTAAAGTTATTTTTCATATTTTTATTTCAATGTTACTAAAGAAAAAAACATTTGAACACAAAATGCTAAATGCTTGTCCAAGAAATAAAACAATCATTGAATTGAGAAGAAAAAGAAAGCAATAACAAATAATACTTAGTGGTGAAATGTTTTTTTTTTAAATCAATGTGCAAATTAGTTAACCTTGCTATTCATATCGCGTATACATTGGATTTAGTGGTTTTAATGAAGGCCTATTTATATCAGAGGGTACAGACAATATTAACACTTTGAAAGCATGGCTGACCTTGAAGTTTTGGAAGGTATGGGTGATGAAGGAGAAGAGAAAAGGGACACACCGCTGGTTTGCTAAGAGAATGGCAGGTCGTATGAGGGAAGTATTGCGTGATTTGTTAAGGAATCTCACGATAGTGTCATTATAATTCAAATACTTACATCTTACCCAGAAAGGAAAACACGCTGGTTTCTGAAACTAAGTTTTTGGTTTGCACATATATAATCTGTTTTCGTAACGCAAATAAGTCACAAAATGTATAAGGTAGTTTATACGATTTATTTTGTTATATACTTTTTTACTAACTAAAATAGGTCGAAAATACGTAGCTAAAAAGGTACAATGTTTCGAGCACCATGATCTCGAAACAAAATAAACACACTAGACAAACACGATAATCAGCTAAGTCAAATCCATTCACTGTGGAGGTCCCAAGATGTCGGGGGGCTTTCTACTTCAATAGCTTCCTTCCTCGTCCTACCGGCCTCTGGAACTCTCTTCCTGCTCCATGTTTCCCCGACTGTACCGACATGAAGAAATTTAAAACTAATGTCAACAGACATCTCGCTGCACAACTCCCAACTTAGGATCATCCCCAAAACTTACACCCTGTGATAAAAACTCGAAGCCGAACATAACATAAGGATGAGTTTTATATATATTATAAACCATATATATATATCATCTCGCATTACAAATCTAATATATATATATGTGTGTGTGTATATGTATATATGTATATATATATATATATATATATATATATATCTATTAATAATGGAGTTTTATTAATAATGGAGTTTATGTATCTGTCTGTCTGTCTGTCTGTCTGTCTGTCTGTCTGAAGCAGAAACTCCAGTATGACTATTTAACTGAAACTAATCTTTTTGAAATTCTTTATATACTGTCATTAAAAGCCGTTAAGACACCAGATGAGTTTTCCTATTTACATAAGTCATTCCTTTAAACCTTCAATTAAATTTATATTTACAAATATACACTTATAACTGCTATTATCAAATTTACATATGTATTCACAATATTTTCCGATGATGTTATATTAATAAAAATTATTCTTACAATTAATTACAGCCATTTTCATCATAACCGGCATGTTTTCTAAATCATTTCAACGCGAGTACTGTTAAAATTGCAAAGTCATTGGCTGTTTATTAAGTGGTGTCCTCCCTCCCTCCGGTAAAATGGCGATCTGATTAAACAGCTGTTGTTAGCTGTCGTTAATCAGAAGTGCCCTCCCTCCCTCCGGTAATTAAATATGGCGATCTGATCAAGCAGCCGATTGGCTGTTTAAGCAGAAGTGCCCTCCCTCCCTCCGGTAATTAAATATGGCGATCTGATTAAGCAGCCGATTGGCTGTTTAATCAGTGGTGTCCTCCCTCCCTCCGGTAATTAAATATGGCGATCTGATTAAGCAGCCGATTGGCTGTTTAATCAGTAGTGCCCTCCCTCCCTCCGGTAATTAAATATGGCGATCTGATTAAGCAGTCGATTGGCTGTTTAATAAGTGGTGTCCTCCCTCCCTCCGGTAATTAAATATGGCGATCTGATTAAGCAGCCGATTGGCTGTTTAATCAGTAGTGCCCTCCCTCCCTCCGGTAATTAAATATGGCGATCTGATTAAGCAGCCGATTGGCTGTTTAATCAGTGGTGTCCTCCCTCCCTCCGGTAATTAAATATGGCGATCTGATCAAGCAGCCGATTGGCTGTTTAATCAGAAGTGCCCTCCCTCCCTCCGGTAATTAAATATGGCGATCTGATTAAGCAGCCGATTGGCTGTTTAATCAGTGGTGTCCTTCCTCCCTCCGGTAATTAAATATGGCGATCTGATTAAGCAGCCGATTGGCTGTTTAATCAGTAGTGCCCTCTTTTCCTTCGGTAATTAAATATGGCGATCTGGGTAAGCAGCCGATTGGCTGTTTAATCAGTGGTGTCCTCCCTCCCTCCGGTAATTAAATATGGCGATCTGATTAAGCAGCCGATTGGCTGTTGGATCAGTGGTGCCCTCCCACCCTGCGGTAATTAAATATGGCGATCTGATTTAGCAGCCGATTGGCTGTTTAATCAGTGGTGCCCTCCCTCCCTCCGGTAATTAAATATGGCGATCTGATTAAGCAGCCTAATGACTGTTTAATCAGTAGTGCCCTCCCTCCCTCCGGTAATTACATATGGCGATCTGATTAAGCAGCCGATTGGCTGTTTAATCAGTGGTGTCCTCACTCTCTCCGGTAATTAAATATGGCGATCTGATTAAGCAGCCGATTGACTGTTTAATCAGTGGTGCCCTCTGTCCCATCCGGTAATTAAATATGGCGATCTGATCAAGCAACCGATTGGCTGTTTTATCAGAAGTGCCCTCCCTCCGGTAATTAAATATGGCGATCTGATTAAGCAGCCGATTGGCTGTTTAATCAGTGGTGTCCTTCCTCCCTCCGGTAATTAAATATGGCGATCTGATTAAGCAGCCGATTGGCTGTTTAATCAGTAGTGCCCTCCTTTCCTTCGGTAATTAAATATGGCGATCTGGGTAAGCAGCCGATTGGCTGTTTAATCAGTGGTGTCCTCCCTCCCTCCGGTAATTAAATATGGCGATCTGATTAAGCAGCCGATTGGCTGTTGGATCAGTGGTGCCCTCCCACCCTGCGGTAATTAAATATGGCGATCTGATTTAGCAGCCGATTGGCTGTTTAATCAGTGGTGCCCTCCCTCCCTCCGGTAATTAAATATGGCGATCTGATTAAGCAGCCTAATGACTGTTTAATCAGTAGTGCCCTCCCTCCCTCCGGTAATTACATATGGCGATCTGATTAAGCAGCCGATTGGCTGTTTAATCAGTGGTGTCCTCCCTCTCTCCGGTAATTAAATATGGCGATCTGATTAAGCAGCCGATTGACTGTTTAATCAGTGGTGCCCTCTGTCCCATCCGGTAATTAAATATGGCGATCTGATTAAGCAGCCGATTGGCTGTTTAATCAGTAGTTCCCTCCCTCCCTCCGGTAATTAAATATGGCGATCTGATTAAGCAGCCGATTGGCTGTTTAATCAGTAGTTCCCTCCCTCCCTCCGGTAATTAAATATGGCGATCTTATTAAGCAGCCGACGTTAATCTGGCACGTTAAACATGTAAACAACAACGCTGGCAAACACCGTGCTCAGTTTTCCATTTTTAAAACCGTCCTAAGTTTGTTTATTCTTAGCCCTTATGTTTTAAAACGCAAATTTATTAAATCAAATTGTTTAATTAAAATAATAATTGATTTAAAAATTACTATATAAAAACGCGCGTGCGCACGCACACACCCACACACAGTTCAGGTAACCTTTTTCTTTCCGAGAATTAAAATTTTTTTCGTGTTTACTGTATTTGATTTCTTAATACTTTCATATCCAATATTATCATTTTTTCACGACCTCAACAGAATTTATGATTCCATGTTTTATTTATTAAAAAAAAAGATGTGATTTTTTTACTTTAATGTCAACAAAATAAACTAACACATTGTACTGGAAAACTATACAACTGATTGTAGAATCAAATTGTTTAATTAAAAAAAGGTACACACACACGCACACACGCCGAGCGTTCACTGTATTTGATTTTTTGGTGCCTTTTCATTTTAGGACCCACGCTAACTTTGACCCCGTCGTTACAGATAGGGTTAGGTTTGTTTTTTTTCTTTTTTAATTAAAAATATTTACATGTATAGGGGGGGGAGATAAAAAAATTGGGGGAAGGCGGTCAAACAAAATTTTTTTTTTCCTTAACTAAAAAATATTTCAATGACTGGTAATATAAAAAAATTGAGGGGGGGGGGGTACAAAAAATGTTTTCTTTCTTTTTAAACTACAAGTCTTTCTATTTATGGGCGAGGGTACAACAAAAATCGGGGTAGGGTCGAATTTTTTTTTCTTTATTTTCAACTAAAAATATTCTTTGTCATAAATACAGAAAATCAATGTCTAACCACCACAGAAATATGACTGGGGCTCCATTGGCTTACGCGTAAGCCTTCATTTCTGATGCGTCAGCCTAGCAAAAATATGCGACCGGAGGGAGCATATATTTGCTAGTATATATAAGGATGAAACGTGCGCGTACATAGATAATAAACAATAAAAAAAATTACTATTTGTAGCCCCTAGATTAACCCGTCTAGTAGAGCACTGTAAGCGTAATATTAACACAGCATGACGTCACTAGCTTTAAATGCATCGTTTACTTCATTAAACTCGAACGCTCTATGACGTCAAGCCGCCGTATAAAGTGTTAAAATTATCACCGTTTATTCGCTGTTAAACATTGGCCGGGTGGGTAACGCGTCGGCTTTGAGTTGCAAAATACTCGTAATCCGGGGTTTCGAATCGCATGACCGGTACTGAATAGTCATATCTCTATGCTGATGAGTCCCGATTATTAAGAACTAAACATATACGTACATAGATAATAAACAATAACGAATATTATATGTATATATATATATATATATATATATATATATATATATATATATATATAATACCTAACTTTAGATATATATAGAGAGAAACATGACATGGATGTATTTCTGTGGAATATGTTTTCTTTTCTTTTATTTCCTTTCAGCTTCGCAAAAGCAAAGGCCATGGATAGTCTGCTATATTTACAAATCTCATGAGATAGTTTTGGCCGCAGAATCGAAAGTTTATCGACTGCCATTCGTGCTAAAAAAACGTCTGACCTTATCTTCTACATTATTTGACTGGATTTCAAGATTTTAAAATGTCGCGCATCTGCCTTCGCATGCAGGGCCACACTTTCGGTTCAGAGATCATTTATCTCCAGAAATCAGAAGTTATGAGATATGTGTTTGTCTATACAAGTGCATATATAGGTATACATATCACTGTTTGAATGAAGTATACGTTTATCTTATATATAAAGTAAAGACGTTTTTCCCTTGTACCTTCGCGTCGAATAGGAAAATAAACTCGAACTCAATAGGTTACTACAATCACTACAACATCAAATTTATTCGCTCGAGCGTGTTCTTAGCAAACTCTAAACTATTACACCCACCTCGGGCAAATTGTTATGTTCCTCACTCAGTCACTCTTCCCAAACCAGACACCATACAGGTAGGAGCAAGAACATTTCTCTCTAACATTTTACTCCTCTCACGCTACCAGTCTACACCGGGAACAAATACACAACGGATAATTTAAAACTTATTATTTACGTTAAATATGCCTTCACCTCACCACACAGTAGCATAAGTTGCACAGAAAATATAACAGACGCTCCCTTCAATACATCTGACTAGCGTACTATGTTACAAAAAACCTGTTACGGATTAACCGATTGACATTCTATTATTCTTGCTACGTAGCATTTACACGTTAGCGAATAACAGATTAAATTAAACTGAACACAATGACAATCACAAACACGACGATTTATTCAACTTCATTGTGCTAATAAATACATTAGTACACTTCTGACAGAAAGTACAACATTTCTTATTCGATTTTATATGTATTACTTACTTTTCCATTAGTTTACTCTTCGCAAGCCTCAATCAGATCAGTTTACACTTGTAACAAGTTTCATATTATATTACATACTAAACAATATTTCAAATAACTTTTATATTTCTGCCGGGGGGGGGGGGCTCAGTTTACACGTATCATATAGAAAGCTTATGGTGACAAGCAGATAGTAATAGACAACTCAGGATTAAAATTGGAACTCAAAGCTTTATTTTTTAAACAATAGGAAACAATTTTCCGTGAGTAATATCGGAGAGATCAAATTGTTTATATCACGTATTTCGTCTTATTACTGACAGCGGTAGTAGCAGTAAGAGTAAGTCTGCCGTTAGTGAGTAAGACGACGCGGGCGTAACAGTAGTGCAAATAGTTGTTGTTGAATGTTTGACGCTGGTACGACTGGCATAATCGTAGTAGTAGTACGAATAGTTGCTGTTGTTGAATTGGTTGCCGTAGCAGACGATGATAGAAAGTACAACATTTCTTATTCGATTTTATATGTATTACTTACTTTTCCATTAGTTTACTCTTCGCAAGCCTCAATCAGATCAGTTTACATTAGTAACAAGTTACATATTATATTACATACGAAACAATATTCCAAATAACTTTTAGGTTTCTGCCGGGGGGGGGGGGAAGCCTCAGTTTACACGTATTTTTCACTTTCTTTCCTTATTTCAGGTACCGAACACCGATTACATAATACAAAAATAAAAAAATGTCAACTCTAAAATATAAGATAAAAATATTTAAGTTGTCCTTATGTTACGAAATATACAACTCAAGAATCAATATATACCAATAATTATACATATCACTTACTTTAAAAACAAACATGTGACTTCTACACTATTTGAACCAAATTTATTTTGCACAAAGAATACACATCAAAAATATTATATTACATACTAAACAATATTCCAAATAACTTTTATGTTTCTACCGGGGGGGGAGCCTCAGTTTACACGTATTTTTCATTTTCTTTCCTTATTTCACGTACCGAACACCGATTAAGTTTTCATTATGTTACGAAATATACAACTCAAGAAGCAATATATACCAATAATTATACCTATCACTTACTTTAAAAACAAACATGTGACTTCTACACTATTTGAACCGAACTGTTTTTTTTCAAATCATTAATAAAATAAGCATATACTTTTTACAAATGGGATTTCAGTTAACGACTATGAGAAGAAAAACAATTCAAAAAACACATCCTTGACTTTTAAATAAGGATACTTCTGTATTTCAAACATCACTTGGAAGACTTCCATTCATTCCACCGAGTGCCAGACTGAATGTTAAATTTTAAATTCTAAATTTTCGTTTTCAACGATCACTATTGACTCTTCTAATAGAATTTTAATTCATACAATAAAACAATTCACTGTTGACTATTTTGAGAAACTTTTCAATCATACAATAAATAAATCAATGACTATTCATAAAAATTATACATTTTCGTTTTAAAAATCACTGTTGCATACTTTGCGAAAGTTTTACTTCATACAATAACAAAAAAACATTTACATTGTTTTTATAAGTTAATAAATAAAACAAAAACATTGTCGAAATCGATTAACTTCTTTGGGAAGAATTCCCTCACCGTTAAATACTTTGAGACAAGTAACAAAACAAACAAACCGATTAGATACATTTTTTAAAGAAAGATAACAAACCACCGCGCTTACAGATTAGACGAATATCATTCAGTTATTCTTCTTTCGTAACAATTCACAGTAATCGAATAACTGATTACATTAATCCGACCACCTTCACAATCGAAAACATGCTACGATACGAAACAAAAATTGAATAATTCTGATATTTCATATTATAATAATTTCAAAATATAATTCAACTCTAACAATTAATAAAAACATTTACGTTTTCATTATTTACATAAAGTTCAAACAACTTCATTCCAACGAGTCAACCTGAAATGCCAGACTGCATTTTTCATTTTACATTATAAATTTTCGTTTTATACGATCACTATTGACTATTCTGATAAAATTTTAAGTCCCCCGTGCTACCGTGTTGCCAAATGTTTAACATTAAAAAAAAAATCGTTTTAGTAGAATGGGATCGAACGCCAAAAACTGTAACGTCGTAAACACTAACCCACCGATGGGGAATATAATATTAATATGAAAATTAATAGAGTTAAACGAAGCCTGTCCGATATATACTGAAAGCAATTTACTTTGATTTCACCAGAAATTTTATTTTTATTTTTTTTTAAACACCGGCTCTGTCTGTGATAAGGGCCCTTGGAAAATTACAGAGGCCTACATAGCCCCATTAAAATCCACTGAAACACACAAATATAATTAATGTAAGCTTCAAAGCATTACAATTTGTATTCGGATGGGGGTGGGGGCACTAAAATTACGATTATATGCTTATTTTTAATAATGAAGACTATTCTCTATTTTTTTTTCATGATTGCGATTGAGTCACGTGAGCAAAATACGTTACGATTCACCTTCTGGCGAGCAAATGTACGGTCCACCATGTGTAAGGGGATGGGCATAACAATAAGTAATAAAAACATTTTTGTTATAACATTACATGCAGACAATCATCTTTACTTTTAATTGCTTGCTATTGTTTATGCATGTACACTGTTGAATGGCAGAAAAGAGGATAAAAATTGAAATCCTCTTACATAGATTCAGTTATCAGTGCGGAAATTCAAGATCCAGTGGCAGATCCGGTTTTACATGATTTCATTAGGCACCATATGGTTCATGGAAACAGAGGTTCACTCTGTCTCAAAGATGGACACTGCAGTGAGAGCTTGAGTGAAACTCAATCGGATACAAATAGCTACTCACAATATCGACGACTATCTCCTTTAGCTGGAGGTTTTGAGACGACACTTACCCTACCTGCCAACATAACAGTTCCTGTAGATAACCGATGGGGTGTACCACATAATAAACGGCTTCGTGAGATTTTTGATGCACATATCAATGTTGAATATTGCAACAGCATGAAATCACTAAAATATATTTGTAAATATGTAAATAAGGGTAGTGATCAAGCTATCTTCACAATTGAAAGTAATGCTCATGATGAAGTTAAGAGATACGATACGGGACGTTACATATCAACCAATGAAGCCATTTGGAGAATACTTAACTTTCACATACATATACATCATCCCCCCCAGTTATTCACCTATCAGTTCATCTAGAAAATGGACAGCGTATATACTTTACTGAAATTACTGCAGCAGATAGAGTTGCAAATCCACCTTCAACCACTCTAACAACTTTCTTCACATTGTGTCAAACACATTTTTTTCCACGTACACTTTTGTACTGAGAAGTTCCACTTTATTATACCTGGGACACTAAAACTAAGGTCTTCAAGCGACGGTTACAGGGTAAGCCAGTTCCAGGCTATCCGTGCGTTAAAAGAACAGAGGTTTTGGGGCAGCGTATACACCGTGCATTCAAATCAATTTGACTGCTTCTGTTTGAGAATGCTTCTACACAATGTTAGAGGTTCACAGTGCTTTAATGACCTAAAAACGATCAATGGTCAAGTTATGACTACATTCAGGGATGCATGTAGTGCACATGGACTACTTGAGGATGATAACCACTGGGATGCTACATTACAGGAAGCATCTATATCTGAATCTGCCGACAATTTGAGACATTTGTTTGCCATCATGTTGACATCATGTGCAGTGTCTCATCCGAAACGACTTTGGGATGCACACAAATAAGCTTTTAGTGAAGATTTCCTTCTTAGGAAACACAATCAACAGCCTGAAGTTGATATAACATTTTAAGACGACATCTTCAATATGGCTTTAGTTCATATCGAAGATATGACTTATAAGATCAATGGTAAACCACTCACAAAATTGGGTCTTACCTCACCTAATCGATCTAATACACATCCGGTCATTACTGCATGGACGCGTGAAATTAGTTATCAACCTCATGAGCAAGCATCAATTGTTCGAGATGGTATCGCACAACTAAATAATGAGCAAATTCATATTTTTCGTACTGTAGTTAATACTGTAGAAGATCAGCAAGGTGGCCTTATATTCCTTGATGCACCGGAGGTACTCCTGGTGGTAGCACAGCTCACTCCACATTTAACTTGCCATTATCTAACAAAAGATGCTGATCCAATTTGTCAAATAGAAAGAGAGTCAGATTCAGCAAAAGTCTTACAGAATTGTTCCTTCATCGTATGGGATGAATGTACAATGGCACATAAACAAGCGGTCGAGGCTCTAGATAAAACATTGCGTGATCTCAAGAGACGTGATGCTGTTATGGGTGGCATAACACTATTATTATCAGGTGACTTCCGACAAACGCTTCCTATTGTTCCACGTAGAAGTCCCCCTGATGAGCTTAATGCTTGCATTAAATTGCCATATTTGTGGAAGTACATTAAAACTGTAACGTTCACTTTTGTGGATTCCATTCTCGATCGCGTCCAGGCTGTACAATACCCTACAGAATTTTTAGATTCATTAGAATTGCCTGGTATGCCAACACACAGCTGAAAGCTGGATGCCCAATTATGTTACTCCGGAATCTTCATGCTCCAAGGCTATGTAATGGAACGAGACTGTGTTAAACGCATGCAACCTCATGTGATAGAAGATGTAATACTAACTGCTTTGGCAAGGGGCAAACTGACATTCCTTCCCAGAATACCCATTATTCCGTCGGATTCTGCAATAAAATTTAAAAGGCTTCAGTTCCCATTTAAATTGTGATTTGCCATGACAATTAACAAGTTCCAAGGACAATCATTGGCAGTGGTGGGTCTAAACTTGACTTCACCTTGCTTTAGCCATGGGCAGTTTTATGTCGGATGTTCAAGAGCTTTGTACGAATAACTTTTACCACTATAAAGGAGACATCTGTTGGAACAAACACAAGAACGCTAGCGCACAGCTCCATGTTAAATCCAATTTTAATTACCTAAATTACTTCCAGTGAAATGATTTATTTTCTGAATCTATTCATTTAACTTAAAAATTTAAATCAGGCTGTTATATTTCCCCGGGCAACGCCGGGACACGGGTCCTGCTAGTATTTATATATTTGTATGTACAGGATTCACCCTTTAAAAAAATAACAACCGATTATTACGAAGTTTGAACACAGCTTATAGGCACAGGTGGGCATAGGGTGGGCTATGTTTATTTTAATTTTGTTTCATACAATTTAGTTCAAAGGGGGATTCACTTTTTCGAAGTATTTTCAAGGGTTTTAGAGGACATAATATGAGCACAATCTGCCACTTACACATTGAAATATTTCAGATTAATTTTGGATTTGATGCATAGTCATCAGATAGATACAAGCCGCGCGTGCGTGCCCCCCTCTGTATGTGACTCGATGTGGCGAGTGTAAAATGCAATAAATTTGGTCAATTTGTTGCATTTTGACCCCTCTTTGAGCCCCCGGGGGCGGTAACTAGAATTTTACTGAGGTCAAGGATGCTCATTTTATATCCAGAACAATTGCTTCTACATATTGGCCAAGTGTCAGAAAAATTGAATGGATGGATCAAACGTTTTGGGAGAAAAGGGTCATTATTTGCCATTTTGGGGTTTTTGACTCACTGGGGGCGCGAACCAGATTTTTTCCAAGGTCAGCGATACTTATTTTCTATTAGGAACAATTGCCTCCACATTTTGGACAAGTTTCAGAGAAATTGAATGGATGGATGAAAAGTTATGGGGCAAAAAATGCCATTTTTTGCCATTTCGGGGCCTTTTGGCCCCTGGGGGCTAACCAGATTTTTTTCAAAAATCGGAGAATGTCACTTTCTAACCTGACCAAAGTTACAACTTACTGCAAAATTTCAGAGAAATTCAATGATTGCGGAGAAAAATCCGGACGGACGGACGGATATGCCTCAAAACATGTCCCCCGATTTTATAAATCGGAGGACCAAGATTGCATTAATTTTAAGTTCTTGGTTAAGACACCTTAAGCTTTCCATAATTAACATTTTCTTGAATTAAACCGATGTATAATACATTCATCAAAATTGGAATAAAGATTGTAGACAAGGTTAATTATCATATTTTAAATTTAAAGGGACGTAAAGGGACATACAACTAGTGCATAACTGTTCTGCTTGGCTAATTAATTTTTTTACGGGTATTCTTCTATTACGTCGGCACTTCCACAAGAATACGTCAAAAGTATCTTAACAAATGGAAACATACTTTCTTCGCATTGAATAGGGGATAAGTTTAGGCTAAAATGAAGAGGATAGGTTAATATCTTAGCGGATATATATATATATATATATATATATATATATATATATATATATATATATATATATATATATATATATATATATATATATATATGAATTAGATGTAGAATTCCCATATTATCATTGGATTGGAATGGTAACTTGTGAGCGGTGTCTTGAATGTTTTAGTTTTTTGTCTTTTTGTTTGGGGGTGAGGGATTTTTTCATCATTGTGCCGCCCGACGTGAAAGTGTATTATCGTACATTGTTCCGTTTTTTTTTTGTTTTTTTTAATGCATTTGGGACCGATTATTTGCTTGTTGGCTTGGTGGCAGAAATAATGCACGAGCTACTTTTCTAAGACATTTTCTAGGCCTTTCTTTTTTATCTTTGTTCTTTCTTGTTTTTTAAATGTTAACTTTTATTTTTATTTTTCCTCTTCTCTTCTTAAGTGACCTCAACTATTGTTACGCCACATTGTGTATTGTCGGTAGTTGAAACCCTTATGCCAGACATTTAATTTCCCTGATTATCTACCAAGCAAGTACCTACTTGGTAGTGAAACACGTGTAGGAATAAAAACATTTAATTTGAATAAATAATATTTGTAAGAAAAAATCTTTAATGGTGATCATTGGTGTCTTGAAAGGAATGCTTTTGTAAGCCTTCATAAACTCGCATATATATATATATATATATATATATATATATATACTAGTACTATGCTACTCAGCTATATACCTGTCGAGATACGTCGACGACGTTCTGATCCTAACATCGTCACAGGATGAAGCTGATAATATTTACACCACATTATCTAATGCAGACCCATGTATACGGTTCACTGTTGAGCACCCTGATGCTTCTGGATCCCTATCACTTCTAGATTTTAACTCTAAGATTTCTGATGAAGGAGCTCTTATAATAAAATTCTACAGGAAGGCAGCTAGCAGAAACATATTAAAGCGAAAATAGGATATGCGATGAATGAAATAATACGCATCCGGGACAAGTGTAATGTATTAGCAGACAAAGCCGCATGAACTAGGCAATTCCCTCAGGTGCTGGACTTGAATGGATACCCCAGCACAACCATCAGGCACTTGGAGAACTATAAAAACGGATGAGATGCTTTACACCCAACACCTGCTTCTTTAAACTGCCTCATCTCAGTGATAAAATCACAACAGCAATCCGCAAGGCCATTAGAAGAGAGGGCTTGAACACACAGCTTGCCTATTCGGGTCCATCACTAAATAAGCAGCTAGCTACACGCAAACACCAATATAACCCAACACAGTGCACCCTGGCTAACTGTGCAATGGATACCACGGACATTTGTCACCGCATATTTACGGTGTACAGATTAGAATGCACCATCTGCAACACATTTTACATAGGTAGTACCATGAGACCCCTACATACTAAGATTAAGTAACATACAGAGACAAAAGCATCATCATTTTTCAAACACCTTGACACATGCAAAAACACTAACAGACTTATCAAAGTAAACATCTTGGCAACGGAGAGGGACATTGGAAATCTTCCAATTAAAGAAGCTCTATTCATCTCTAGGTTACGACCTGAACTTAACAGTAGACTTCAACTGAATTTCTCATTTATAATATCATATATAGTATAGTATATCTTGTATTTAACCTCAGCCCACACACATCGCATTAACACAATTCTAAGTAAACTTGAATCAGTTTACAATATATAGATTAAAGAATCATCAGTAAAACAACACACTTAGTATATGGATTTACAATTACTCCCGTTATATTTGAATACACTGATTAAGTGTTATATATTAATACTATTCACTTTTATATGCAATATTACAGCATTGCTGTTAAAATAGATAAATTTTGTAATAAGTATATAAATACAATGAAATAAATAAAAATTAATATTCTTATATTAATAGAATAATACACTTAATCTGTAGATACACAGTTCATCTTCTTCCTCTACAAAATATTAAAAGTACCCTCAAATAATCTCTATAAGTAAAAAAATAAAAAAATAATAATCTTAATATATATATATATATATATATATATATATATATATATATATATATATATACTAGCGGAAGCCGTTGCACGGGAGAAAGTACTACCTATTGCATGACGTCGAATAAAAAAAGGAAACGGCCTATTGTTTTTCTCTCCCCCCCCCCTCGTCTACCGTGTTGTCGAATGTTTTAAATTTAAAAAAAAATGAAAAAGTGGCAGAGTAGAAAGGGATCGAACGCTAAAACTTGCGATCATGATATCTGCCTTCTTAACGACTGCGCAACGGTTTCAGATTAAAAATGCATGTTAAAATAGGCCAATTAACTTAAGCTTTATTGTTGGCATGCGTGTTATGTTTACATTTAGCTTCTGCCGACCAAATATTAAGTTCAACACTGATACGGTTTAGGTCATAGGCAAGTTTTCTATAATATGCGTGTTAAAGGTGTATGATTTTGAAAATGTAAATGTATCGGGTTCTACAAGTATCTTGGCGCTTATTGAATTAAATAAGATGTCGGTTCGATCAAGAAATTGTTTTCGCCATGTTGAATGAATAAATGTTGCGCAAACTGTGTTCGTTAATTTAATTCGCTTAATTCCGGAATGAATATAAATGTAGAAGTCATAGGTAGAATTAGAAATAACGTAACATGATATTCGCGGAAAATCATCGGAGTGAACGGGAGCGGTCATTAAGTCTTTGCGTATTGCTTTATATGTAGTAAATTAATATCAGGCAAATAATAAATAAGAACCGGTGTTTTGTGAAAATTAAACTGTGTGTATTAGTTCCCGGTGTCGATGAGTAGAGTGACAGTACAGAATTGTTAGGGGGAAAAGTTTTTGCTACCACCTATATGGAGTTGTTTTTTCGGAGAGACGTAGATGGTTGACCAAATTTAATATTTAGTGTTAGGTAGAAAAAAATAATAACAAATTTACTAAAACACGCTCGAGTGAATAAGTGTAGTATAGTGGTGAGTTTAGTAGCTTGTGATGCATGTGGTTATTTTCCTATACTCCGAGAAGGTACAGGGGAAAATCGTCTCTACTTTATATATTAGATATAGATACATACATATATATATATATATATATATATATATATATATATATATATATATATATATATATATATGTATTATATTAGAAAAATAATAATAAATAATGATAATAATAATAAAATAAATGAAGAAACAAATATATTAATAAATATATACGCTATAAAATAAAAAAATAAAAAATGTAATAATAGAATTATAGCATAGAATAACAAATTTACTATATAGCCTCACTTTTACAATTGACTGATATATATCTAAAAGATGCCCTGTCGGCAGGGCCGCGAATTCGCCGACTGCAACCCCATGTAGAGGGTACCCCCCACCCCACACACACACTGAAAACGGGGCTACCTATTGGCCGTAGGTGGCGACCCGTGATGTCGTGGGAAAGGATCCTGGTGGCTGAGCGGTCTGTTGCCTGGTTGCATAAATGGTCACGTGACTTGCAACACTCCACTTCGACCCTTACTTCGGCTAGACGGGAGGTCGGAGAGGCCCGATCCGATCAATCGGCTAGTTACGTCTTGCCCTAGCACTTATTCTATCAGTTTCCCCTATCGTTTACAATATTAAAATTGATCAACTACATAAAGCTATCAATACCCACTCCAGTTTATAATAAGTGCTAAAAGGCTGTTGCAAGGGTCAATCAACTTGAAAGATATATGACCGCAACATGGCTGTGTGTGCCGAACGTTTCGCTATAAGATGGTAGAGAAATCGATGGGACACGGGTGCTTGTAATCACGATCAGGTTGAGTATACCATTCTTGTAGCCTTATCTTGTCAAGGCGATTAGGTTTCCCCCTTGGCAATTCCTATAGTGGACTCCGTGGTGGGTAGGGAGCAGGAATGATGAATAAAAAACAAAACAATTTATGGCTCCTAACAGAACCACTAAAAGAGTACATAGAGACACAAGCTCTGAACGAGAGGAGGAAAAAAGTAAATTCCCAAGATTTATTGTACTGGAAGCTTTAGAAGAACCAAATCTTGCAACACTATCTCCCTTCGTCATCGAAAAAATAATTTCGGCTTATATGGCGCCTAAAACTGTGAAAAAACTGGCCAATGGAAACATCCTGGTCGAAGTTTTAAAAAAAAAGACATGCATATTTTCTGCTGGGAATGAGAATTTTTCATAATAAAAAAATCACATCTTACCCACACCAATATTTAAATATTTCAAAAGGAGTGATAAAGAGACAAGAGTTTTCCTTATGTACTATAGACGAAATAAAAGAAGAACTAAAATCCCAAGGAGTAATGGAGGTGAAACGAATCGCTATGAAAAGAGAAAACAGGATAATACAAACTAACACCTACGTGATGACATTTGATATGCCAACGATACCACAAAAAATGAAGATAGGATATACAATTGAAAAGGTTGAACAATCAATTCCTAATCCTCTTCGGTGTTACAAATGCCAGAAAGTAAACCACAAAAGTAAATGGAAGAAAGACATGTGGAAAATGTGGGGAAAAAGACCCTGACCACTCTATGGATGAGTGTAAAGGGAATTATACATGCGCAAACTGTGGTGGTGACCACCCAGTTTATGCCAACATTTGTGAGAGATGGAAGAGGGAAAAGGAAATACTGACAGTAAAATATACAAGAAACATGTCCTTCCAAAAAGCAAGAAAGGTTGTTGATACCACTAGTAGAGGAAAACATATTCTCAGGTTGTGTCCCCAGTGGTGAATAAAGAGGAGGACAATAAATACAAAACATTAATAGACAGATTGCTTCAGCTTGGACCGGGAGACTGGCCAGCATTTGAAAGTACAATCAGGAAAAAATATAAGGAACCGAAAGCAAAAGTTAGAAAGCAACAGGTGGAACCAAGAGAGGAAAGTATTATCCTTGTGCCTCCTACTCAACCGGTTGTCCGAATCCAAGATGCACTACCACAGTCTGAAACAAGTGATGCAACTAAATCTACTCTGAAAAAGAAAGTGATCCCAAAAGATCCAAATAAAAAATCTCCAGGTAAAAATCTTGAATCTGGAAAGAAAGAAAAAATCACCTCAAAAACCAAAACCAAAAATCAGAGTGAACTTGACACAAAACCGATTTGAGGCACTGGACATGATGGAAACAGAAGACAGAAAACTGTGAAAAAAAGAAACAAACAAAGCAAAAAGCACCCCCAATCAAAATATAAACCATGGGACCAAAACAAATCCAATGGAATTGTCGCGGTTTAAAATCAAATCTTAACGAATTGCTCTTACTACTAACACAGACATCTCCCCAAATTATTTGTCTCCAAGAAACCTTCCTCAAACAAGAGGACAATATCCAAATAAAAAAATATCAGATATTCAGCCACATCCATGATACTAGACACAGAGCCTCTGGAGGGGTATCAATTCTAATTAGAAATGATATACCCCATAGCAAACTCAATATCCAAACCAATATGCAAGCGGTTGCCATTAAGGCGACATTACATAAAACAATGAATATATTTTCAATATATATTCCACCAAATGAGAACATAAATGAAAGTGAGCTAAATAAGCTAATTGACCAATTACCCACACCATTCATCTTATTGGGGGACTTTAATAGTCACAATACCATATGGGGGTGCAAAAACACGACAGAAAAGGGTAAAATAATACAAAGATTTATTAATGAAAATGATTTGTGCATGCTAAACGAAGGAACACAGACATATATGGACCCATTGAATAATTGATTTAACCATATGCGACCCCACAGTTTATATGGACTTTACTTGGAGAGTGGATGATGACACTTGTGGCAGTGATCATTTTCCAATCCCACTGGAAAACATAGAACCTGGTGGTGAAAATAAACCAGATCGATGAAAATTAAAGAAAGCCAATTGGCCTATGTTTAAAGAAAAATGTCAGGAGAAACTAACATGTATGGAAACAAACTCCGACCCAGTGGAACACTTTACTTAGAGGCTTATTGAGATAGCAAAAGACTGCATCTCGAGAAATTCCACACCACACAAACGGAACAGACCCTGGTTTACCAGTCAATGCAAAAAAGCCATTAGACTGCGAAGAGCAGCCATAAGAAAGTTTTAAAAAGAGCCAACAACAACAAATTTAATAAAGTTCAAACAAAGTAGAGCAAGGGCCCGCAGGGTGATCAAAGCAGCAAGAAAAGAATGCTGGCAAGAATATGTTAGCAAATTAAATTCCTCTTCAAAACCGAAAGCAGTTTGGGAAATGATCGGGAAAATTACAGGTAAACATCAGAATAAACCAATAAAACACCTCTCCAGGGATGGCTGCACAATAGCAGATAAAAAAGACATCTCAAATCAGCTAGCTGAGACGTTTGCCAAAAACTCATCAGGTCAGGACGGAAAACAGCAGTGTCTAACCACCAAGAGAAACGCGGAAAGGCATAAGTTTAATTTCAAATCCAAAAATCTGGAGAAATATAATAGTCCATTTGCATTAAGTGAGTTGAGGGACTCTATTGAGAGATCTCATAACACGGCTGTAGGACCGGATAAAGTCCATTATTAATTTTAAAAACAACTACCAGGAGTGTCGCTTAAATTACTACCGAAGATATATTATAAAATATGGACAGAGGGAATATTCCCAGACATATGGAGACAAACCACAGTGATACCAATCCCAAAGCCAGGCAAAGACAACTCTGATTCACAAAACTACAGGCCAATCTCCTTGACCAGTTGTTTATGCAAAACAATGGAGAGGATAATAAAACAATAATGGTATTTAGAATCCAATGACCTTATTACCAATCTACAATGTGCATTCCGCAATAAAAGAGGCACAATGGACAACTTGGTTCGTCTAGAAACTACCATCAGAGAAAGCTACTTGGAGAAGGCATACAACACAGCATTGAAATATGGCGTCATGAGAGATTTGAATGATCTCGGTCTGAAAGGTAGGTTGTCACGCTTTATTGATGTTTTGTTGTCAAACCGAAGATTTCGAGTTCGCGTTGGATCTACTCTGTCTGATATGAAAACTCAGGAAGAGGGTGTTCCTCAAGGCAGCACTCCATCTGTTCAGCATAGAAATAAACAATATAATAAAAAGTGTATTACCTGGAATGGATGGATCCCTATACGTGGACGACTTCCTAATATACTACAGGTCCTAGCATATGCATTCCATTGAGCGAAAATTGCAACAATCCCTGAATAAATTCAACAAATGGGCAACAGATAATGGTTTCCGATTTTCTCAAGCAAAAACAAAATGTGTCCATTTTTGTCAGAAGAGAAAATTGCATAACGATCCAAGCCTGAAACTTGAAAAGATGGAAATTCCAGTAGTAGATCAATATATGTTCTATGGGGTAATTTTCGATTGAAAATTGACCTTTATTCCCCACCTGAAATATTTAAGGGCTAAATCTAATAGTACATTACAACTACTACGTGTGGTAGCCCACACTGAGTGGGGTGCAGACCGAAGCACTCTGTTAAAAGTATATAGGTCGTTGATTAGATCCAAATTGGACTATGGTATTTTTATATATCGATCAGCCAGAAAGACTTATCTAAAGATACTTGATCCGATTTACCATGGAAGACTAAGGTTAGTCCTTGGAGCCTTCAGAACATCGCCTGTTGAGAGCCTCTATGTAGAAGCTGATGAGGCACCTGCAGATATCAGAGATGAAAAATTATCTCTGCACTATTATGTAAAACTCAAATCCTGTTCACCAAATCCTGCATTGATGGTACATTCCATCCAAAATACAGGGAATTATTCCAAAGTAATTAAAGAGTTATAAGACCTTTTTGGATTTCGAATGGAAATGATTAACAAAGAAGCAGGATCGGACCTGACCAAAATACATGATACCATAATACCAATGATTCCACCTTGAACCATGAGGATCCCAAAGATCATACTAACCATAAGCAGACTACACAAACAAAAAACTTCATCCTCTAATTTTCCACGAGGAATTGGAGAAAGTCAAAGACAATTATCCAGGACATATGCACATCTTCACAGATAGATCAAAACATGAAATTGCAACAGGTTGTGCTGCAATTTACAACAATAATGTAAATAAGAAGCGTCTCCCAAGTGACACTTCCATTTTTAACGCAGAAGCATGTGCAGTAGATATGGCGCTTAATTTTATTTTAAAATCCAAAAATAAAAAAAATCATCATCTTTTCGGACTCTTTGTCGGTATTAATATCACTGCGGAACAAGAAATTTGACAATCCATTGGTGACCAAATTGCTTTGTAAAATTGAATGTTAATCAAAGGATTAATAAATGTTAATGTCGGAATCAGAGGAAACGATAAGGCTGATAGGGCAGCCAGGTCTGCTTTAGGCATGGCTCAGAGGACCATTTTTAAGATTCTCGATACAGATTTCTAAACGAAGATCAACAAATATATCCAGCAACAAAGACAAGAACGTTGGAGTAGCAATACCCATAAAAAACTCCTAGCGATCAAAACTACAATAGGAGATGGTAAAAAGCTCATGAAAAAGCCGAAAGGAGGAAGTAGGATTATCCAGACTTCGCATAGGTCACACAAGGATTACGCATTCCTTCTTACTTGAAGACGAACAGCAACCAGTATGCTATGCATGCCAGACTGCGTACACAATCAATCATATTCTTATTGAATGCATTGATCTGGCCCCTATAAGAGAAACGTTATACAAAGCAGGTACAATGCAGGAACTGTTCAAGAAAAATAAAGTAGAAACAATAATGAGCTTTTTGAAAGCTATCGATCTGTATAAAAAATATAATTGTCTAAAGACATCTAAATCAAGCTTGACTTGGTGTTAAATCAATCGGAAGTTTATCGAATTTGTTTTTTAAATATTTATTTATTTATTTATTTATTTTATTTGCTTTCTTAAAAAAAACTTTAAAAAATACAATTGATTCGGAATTAAATAACCTGGAAAAGGTTGATATGCCGTAAAACAAAACAAAAACACAAAACAAACAAACATATATCAAAAAGTAAGGTAAAAGACTTAAAAGTTTCAAATAAGTGTTGAAAATTCTTTAAAAGAAACTATATATTGGATATTTAAAATTTACTGTTATATTTGTATGTATGTGTGTATGTATATGTATATATATATATATATATATATATATATATGTATATATATATATATATAGTGGGTGTGTTTGTGTACATTTATGTGTGTATCTGTTGGTACACATTGTTATAAGGGAGATAATTCATTAGTATTTGACAAGAGTTGTTCCATTTTCTGAAGAAAAAAATTAAATTAAATTTTAATTAAAATAAATCGTTAGTGAATTAAACTCTGAATTGTAATACTATTTTAGTAAAATCATAAAATCATTGAATAGTTTCAGATTAAGTGGATAATGATAAATAAAACAAGAATTGGGGATATCGTTCCGTTCACTACATTTACTGCGTGCTACACACAATCCGGCCAGGGTTTTAATCAAAACATATTTAGCCGTTTATCATAAAATGAATTTGAAAAAATTAAAAGAAATGTTGTTTTTTTTAAATCAGAAAATCAAAGAAGTCAATATTCTTAGAATAAAATAAGATAACAATAGTATATATATAAACAAATATTAACTAAAAATATTAGAAAAATAAATTTATTGAACACCGCTCTTGGCTGTTATCCCTACCTCCCCCTCCACAAAAATATATATGTATTTTCAAATTTTATTTCTTGTTGTATATATAAATATATGGAACTTCATCAGTGGGTTACAATATAAAATATTCAGAAAAAAAATAAAAATAAATTAAATAAGTAATTAAAATAAAAAAAATAAAAAACAATCAGTTATAGTTTTAGTTTTATTACATCACAGTGTTGAAGTCTTGCTTAATTAAGTAAGATTTGCTATATAGGAAAACAAATTATTAAAACATTTTTTTTAAATAGAAATTACAATCACCTGTTTTTGTCTTACATCTCAACGTCGACATATTTCCATTTCTTGCATTATGATAGCCTTCTAATATTCCTATATATATATATATATATATATATATATATATATATATATATATATATATATATATATATGGGAAATGAAAAAGGAAAAAAATCAAGATATATTTTTTATATATTCATCAACGTTTCGTCAGGATGATAATTTGAAGAAAAATGTCATGTAAGTACATCGAAATTTTGGGTTGACATGATGGCGTGATAAAGGAAAAGTAGTAGCCGTACATAGATAATAAAAAAAACAAATATTTATTATTTGTATCCCCTAGAAAACACCCTAGATTGGCACTGTAAGTGTACTATTAACACAGCATGCCGTCGCTAGCTATACATGCATTGCTCCTTTACTTAAGTCGAATGCTCTTATGACGTCAAGTCGCCGAATAAGTGATAACATTATCACTGTTTATCTAGCTATTCAGCGGTGGCCGTGGGAGTCTAGATATCGGTATGTGTGTTGTAACATACTCGGAGCCCGGTGTTTCGTATCACGCAACCAGTAGTGAATAGTTATATCTCTATGCTGACGAGTCCTGATTAAAGGAGGAAACGTATACCTACATAAACATTTTAAGATAAATAAATAATTTATTAAAAAAAAACAAATTTCTGCGTTGTTCAGGCTTCAAAATATTTTGTTTTTAAAATATTCTCTTTATTATTGTGATTTCATCAACTCTGCAATGTGCGACCTCTCGAAATACGTTATTCACGTGTCCGCGTGCTGCACAAAATAGACATTTCAACTTTCGCCGTCAACAACACCAGACGAATTTCAACTTGACTGGGAAAATGTCTCAGTCGGGGAGAAAAAAAAGAAGAGAAAAAAGAAAATGACTATACTTCCGAAGAAGGTATCAAGTACCGAAAGTACTCAAGTTTAAACAAAAAAAAGAAAGTTTTTAAGATTAATAAATAATTTATTTAAAAAAAAACAATTTCTGCGTTGTTTAGGCTTCAAAATATTTTTAAAAATATTATATATATATATATATATATATATATATAATTATTTATAAATAAATATTATTTTCAAAATAAAACCATATACACATGTATTTTATGCAAAACCTGCAATCGTCAGGAAGGACGCAATCCCTGCCGGTCACACGGCTCGAGCCCCGATAACGAAAGTCATGTTGTTTGACTCGGTAGCCGAGACGTGTACCAATGCTCAACCAGGCATTGTCTAGAAATGGGAAGTAAATTAACATCTAAATAGCAAACACAGCGGCTATCCAGCAAGCAGTCGACAGAACTCAATAGTTATGGATGACGTCTTGTAAACGTAGCTTAAACTGCTCTATCTTGCGAGATCTTTGAATAATTATTTATAAATAAATATCATTTTCAAAATGAAGCCATATTTACATGTGTGTCACGCCAAACTTGCAATCGGAACGAGACTACCTACCTCAATGCATAATAATCGGTTAATTAGTTTAAGAGTAAATCATGTACATACAAATATATAAACATATACATATAAATATTATTTATTCATACATACATGTAGAAAGTCCGCGACACTGACATGACGATGTTTCGGTATGTAGCTATTAATATGTAAGATCTGTCGACGCGAAAATGTTTTCTTCTCTTTTAGATATTAATTAATTTTAGATGTTTAGATGAAAAAAGGAACAACCTTTCAGCCTGAGGATCTCTGGAATTTAATTAACTACAGATCAAAACATCGTCATGTCAGTGTCGCGGACTTTCTACATATCTGTATGAATAAAATATGATTATAAATAGATCTACTTACTATTGAGCATTATTATATTAACCCGGTTGGAATTCTGTATTTTTCCTTCGACTACGTACTTAACCTGGATAGAAACATATGTAGATGCCCTCGTTTATATATATATATATATATATATATATATATATATATATATATACCTTATAATAAAAGATTAATATAATATTTGAGAAAGCCTGATCAATGTGTAATTTAGAAGTAAAACACGACAACTCCGATGGTAAATGTTTACTATTATATTCTTTTGATAATTCGAGACAAGATCTCTTTATCAACTAGTTATGATATTTTTTGCACCTTTTTTTCTTTTCTTTGCCCATCTTTTGTTAGTGGACATTAGAAATCACGGTAGAACATTTATCGATTGCCCAGCTTACGCAAAAGTGATAAAGGCAGATGTCGACAGACTATGTATGTAGAAAAAACTAAACGAATTGAAGGGCAAAACGATCTGGTTTGACTAATGTAATGAGATCACTTTTAAATACAAATACAAAAATAAATTAAAATATGTTATATAACATTATTACCTTGATATATATATATATATATATATATATATATATATATATATGGGAAGAGAAGGATGAAGGTAATCCGACGTGATGGGAAAATGAAAAAGGAAAACCAAAAAATGGATGTTTTTTTATGTGTACATCAACGTTTCGTCTTTATTTATAAGACTTCATCAGGATGATAAAATAGAGAAAAAATGTCATGCAAGTACAGATACATGTAGGGTAGACATATTGGGAGGAAAAATAAAATGAAATAATGGCCACTACTGGGTGGACGTCCGTACTTGTTGGAGAAATAGAAATGAATGTTGAAGAAAATGAGTGGGGAACAAGTGGAAGGATGGGGTGAGCAAGGACTACTGTGGCTGGTGGTAAGAGAAAGAGGTGGGCGATGAGCAGGGGTAAAGTAGATGGCAGAGAGGGAGTGGAGGAAGAGGGGGGAGGGAAGTGTTTGACCAGATGGCTGCGGTCAAGATTGAAGGGGAAAAGTAAGTTGGAATGTTTGTGTATGGGGGGTGTATGCAAGGAAAGGAGGATGGGTAAAGAGGGAGGGCGGAGGGGGCTGTGATTTTGGTGGATGGGCGAAAGTTATGGTCTTAGAGAGCGTTTTGAGAAAATGAGGGAATTTAAGAAGGGGTATGGGAGAAAATAGTTGAGAGGGGGAGAGGGAGGATTTGTTGTGATAGGGTGTGAAATATTTGAAATAATTGGAAAATGATAGCGATGAGTGAGGGATTGGAGGGGTGGAGGAGGGCGGTGATTGAAAGGGTGGGTATGAGATATTTGAAATATTTGGAACATGAGAAAGTTTATTTGGACTGCAGTGTATAAAATGTGAGGGAAAAAAACCGGAAAAAGTAAAGAGAAAATGAAGATTCAAGGAGAAAAAGGAAGTGAGTGAGTAAATGGAAGTGGGTCATAAAGGTTGGAGATGAAAATTAAAGTTAACTATGATCAGGCAAGAGTCTTTGTTCTGTGAGGATGATCTTGCTTATTAAGGGTGATAGGTTAAAGAAACCATTTCGTTGCTTGATGGTGGTGGAGGCGGTGATGAGGGCAGTTTCCAATAATCTTCGCCGAGATTTGTTGTGGATGTATTTAGTGATTTTGGCTTGTTCAACATTCATTTCTATTTCTCCAACAAGTACGGACGTCCACCCAGTAGTGGCCATTATTTCATTTTATTTTTCCTCCCAATATGTCTACCCTACATGTATCTGTACTTGCATGACATTTTTTCTTTATTTTATCATCCTGATGAAGTCTTATGAATAAAGACGAAACGTTGATGTACACATAAAAAACATCCATTTTTTGGTTTTCCTTTTTCATTTTCCCATATATATATATATATATATATATATATATATATATATATATATATATATATATATATTAATAAAATTGATATGTAAGCCATTAACAATGCGAGATTAATTTATATATATATATATTTTTTTTTTACATTAATCTTATATTTCGAAATAAATTCCATCTTCAGAGGTGACCAGTTATTGAGTCATTTTTCAATTTTTTTTTATCAAAAACAAGAATAACCAAACTTATTTCTTTGTTACTTGATAAAATGTCTCTCCGCACTGGTGGTGATGGCGGCCATCATTCAAATTCCGGTGTCTAACGAAGAGCCTGGCTCGCTCCTGTAGGTTAAGTAATATTGGTTGGTCGTCCATTTAAAGCATTGTTTGATATATATATATATATATATATATATATATATATATATATATATATATATATATGTGTGTGTGTGTGTGTTTGGATGTGTGTGTCCGTTCTAAAGCTTTTTATTTCATAAAATTTGAAAATTGAGAAACCAGAAAACGTGACGCGAGATTTTGTCAAATGAATTAAATATTTATTAAATCATTTTTTTTTAATCTAAATTTTCGGTTTCATAAAACGTTATAGATGGTAATACAGACAGTATTTTCCTTTTTTTTCTTTTTCATATTTTTCTTCTTCATGGTCGAAGTCTTACGGCGTAACCGAAGATCGACGATCGTCTGGTATTACCGAAGAAACTGTTTTTTTTCTTCTTAATATCCGATCTGTAGTGAAGCGCGCTGGAGCGCGTGTGTACAATAATTGGATGAGTGTTACGATAGTTAAAACGTCGTTGAAATGATCAACTTTGACAATTATGAAACCTAACAACACCGTTCTGAATGATTTATCTTTGCTTAATATCAGATATTACCATCACCACCATGTTTGTATTACATTATTTTCTCATGTAAGCGCTGATGGTTTATTATTTATTTTTTATTGTTTTTGTGGGGTGTTTTTGTTTCTTTTAAAAGGAAAGATAACTGTTTGTGAAATATATTGATGCAAACTCTCGCAATTTAAAAATGGCGACCGTGGATATTATTTGTTGCGTGTATCTTAGAAAAAATTAATGTTTTTTGTGAAAGTATTCAATACTAAGTCGGATTTTTCTGGAAATATCAAGAATGATTTGTTTGATCGTATGATTATGAAGATAAAGATTTGCTTCTAAATGAATACATGCGAAAGTGTTTTCTATCTATCCTAACTGTATTAAAATCGAAACCAGTTTGGCCTATTTAAGTTTCTAATAGTTTGATATTTTGTGACATAACTTTCTAATCTGTATTTTTATATTTTCTTCTATATAGGCAGTGGTTTTATCGATAGTATTATTATCATAAGTATTAATAAAATTAAATATAGAAATATTATAAAAATGGACAACGTTTGAAAAACTTTTTAAGAATTTCATTTTCAAGAGAGATAATTTACTTCTTGTATGAGTAAAACGTGAAATGTAGCTGAGATGTGAAGAACAGATACTACACTTTGATCTAAGCTAAAACGCTAAGAAACAATAACAAATATTGTTTGTGACTAAGCATTTTGAATTTAAAAAAAAAAAAGATTTAATCGGAATATAATTTAATGGAGGTGATAGTGTAGTATCGGTTCTATTCTCATAAGACTTTCCTTGTAGAAATTACCTCCTCCTTTTTTAAGGGAAGGAAGTGATGTTCGTTGTCATAATATTGCCCTAGCTAAAGAAGAAACTCAAGTTTATAAACATATCTATTTTAACTTTAAACTTATGAAATAATTTATTGCTTTTCCTTAGCTAGCATATTTCTCTTTGTTTATAATGATGGCGACTATAGTTTTCCACCCAATTATTTTTAGGCTTTTCACATGGACAATAAAACTTGCCATTGTTTTCATGATATATAAATTAATAATGGAGGGTATTATCTGGGGGGTGGGGGTATTATCTGGGGATTATATGATGAAGGTAAAATTTAATTCGTGTCTCTGGTTCAAAACTGGATTATGTTTGGAAAGGAGAATAGCTTCCATCAGTCTTAGGTCGCCTAGGTTCCTGGTCGAGGCTAGAATAGAAACGTTTATGTCTTGTTGTGTAGTATTGCATGAGGAAGTATGTTTGAAGAAGGAAGATATATTTGTATTCATGTGTTCTTTTATACGTTGGTGTAATTGTCTTGTAGTATATCCGATATAGGAGTGGTTACAAATAGTGCATAATATATTGTATACACAGTTGGTGCGGTGGCATAGTCCAGTGGTAGGAATGGGACAATTGGCTAGGGAGCATGGTTCTTGGGTGCGTGTAGTGCGTTTTTTGGAAAGGTGTTGACGTAAGGTGGTGCCGGTGTGGGTGAGTTGAATGTCTAGTTTTTCTTTATGTATTGCACTGCGGATGGCATTAGTGATTCTGTCATTAAAGAAAGGTAGTTTTAGGAAGCATGTGTTGGAGAGTGTGTTGTGTCTGCGTGATCTGGTCTTGCTGAGGTGGGTTATTGTGGAAGTGGGGTAGCCGTTGATAATTAAGGTTTGATGGAAGTCTTTGGTGTGTTTAATTTTATTGGCAGTAGATGAGCATTTATTTTGTATGCGGGTAATTTCATTACGGGCATAGTCTAGTTTGGCTTTAAGGGCAGGGCAGATTTAAAATGAACAAATAGGTTTTTACAGGCAGGTTTTCTGTAGAAGTTGGTCTGTATAGAACCGTCTTCTGTGATTTTGAGGTTGAAATCGAGGAGAGATAGTGAGCCGGAGTCGTTAGGGTGTTCTATAGTAAATTTTATATGGGGGTCGGTGTTGTTGAAAATGTCGAAAATGCTGATAGCTTCTTCACGAGATGAGGTGAGGACAAGAATGTCATCTATGTACCTAGTGAAGAAGATATGGGAGTGGCAGGTGTTGAGGGCTGGTTGTTCGAGTCTGTCCATGTAGGATATGGCAAATAGGCCAGACAAGCTAGAACCCATGGGAAGACCAGTAAATACTATAAACAATACCTGGTCTAAAATCTGCGTCAAACGCAACCTCCCTAAGAAATACAAAATTAACTTCACTACTAAAAATAGCAACCTTCTACCACCTTATCAAAACCCATAAGACCAGCATTCACACCCAAATTAGGCCCATCGTCTCGTAGAACATGTTCGACTAGTCTTCTACCGTGCCATCTTCTAGGTACTTACATATCTTAATTTCCCTTAATTACTTGACAGTTTCTGTTGGCCGAGTGGACATGGCGACTGCTTGCAGATTCTAGGCTGACTCTGTGAACCAGGTTTGCGCCTTCCGACCATCTGAAATTTTTACTTTCCTGCACTGATGAGAGCAATTAAACTAAAAGGCAAGCGTCTGTAGGTATTAATAATTTAATATTTATTTATAAATATGATATATATATATATATATATATATATATATATATATATATATATATATATATAATGAGAGAGATAAATGAAGAAAAAGAGATAAAGATGTATGAATGACAAATCTATTTCAACTTCGATTGTTCAATGTAATGTGTACTCGGTAAAAACATGTTTATTATTCTTTCCTTAAATCAATGCTTTTCAAAGATAAAAATATTATCATCGGAGGAATTACATAGATGGATAAGTTGGCAGTGGAAAAGCCAAAATTTAAACTTTGAAGAAATATGAAGTAATGAAGAGTAAGAGTGTGCGTGTAAGAAAAATATGGAGTATGTCCAGTTAGTGAATGTCCGTAGATAAGGTGTCCGGTGAAAGGAGATTTAAATATGGAAAAAAGGAGTTTCGTGAAGGCAGCGTTGAAAATGTTCAAAAATGAAGTAAATCCAATAGAAAGATGTTTAGTTCAATCGTAGATGGAACGCACTTATTCGCATGTAATTTTGAGAATTAAGGCTATTTAAAGTACTTCCGTGGACCGGAATGAAAGTAGTTTTTCAGAGGTTGAGAATGAGCTGTGTATATTAAACGCAGGCAGTCGGGAATTTAGGTAGTGATTCGATCGACTCTAAGAAAAGCGGCAGTTTTAGTTAGAGACAAAACCAAGTGAAGAAGTGGGGGAATGGGATAAAGATGAAAGATAAAAGTGGGTGATAGGGTTGGTTAATCAACTATGACTTATGCTAGGAGAAGAGATTAGGAAGGGTTTATTTGGTTACTGTTCATTGCTAGTGAGTCATAGACCAGGTGCAGGTTGGGGTAGGGTTATCATAAGCTAAGAACAGAAGTGAATTCAGGTCAGTAAGTAAATAATTCCAAAGGGGTGGGGGGCGTTATTAAAACGGATTTTTATACAAACTGATATATAATTCAGAAAATGTAAAAGGGTTCCAATTGAGTAATTAGGGTTCAGATGAATGGAACTCTGGAATTTACGTGTTTAATATGTAATAATTCGGACGAAAACAAGTATTTCAGAGTTGGATGTATAAAGATTTTAAAGAATTCCCAGTTAGTTAAATATTAAATGCATGATTAAATCAGAAACTTTAATGTATAACTAAAGTTAGGATTGGAAACAGCGTTAGTGTGTTTTCAACAATTGAGTTTTGGTATTATGGGGTAGGAATGGATTGAATTTTGTAACCTAAGTGATGCACTTGTGTGTGGAAATTATAAATAGATTTTAAGGAGGCAAATGGACCATTATAGGAGTAACCAGGGAACGTAGTTTAAAGATGAGAGTAATGGAATCTATGAAAAAAATATTGTCGGTAGAGCGAAGCGTATACAGAGTCTATGGATTGAATACAAGGGATATAAAAAAGCAGTGGATGAGTGTGTGCGAGGGTTGGCCAATAATTGAAAAAAAATTGATAAGAATGTGAATGTTGAAGTAGAAGCGGTACAGGATTAGTAGAGTGCAGGAGAATGATATTAGTTCTCAATTTACATTAAGCGTTATGGGTAAATAGAGTTATTAGGTGTACAGGGTACGCTATGTTATTGGGATGGTTACTTGTAAGGTTGGAAATGTTACGAATTAAAAAATTAACAAATTAGTCTAATGTTAGAGAAGGGGTTGTTGGCTGGCAGGAGGTGTGTCAGATAGAGTAATGAAATTATTTATTTAAATTTTGTTTGTGCCTGCAATTTGAGATGAGTTCATTTTTAGAGTAAATAATATTGTTGCTTTTAGCTGCTGTCACTATCAAAAATGTTTCTAATGTACATAGTTGGCAGAAAGCGGATCCTGGAGTGTAGGATCATTTTTAATATTGCCCAATGTAAGGAGTAGATGGAATAGAGAGGATGCAGTGGGATTTTTATTATTATGTTTGAAAGAGTAGATATGGTTTGAGATTCGGGTCTTGATAGGGAAGGCACTTGCCCCAATGTAAGTGTGTGTTTTGTATGGGGATGTTGTTATAGTATGTGTGTTATTTATTGTATTTGGGGATGTTTTGGGTTTAAAGTTAAGTTGAAATTGATATGTGGATAAGATGAGATAATTGGAGGGGTGAGATCAAAGTTATTGTTAGTTAGCGGATGTTGTTGGTAAGTGTAAGAGGTGGTATTTAGGGTGTCGTTTGGTACAGGGGGTTAGGAAGTGGAAAGTTATAGGGTGAGAGGAGAATTTGTATGTTAGTGTCTGTTTGCATAATGGTGTTTTGGGGGAATTGTTTAACAGTACAAGCATATATGACGTTACTTTGAATGTAATTGCAATTTAACGGGCATTCTCTACATTTTTGGCTGTTACAATTATTAGTAGGGTGTATAGTACGCGCTGGTTGCTGGGCAGATATATTTTTTTGTTATTAGATGTGATGATGGTTTGTGCTATATTGGGCATAGTGGAGTAGTAAATGTTAATAGAGTTTTTATTTAAAATAGTGCTGTATTTATTCGAGTGCTTGAATGAGTTATCTAAAATTTTGAAAAATTCCATAGCGATATTTGTTTTCACATTGCAGTTATAGGGTGGATTAAACCAAATACTATTCTTTCTCCTAATTCTTTTATTTTTTCTATGTTCTTGAGGGTCAGCTAGTTTGTCAATATTGATATTTGTGGGTCTATTTATATAGGTTTTTGTTTTCTTGGGTAGTATCTGTCGGCTTTTTATTTTGTATTGCAATTTTGTGTGTAATTACATTTAAAGGTGTGTTTTACTGAATAAAAGGATTATTTTCGTATTGAATTTTATCAGTGTATTCCGAATAAAGTAGTGCGTTAATGTAGAAGTTATAATTTTGTTCGAAGATAGATTTATTAGCAGATAACCTTGAAATTCTATTAGAGACTGAAGGGACTATTGAATTAATGATGGATTTTGGGCGGTAAGATAGCTTATGTACGTAGAAGAGGGTTGTATTTAGTTTGTGGTAGGGGCTAAAGGATTCGGAGTAAAGATCTAATGTTAGGTCAAGGAAGTTAGATATTCTTTTCTCAGGTCCTATAGTGATGGTTAATCTGAAGTTTTTAAAAAAGTTGTGTAGATTTTTAATGGTGTTGTTGTATTGCCTCAATCTCCCCCTAGATACAAAAGGTGCGTCGTCACTGTAAAGCCCACCGTGTAAATGTTCGAAGTAAATTTTAATTCTCTAAATAAGTACAATCCTACAAGGTCAGTAACCTGAGCAGAGTCCGAAGCTCCCATAGCGATATCGAAATCATGGGAGTATCTTTCCTAGTCCATTCCGAAGTTGAAATAGATTTGTCATTCGTACATATATATCTTTATTCTTTTATTTATCTTTATAATTGCTCCATCTCGAATATTAAGCTTAAACTATTTAACTATAGGTTCTACCCTCTAAAAGTATACTTTTAATTTCATATTTTATATATATATATATATATATATATATATATATATATATATGAACATTTCGAATGCAAAACGCGATAAACGCTATTTGCAACATGGTTGTATTACAGCGACGGAAAGTTTCATTCCTTCACCCTTACATACTCCAGATTATTTTGTTAATGTAGTGTGATATTCGCTTTACATAATTGCTTTTAACAAAAAATAGGTTTGCGGAGCGAATTTTAGATTTGAAATAGTCGTCTATATAATGTATTATTTCTTCAATTTAAGGAAATTGGATTTATCGCATTTTGCATTCGAACTCGTCATATATATATATGGATATACAGATGTGTATACATGTGTATATATGAAGATTTCGAACGCAACACGCAATAAATCAAATTCGTTTTAATTGAGACCTTTAACAATAAAACACGAATATATTACATCTAGACTTCGAATGAAAACTGATTTTGATTGAAATAAAAAAGAAGTTATTTCGGTATTGTTATGCAACGCATAGTTTTGGGTGTCGTCGAGTGTTGAACTGCAACACTTTTAGTAGGGACAGTTTCGTGATTTTGAAAATGGCGTGTATCGCGTTTTGCATTCGAACTCTTCATATGTATATATATATATATATATATATATATATATATATATATGTGTGTGTGTGTGAGTTACATCATGAGCGAGGTGTTCGTACGGAAGCGTTAGAGTTACCCATTATAGGTCATAAGTCACCCCAGTGAAGTCGATAAAATACCGTGATTTCCGGTCGATTTCCGGTCGAGTCTTTTCTGTCTCTTAGCTGGTGAGAATTCAAAGATGAAAGAAGTGCGCGGAGTGCTGTATCTAACACGGATCAGCACACGCAGAGTAGCAATCCGTCTATCTAAATCCATCTTTTCTCCTTCTCTCTCTTCCTCTTCTCTCTCTCACACACACGTATACAATTGACGTTATGATGTTTATCTTTAACTGTTGTTTAAATAAACCTATTATATAAACACCGGCGTCGGAGTGTTTTTATAAATGTCGGAAATCCTGTGAAACTGCAGTAAAGTGTTTTATTAAGCCACATTTATTATTATTTATTATTATAGAGCTTTATCTAAAAGTATATCTAGCTCTTCGTGCAAAGTTTGCTATCGATATTCAGCGCTGTTTTGATTTTAAGAAGTTAATTTTAATGTCAGTATATATATATATATATATATATATATATATATATATATATATATATATATATATATATATATATATATATATAGTTGACAAGGAGAATTGTATTTCTCGAAAGCTGAGAATGAAATAATTTTTACTTATTTTAACATTACACATGGTTATGTTTTTTCAAAAAAATATAATAATATTACGAAACAATTGTTTAAAAAATATGTCTAAATACCCTTTCTAATTCAAATTGGCGTTTACATAACGTGATTTTCTGACTCAAAAGTCCATTACCATCGGACGATGAAGAAAAAGTAGAAAAAAAAGAAAAAACCCTACTTTGACAAGTTGAATTGTAATTCTCGAAAGCCCAGATTACATTTTATTTATTTTACACTACATATTATGTTTTTTTCAAAAAAATATAATATATATATATATATATATATATATATATATATATATATATGTTGTGTCTGTTTACTTGTTATCTAGTATAAACACTTTTAGCGTATCGATATGATACTAGTCTAAGACCACAGAATGCTAGACGTTGATATTGCTTTTTTAGGCCTTCTAAACATTTACATACCATACTACAGATCTGATAGGTGTTGTAATAATCATATAAGGTGCCAGAATTGAAGCCAATTAAAGAGCATGCGTTTTATTTTACTGTATATACACTCGTTAGTGTTTCATGAAGCCGGCAGGTTACATGGTAATCAAATTGAAAGCTTAGCATGTTAGCTGTAGTTACGCTGCATCCACCGGTGTATTTCTCAAGATGTCTATGATGCAGCGAACTGCACACATAGTTGCTCCCGACATAAACATCACATACTCAAAAAGTACCAGAACAGCATCACAATTATAGTTACCAACGCTTGTGCGACACAACGATGACACTGTAAGTAGCGGTATCTTTGAACCCGGCTACAGACAAAAAGTTCGATTAGTTATGTACATATAGTGTTTGTAAGGTAGTTTGTTCAAAGGTGTTAATCTTGTGTCGTTATAATGCCTATAAGATATTGCTCAATCACACGTAGAGCTGTATTTTAATATAAATCCTATTTATACAATCATTTTTTATTACACATGTGCATACATGTTTCAGCTACGAACTTAGTTGCCTGAAGATGCTGAACTTTAAATGAAGCCGTAGATAGTCAAAATGTTTGTATAAATATAATGTAATACAATATATATATATATATATATATTACATATGCTCGCTGATGATTCCCGTGTTAATATTTTACGCTTAAAATTAAGGCCCCTTGTTGTTTGTGTCAACGTTAGATACTTGACTCCCCTTTTTTATTTATGAATTTTCCAATGTTAAGTCTGCGATATCTTGGATTTAGTTAGTTTCTCTGAGAATATAAACTGCATTTTCCTTTTTTTCTTCTTTTGTTTAAAATGACTCAAAGCTTTTTTAGACTATATATATATATATATATATATATATATATATATATAATAAAATAAATAATGACTTCAACATTTAATGAATATATAAAAAACGTTACTTAATTTTTCTAAATTTTATAAATAACCTTCACAAAAGGTTTTCTTAGAGATGTGGAACCACTCTTATCAAATTAGCACTAGATTTCACTTTCTCCAAGGAAGTCAACAAAATCGGACGTTCGATCTACTGTCTCTACTACGAGGATAATTTCTTGCGACTTTAACATCAGCAAGATGAGGGGAAACACGCAAATATTCTTTGAACACACGGTTGTTACAACGAAAGTGTCAGACTTATATTTATAAAAAAATAATTTTATCATTTCAGAAATATATTTTAAAACATCGTATCTTTTTTTTTCTAAATTCTATAAATAACAATCACAAAACGTTTCATTAAAGATGTGGGCGGCTATCTTATATTCAAATTAGCGTAATACAAACTTGCATACACATTAGATTTCACTTTCTCCTAGAACGTCAACAAGATCGGACGTTCAATCTTCTTTTTCTACTACGAAGAGGGTTTCTTGCGACTTTAACACAAGCTAGATAATGAAAACACGAAATACTCTATGAAAATGGTGTTTGACAGCGAAAGTCTCAAACAAATATTTATAAAAAATGATTTTATTATTTAATACATACATAACAAAACAACGTTTCTTGGTTTTTCTACATTCTGTAAATAACCTTCACAAAGCATTTTCTTTAAGATGTGCAACATATCTAATATATATTTGTTTATATATATATATATATATATATATATACATATATATATATATATATACATATATATATATATATATATATATATATATATATATATATATATATATATATATAAGTAAGTTCATATTATATACCAATAACTATGTTTTTATTTTATTATTTTCATTTTAATTTTTTTCACATTTCCAATAAACATAACATTTCTGTGAGATATATTTTTTACGATCCGTTTCATTTGTCTTATGCCAAACAACATTTTCATGTTAATATCGTATCTGCAACATTACAGAATCATCAGAAAAATTCACAATAACCAAAAAGTTATTAGATTAAAGTGTCTTGAAAAACCCTACACTATACAGTGGTTCATTTTTGGGTGAAACCAAACAAAAAACAAAGAAAAGAGCAAACTCACACGTGATGGAACCCACTAATACGCCATCTTGCTTTTTCTACATATAATGAGGATTCCGTTTAATAGTACCCGGGTTTCGTGTAGCAACCCCCCTGTTTGTCCCAAAACCTAGCAGAACCATGTGCCAGATTGTTACTAAGCCATGGACAATGGACAACAAGGATATGGAAGTTTTTTTAAAAAGCTTTAAATCTGAACGACACATGAACGTGTTTAGCGTTATGTTTGGGATGTACAATATTATATAAATCTTCGTATTGAGAAACTCTGAAATGATATAACAAACAGAAAATGTCAGGCACGTCGGGAAATTTGATCGGCAGAGGTGGTCATTGTGCATAGCCTACATGAGCTATTTTACAAGTCAGCGGGAACTCATCCTTACTCCCCATCCCACGCATACCAATATTTTACGCACTATAGAGGCTCTATATAGATCATAAAAAACTTTGTGCACCCAGAAGGTTCAGACTTTTTCTTTTAATCTGATTCCAGACCAGATTCTGGTATTGTTTCTTTCTTCGTCTCAGTCATGTCCAGACAAAAATAACCGCTAACCATTTATTTGCCATTTTCTACTGTAGTCTGAAGAGTGACGTATGGATTTGGTGAATAAAAGGAAGAAATGAACGCCTTCTTGAAGACGCAAACGTGATAGCAGCATCAGTAGAATAGTAAAAAAGCAGATAACAAAAGCAATGATGTATATTAAAAAAACACAAGATAAGGATAAAGAAACAAAGTAGGAATATCAAAAGGTCAAATCTATATTCATGTTGGCTTTTGAAGTGGACGTTAAACTGAACTAAAACGAATATTTTTAAAGAAGCGTCGACTTCGATCTCGGTGTGTTACGATAAAAATGCTGTTTTAAAATGAAGTGTGACGAACAAA
>OY744520.1:204889006-204941506 GCA_963556195.1 Sepiola atlantica | reverse complement strand
ATGTGTCGATTATTTTAAGGAAAAAAATAGTCTAACATATGTGTCGATCATTGCTCGGAAATATCTGGTCCAACTTATGTGTCGATTATTGCTAGAAAAGAAATATTTCAACTTATGTGTCGATTATTGGTAGGAAATAAATAGTTCAAAAAGATGTCGATTATTGTTAGGAAATAAATAGTCTAACCTGTGTGTGGATTATTAGTAGGAAATAAATAAACCAACATGTGTCGATCATTGCTAGGAAATATCTGGTCCAACTTATGTGTCGATTATTGCTAGGAAATAAATAGTCCAACATATGTGTCGATTATTTGTAGGAAATATCTGGTTCAACTTATGTGTCGATTATGAGTAAGAAAATAAATAGTCCAAACTATGTGTCGATTATTAGTAAGAAAATAAATAGTCCAAACTATGTGTTGATTATTGGTAGGAAATAAATAGTCCAAACTATGTGTCAGTTATTAGTAGGAAATAAATAGTCCAAACTATGTGTTGATTATTGGTAGGAAATAAATAGTTCAAATTATGTGTCGATTATTTCTAGGAAATAAATAGTCCAATTATGTGTCGATTATTTTAAGGAAAAAAATAGTCTAACATATGTGTCGATCATTGCTCGGAAATATCTGGTCCAACTTATGTGTCGATTATTGCTAGAAAAGAAATATTTCAACTTATGTGTCGATTATTGGTAGGAAATAAATAGTTCAAAAAGATGTCGATTATTGTTAGGAAATAAATAGTCTAACCTGTGTGTGGATTATTAGTAGGAAATAAATAAACCAACATGTGTCGATCATTGCTAGGAAATATCTGGTCCAACTTATGTGTCGATTATTGCTAGGAAATAAATAGTCCAACATATGTGTCGATTATTTGTAGGAAATATCTGGTTCAACTTATGTGTCGATTATGAGTAAGAAAATAAATAGTCCAAACTATGTGTCGATTATTAGTAAGAAAATAAATAGTCCAAACTATGTGTTGATTATTGGTAGGAAATAAATAGTCCAAACTATGTGTCAGTTATTAGTAGGAAATAAATAGTCCAAACTATGTGTTGATTATTGGTAGGAAATAAATAGTTCAAATTATGTGTCGATTATTTCTAGGAAATAAATAGTCCAATTATGTGTCGATTATTTTAAGGAAAAAAATAGTCTAACATATGTGTCGATCATTGCTCGGAAATATCTGGTCCAACTTATGTGTCGATTATTGCTAGAAAAGAAATATTTCAACTTATGTGTCGATTATTGGTAGGAAATAAATAGTTCAAACAAGGTGTCGATTATTGTTAGGAAATAAATAGTCCAACCTGTGTGTAGATTATTAGTAGGAAATAAATAGACCCACATATGTGTCGATCATTGCTAGGAAATATCTGGTCCAACTTATGTGTCGATTATTGCTAAGAAAGAAATATTCTAACTTATGTGTCGATTACTGCGAGGAAATAAATAGTCCAACATATGTGTCGATCATTGCTAGGAAATATCTGGTCCAACTTATGTGTCGATTATTGCTAGGAAATAAATATTCTAACTTATGTGTCGATTACTGCGAGGAAATAAATAGTCCAACATATGTGTCGATTATTTGTAGGAAATATCTGGTTCAACTTATGTGTCGATTATTGTTAAGAAATAAATATTCCAACCTATGTGTCGGTTATTGGTAGGAAATATATAGTCCAACTTATGTGTCGATTACTATATATATATTACTATATATAGTCCAACTTACATATATTACTATATATTCTCCACCTTATTTGTCGATTACTGCTAGGAAATACATAGTTTAACCTATGTGTCGATTATTTGTAGGAAATATCTAGTCCAACTTATGTGTTGATTACTGTTAGGAAATATATAACTGATAAAATGAATTGACGATATAGTATTGAAAATACAAACATAATAATGCCACAATGTCCTTTTTAAATAATGGTTCAAGATGTTAGAAACGTTAGAATAGCTCATGTTCAATTCAGGACGTTAGACTACTACTTAGACTTAAGTCAGGAATCGTCACTTATAATATGTCAAATTAAAAAAGAGCCAATAAAAGGCATATAAGATTTCAGTCTCCTATTTTAAACGAATAATAAAGATGTCTGAAATTTCAAAAGGAATCTATTTTCTCATTTTTGGCATTTATTCATTAGCAGAACAAAAGGAATTGTCGTTAAGGAACTGTAAACGAACATCTTTGAAAATATGGTCACTTACCGTCTTCCAATCCATTTATCTCACTTGCAGCATAAAGGCGTCGCAAAAGCGGTGTGTACAATATGGGCAATGCGTTGTCCAAATAATCCATGATAACTGACTCATATAAATGTCTAGATAACAGAAGAGATAATTCACGAAAGTCTTATGAGATTAACTAAAACCGTTCATATTTTTCAGATTATCTCGTATGCTACTTAGAAGTTTTATATTAGATGTGTCTCTTAATAAACAGATAAACACCCAAAAACGCACACACTATATCATCGATAGCGATAGGAAATGTTAGAAGATAAACAAAAATAAAGAAGATAGCAATTAATAGTAATCATAGTAGTTGTAAATATGATAATCAGAATAAATTATTTGTTAATAGATAGATTATCTGTTGTAACAATACTAATAATATTAATAATAGTAAAAAATAATAACGATAGCTATAATAATGCTAACAATGGTAACCACAATAATCTTTATACTTATAATAATAATGATAATGAAAATAATAAGGATAATAGTAGTATTAATAATAGTAATAAAAATAATAATAATACCGTAATCTAGCTTTTACTACTATTGTTATTGTGAGTTTTGGTAGCAATGGTGGTATTACCATTAGTGATATCGCCATTATTTATATTTTTATCATTTTTATTGTAATTACTACCACTATTTGTATTCTTCTTCTTCTTCTTCTTCTTCTTCTTCTTATTATTATTATTATTATTATTATTATTATTATTATTATTATTATTATTATTATTATTATTATTATTATTATTATTATTATTATTTTTATTATCATTATAACTATTGTTATGATTATTGTGGTTACCACTGTGACTATTATTATTATCATAGCTATTATTATTATTATTACCATTTTTAATATGATTAGTATTATTGCAACTACTTATTCTACTATTACAACCATTATGATTAATATCATTGCTATCATCTTCTATATTATTATTAGTTTTATTATTATTTATTATTTATCATTTATCATTATTATTACTTTCTAATATTTCCGGATTATTTTATTTTTTACCTGACTATTACTTATTATTAATTATTATTGATTACTATTGATTAATATTATTGTTATTATTCTTATCATCATTGTTATTATTATTATTATTATTATTATTATTATTATTATTATTATTATTATTATTATTATTATTAATAATAATAATAATACTTACCAATAGCAGCACTTAGCACTTCAAAATTATTACCAATATTATTATTATAATTATTATTATTATTATTATTATTATTATTATTATTATTATTATTATTATTATTATTATTATTATTATTATTATTATTATTTTATATTATTTTAATTGTTGTTATTATTATCATCATTATTACCGCTAATTGTGTAAACCTAATTAATCTGCTAGTTAATTTGTCTGATTTATTAATTAATTAATTATAATTTGATAAGTTTAAAGGAAAATAACACAGCGAAGGACAAACACAAAATTAGTAACACAATGTGTTAACGACCCCTGCTCCCACCTCAACACACACACATATGTGCTTCTACTGATTACAGCTGATTTGAGAATATGCGGTTTGCCCAAGTTGAAGAAAAACTTTCGACGATTTTTGACACATACTATTGCATATACATCCCCTTCCCTTACTTCTGTCTGAATTGCATCCTATTTCATTTTATTTCTATCTATCTATTTATCTATCTATCTATATATCTATCTATCTATCTATCTTTTTATTCTACCCTTTTTATTATATTTCTCTCTTTTCACTTTATTTTATTTTATTTTATTTTATGTTATTTTATATTTTATATTTTGATTTTGATTTTAACATTTTGATTCTTAAGTGTCCCAACCACGTGACTTCCCAAATTTTGAAATGTTAAATTTCTTTTCTTCTTCTTTTTTCTCTCCATTTCATTCTTTCCAAATATGATCAAAGTTTAAGATCGGATTCTAACTCTGCATGATGAGATCTCAGTTTATAATAATTGTTGATCGATAACATCGACATGTCTGTGTAAATAAAAATAATCATATATATATATATATATATATATATATATATATATATATATATATATATATATATATATATATATATATATATATGGAAAGAATAAGGGGAGAAGGGGTTGACAAAAGGCAGGGAAAGAAGCGTCATGTATATATGTAGAATTTAATTTACTTAGCTTTAAGATGTTGTTCATGGAAACGATTGTTTGACACTTTTGTCGGCATTTGGGTACACATAGATAGATAGATAGATAGATAGATAGATATATAAAGTAATATATATATATACTTATATATATATATATTTAATATTACTTATATATACATATATATATATATATATATATATATATATATATATATATATATATATATATATATATATAAGTGATATTAAAAATGATGAAGAAAGCATAAGACATACTAATAAGAATAAAGAGAATTTAACCTAGAGCCAAGATATGAATTAATATTTTGCCCCAAAACAGATTTTCTCAAGAATAAATATATATAAAATATTTTGAAATCATGAAAAATCATACCAAATATCGAAAATCTTAAATAATTATAATTTGATGCTATGTTTCTTATTGTTTCTACGTACCGCTGCCTATAAAATGCTGTTTTACCTTCCCACTTTCACGATATTATCTCTTTTTAAAGGTGGCCATTACATTTTATTTTTCGCATTTGTAATTACGGGAAATACATTTTTGTCCCGACACTTTCAACAGTAAACTCAACTTCTTTCACTGCGACCATCTATTTGTAGTTTATAATTTATCTTTTCGTAAGCGGTATGTTAAAGCTTTCATCCTCCTACTACCATAGTTTTAAATATTGTGTACTTTGTGTGTTATTTGCTTCAGACCGATCATCCTGAGGACGTCTTTAAATGAAAACGAAACGTTGATGAATACAGCAATAATATTTTTGGTTATACTATTTTCATTTTTCGTTACGTTGGAATATAAGTTCAATTATTTATCATACATATATATATATATATATATATATATATATATATATATATATATATATATATGGTAAGCTATGAAAATATATTCATGGCAATTAAGCTACACAGAGGCTCCCGCGTTTCATCCCCGGGGGAATCTTCAGGCTAAAAAACAAAAAAAACACGGGGATGAAACGCGGGAGCCTCTGTATAGCTTAATTGCCATAAATATATGTTCATAGCTTACTATTTAGCTCTACTTACGTATCGAGCACTGTTGAGGTAAATACTGAAAATTGATACATAAAAAATTATATCTCATTAAAAGGATTTCATGTGGATACATGAAATAGTAATAATTATATATATATATATATATATATATATATATATATATTAGTTTTCATTATCGTATAGTTGATATATATATATATATATATATATATATATATATATATATATATATATATATATATATATATAAATACGTGCGTATTATATACAGTGTTTCTGTTAATCAGAGACATAATAGTTTTGTATATTTCCAATAAAAAGCGCAATAGGTTCACGAAAGTTCAATTTAACGAACATGAGTAACAGAGTGACAGAAGTAATTACAAAAAATACGAAAATACAACCATCACTATAAGAAATACAAAGAATACCGGCCTATAAAACGATACGTTTTAGCGATTAAATTAATTAGCCTAATTAGCATGAGTGTAAGAGAGAGCCTAACTAAAACCCTCACTAAGATAGCTAAGGAAGAAAGCATGGCTAGTAACTAACAAGTTCTAATCTGTCACTTGACAACACCCTCCTTCATTGCTTTTTCTTCGTTCTAAAAATACAAAAGCTGCCATCTCCAGAATTTATTCGATGTTAGTAATATCAATATTCATGTTATAAATAAAAGAAAGTAAAACGTTATATCTGCTTATTATGACCTTCGGGCGCTAACCCAGATCCCACGATATTACTGTTAAACTACAACCAATAAATTAGAATTCATACTGTAATTTATAAAACTAGAATTATGGGCACTACAGACCAAAATTCAAGTATTTATAAAATAAAACATTCTCCTAACGCCAATAAGAAGTTACAGCATAATAAAGTGTTTTGGACTATTAAAATGATTTCTAACGCTATTGATAATGTTAACCCATTCATTTATTTTTGTAATTATTATCGCTTATGTTTGAATTTATTTTTGGAACATAACGTAAAATATAAATCTATGACGTAACGCAAAGCAATATTTTTTTTGTTAGGATAATGTTAAAGAGATACTTGTTAGAAAGTCCAAATACCTCAGTTGGTAGAACGTCAGACTCAGGGTTTTGGTTTCGATTTCCGGTTATGGCATCCGTTTTCAAATTGGGATATGATTTACTGATTATTTACTGTAACTATAACTGGTAAAAGTTGGTAAGATCTGATATTTCAAAATTAGACGAATTCCAGAATTAATTTACTACGTATAAACGTCTGTGACTGAAGAAAACATTGTGATTGACAGACGGAATAAATGTGCATAAGATAAATTGAATACGAATCGGGACTTTGAAAACGTATTGGCTTAATAGCAATTTCGAATAATTTAATTTACTTTTTTGTTTAGGACCAGACGTTAATAATAATTGTTGAGTTTCGTTACTTTAAACTATGATTCTATTTCTAATTTCGCGTGGGTTAATAACATTTTTCGATGTTACGAAGTCTTAAACTTCGAACTAAGTTATTATGCTAAATACGTAGTTTCCCCACCTAAAATGACTGACAACTTCGACGTCAATGAAGCGTCTGTTTTTTTCTCCACCCTCACAAATGAGTAAGTAACCCCAAATAAATTATTTTGGGCTAAGTTAGAATTTTCATAGAATTATTTTAAAGGAAATACAGTTGGGAAATTAGTTCAAAACAATCCGTGTGGGTTTACTTCTGGCTAGAATCGTGACACTTGCACACAGAAGCGGAATCGTTACTCTCAGCCGCACAAAAAACAACGAAACAAGAACAAACTATATAAAAGTCAAGACAAAGGGAACACAGCAAAATAGTAAATGTTTCTGTAAGTGGTTTCAGCCAGACAAAAGAGTTTGATGTGTAGTCAGCTATATTGTTTTTCCATTTCATTTTATTTCAAAGCTGACATCAAAAACGCCGCTGACAATTCATGAGACAGTCGCCATTTCCTCTATTGCGAATGAACAGTGTTTGTCAAATATCAAAGAAACGACCGACACACACAAAAAATAGATAATATTGAAGAAGACAACCTAACACACGCCAACTCTATGCACACGTACACACTCATGGGTGGAAAATCGGCCATAGGAAACACATATCCAGGTCACCATTTTATTTATTACAAGACTAAATTGAGGAAGGGTCTCGAGGAAATTACCATATCATATTAATTATTTTCTCTTTTAGATTTTATTTATTTCATTAAAAATTGTCTGATCAAAGGTCGGAAAGCAGAATATTAATAACACCGTAAATTACAGATTTCTGGCTTTTATTGTTATTGTTTTGTTTTTTTCTAGTTTACAAATGTAACTCTCTCTCTCTCTCTCTCTCCCTCTCTTTCTCTCTCCCAAACACATACACTTTGTTCTTCTATTTCCACATCATTCTATTCAAATATGATCTGAATGGAAATGCACAATGTTCTTTCTTCCTGATGAGATCTTAGTTTCTAACAGGTGTCGATCGGTAACATCGACATGCCAGTGTCACAAATTACGTAAAAAAAAATCCCGGGTAGAGCTTATTTGTAAGGGTATCGCCAACTGCCATTAGCTTTAAGGCATAGCTCATCAGGTAAAATTAATTCGAGCTCCCGGCATTTGCAATGTTTACATTGAGATACATCTTACATTCAGTCAGTGTCGTATGATGGCGTAGATGTTAGCAGCGCCGACTGTCAGCTCGACGGTTGCGTTTCGATCCCGGCATATATATATATATATGTATATATATATATATATAGGGTTTCCCAAAAGTCACTGACGCTTGAAAGAAGTCTGTGGCGTCTTTGTTTTTAAATATTTTTCTTTGCTTTTTTCAGAGTAGTTCAAGCTATCCTTCCGACGTTACCATGAGTAAATACAGCATTGAGGAACGAACTCACATTGTACTTTAAGTCACATTGGTCAAATTCAGAAACTTAGCAGTGTTACTGACGACATTTTTACACTAGAGATGCGCCAAGTGTAAATGCCATTAAAAGCATAATAAGCCGTTTTCAAAAACATAGGTGCAGTATGTTACCTCTCGAGATCCGGAAGTGAGAACTGAAGACAATCAGGAGTTATTGAAGCGAAGTCTGGAAGAAGATCCAACAGTTTCAAACAGAAGAAGATCCCGACAATTGGAAGTTTCACGATCATCTTTACATAGGATATTGCATGACATGAACATGTTTCCATACAAAATTCAGCTTGTCCAGCAGCTTCAGCCTCAGGATTGTGAGCAATGACTAGAATGTTCTATGAAACCTCAGCATTTAGTAGTCAGTGTGAATGACCTTTGGGACATCCTGTATGTATGTATATATATATATATATATATATATATATATATATATATATATATATATATATATATATATATATATATAGTGATTGCCACTACTTTATGGAAGAATGCCATTTCTACAAAATTGCAATTGTCGGTGGTGGGCACGAAAATGCCTTAGCAACCCCGACTTAGTATAACAAGTCTCGCTGCATATATAGCACACCAAGTCACTGATTTTCGTTTGTGCATAAGTATTTTCAACTCCTGTCTGTAAGTTTGTGTACGTGGCTTCTGTCCTGGGATCTCATGCGGTTCAGTAAACCAGCCTTTGACAAACAGTCTTTGCTACAGAAACCACACACATAGTCGCATTGAAATGTATCTGGGACGTCTGACACTGACTTCTTCCGCAAATTACATTTCAAAATGGAGTAGCCTATTCGCTTTGCTGTAAGTTTACACTAGCCGTAATATATACACTTGCGTCAGACCGATCGCTCCAGTCATCCTCTCTCAGTTTCCCATGTTCATGCCAGGGATGATCTATTCGTTCCTTAATAAATCATTAGAACGTAACTCAGGTTTGTATCTCGGGTGTCCGTCATGCTGCAGTACCCTGTCAAACAGTTGCTTAGGAAGCCTGTAATCTCCCATCTTAACCAGGTGTCACCTGACTACTTATAACACGCAATTTGATGCTTTACACTCGAACTTGCTGTCGAACATTGGTGTCTGGTGTAAAGCATTGCTACTTAATATTTATGATTCTCTTGCGACACGTGTGGTGGAATCACTCCGATACCGTGATATGTTGGCGATACGTATTTTATGTTTCGAAAAATTTGAAGATAACAGAAATGACGCACGACTCGTACACACTAAGCTTTGTTGTGATGGCAATGACTGTTTGACCACATGCGCTTCTCAAGCTTATCAATAGTTTTTCTAGCCTGACTGATTTTAGAATTATTTCAGAGTCAATGGTTCCATCAAGGGAGAACACTCTCACAAGGTATACAAATGAGTAAAATACATAATTCTCCTCCTTGACGTAAATTTTGGGTTCTACATACTAGAGTATAGGTGGAGTGATGAGTATTTCTTAAGTTTTTTTTCCAGATTCCAAAGGTGGTGCACATCCAGGAGAAAAGGTCCATCATCATCTGCACATCCACCTTAATATGGTCAACAAAAATCGCATTATCGGCATTGATAAGCTATCTTACAATCATTTGGAATACTTGGATGTTACATTAAATCGATTAGGTTAAAAATATCACCGGTGGTTCGAAATATATCAGAACACGATCGTTACACTTCTGAAAATCGTGAGAGAGAGCTATTGTAAAATATGTCGAAAACAACGTCGGTGGAGAATGTTACCTTGGTTCACACCGTTATCAGTAATTATTCGTTCAGAGAATGTAACGTTGAAGTAGAAAGCGTGTCTTCATATCCTGGTGAAGTTGTTCAAACATTTTGACGAATCCTAGTGTGTATCCAATTTTCTCGAGGAATGTCCATAATTCTGCTTTATTTGCCATGTTGAAAAAGAGCTACTCGTTATTTGATGAAATCTTCCTGAAGTTGACGGACGGAAAAGATATCAATCGTGCCACGCCTTAGCATTCCGGAATAACGGATGGACCCACACATATAGTAAGCCGGTTAAGCTAGAGATTTTAAAATACCTTACACAAAGCTTAAAGTAGGCAAATATCTCGCAGCAGGCCGATTTAATTCTTTTTCCCCTTGTATAACAAGACCACAGTTTTCTAGTATGATACCAGGGTTACCGTGTATAACGAGACCAGAGGTGTCCCTGAAGTACAGGGGAACCCGTCCATACATCAGATACCAGACGGTTGACTTCTGCAGCGATTTGTTACCGCGAAAACGAAGAACCTCAACTTGGATGCAATCAAAGCCAGGTGTTTTTATTAATTTCATTGATTGTATTAAAATATCAGATAAGGTGGGGAGGTTCATCATCACATAGTTGATAGCCTCCTGTTACAGACAGTTGGTGATCTCTTTATCAACCACTGAAGGACTTTGAAATAGATACGTGAAATGCTCAGTTCCACGTTTCATAATATCCTCTGGACCTTTGTGGTTGAAAGACTCATCTTTGAACATGAGTGGTGCCATAGATGAGGATTATAGACGATGACCAACCTAATCAACTAGTACATAATTTTGATATATTTCCTATTATATGCTTTTTGTGTTCTTTGAAAACTATCCAGCCACCACTGGTTCTTCATTTCCCGTATATTTCGCTGAAGTGCGGACTTTGCATTCTTGAAATATGGCGAAAAAAAGTTACGGCCTTTCCACGGTGCACTGAAATATCGCTGATACAGCTGTTTCTTCTTTTCACGTAGCTGGTTTATCAGCGAGTCATTCACACCGAACCACTCATTGTGATCCCTCTTCTTAAGACCAAAAGCTTTGTAAATTCTAGTACTGAATTAGTTCAAGATGCCAGCAAGCTCTGCGTTCGCCACAGACACTCTATTTCTTCAATCTAATTATATCAATTCGCATTGGAATGGTTACCCCTTGCGAGCGAGACTTACGCATGATATGAAGCTTTAGTAGACCACGAACAAGCTTGTGGTTTGAATCACATCCGCACAACGCATGACCCGTACAGTGCACACATCTTGAATGTCTCACCTCTGGGCGATAATAAAACATAGAGGATGTTCCCATGCTGTGAACGTGCGTGGATCTAAGTTTCTTTATGGGCAGCCTTCTGACGTGAGAAGATTTTGCAGATGACGAAACTCAATTAAGTGCAAAAATGGAGAAGGTGAAGACCATTGCAATTATGGAGTCCAACTTCATATTTACCTAATTCAGTGAAAGTTTCCTCATCTTAACTCATTCTGACGTTGAAGTTTTCTAAAAGTAACATTTCATTAGCTTCTGAGATAGAAGTTAGTACCGTCCTGACACTTCCGTAAAAGGGAAAGATAATTACCTCCTTTTTCGCTAAGCGTCCGAGCATAAACCGAAATAAGAGTCATAAAATAATTGCAGCGCTGTCCCTAGTATAGGGGGTTACTATCACGAGTCGACCTAATGACAAAGCCGACACATACATAAGGTTGAAGCAGGCTACATTTAAAAAGAGACCGCATAGATGTAAAATATAAAAAAGATGAAGAGAATCTAAACAAAAAGACTCAAAACCCCGGAACACGAGTAATGTCTTTAACTAAAATTCCAACACCTCAACCCATTGAGCCACTATGAATAACCTGATAAACCAACGATAGTCTAAACCTATTATAGGTAACTGTTGTCAACAGTGCTCAACTAATAAAAGAACATTGATTGAAGCTACGACGACGGCTACGTTAATACTACTACAGTTTCCAGCTTTGATTGGGTACAACAAATTATTGTAATATTTAAATATTTGTTTATGTACATACATATACGTTTCATCCGTTTAGGAATCTTCAGTGTTGAGATAATTATTCATACCGGTCGCATAACTCAACACCCTAGAACACGAATTATGTTTTAACTAAAATTCCGACGCCTTAACCCACTCGGCCATTATGAAGAATCTGATAAATCACCGTGAGTTTAAACCTATTATAGGCAGCTGTCGTCATCAGTGTTCAACTAATAAAGGAACATATATTGATATGATATGATTCAACTTCAACAAATGCATGTAACAGGTTTTCATAAACTCGTTAAAAATAGTTTTATTTGCATACAATTGTTTCGGTTTGCTTCAAACAAACACATGATATACAAAATATTCAAAATATACGATATATCAATTTTCACGACGAGCCTTCATCAGTGACTATAAAAAGTTAATTCACCAAGCTGGAAAAACTCAAGTATTCATTTATTTTATACGTATTATTTTTATATATTATTTTTTTTCTATTTTCCATTCAGTTTTCAATGTTCTGCTTATATTGTTCGAATGAAAATATCCGTTAACTTTTTACATCTTAATATCCAAATCGTTGTATGTTCATGTCATTTGCGTTGAACTTTCATCCGGCGTAATTATACTTCATCGCTAAACATCGATAAAAACACCCATCACATTTTACATACACAAACGATAAACATTTTTACCGTCGTTGTATAGGCTGAGACTATTTTTTATCATTCTTCTAGTTTTTGACTGCAAAATGTATGAACATATGTGTTCTGCAATTTTTATTTTCTCTTAACCTTTATTACGGCCTCTTCATAATCTCACTACATTAAGAAATCGATTGATTAGTTGCTTTAAGTGATTGAAGATGGGGTAACAGTTTCTGACCTTTTGATTGGCTAGTAATTCATGACGTAGTTGATCAGGTGGCAGCAAGTGACTAATTGTGAGTCACCTGTCATGGGAGTTCAATGTAACAGATGAGCAACGTTTCTCAGAGTCCCGTCACCCTCCAATAATATACAAATCAAATAACTTCACAATCGCATTAAGGGCAATTAGTTTTAAAATATGCCTTTTACGGCAATCGTAAATAGTTCACATTAATCAAATTATATCTAACATATAAAATGATCTTGATTTTAAAGTCAGACCCAAATAGCATTTCAGCGACCAAACAAACTTTGACTAGCCAATTTCGACTACTTAATTTTATATTGTTATACCATGTTAGTAAGGTAATATGATATTAAATTGAATGAGATCCAGTTTTACACTATTGAGCTATTTACAAAAACTTTTGGATTATGAATAAAAACATTTATATTTGAGAAAATGTGTAATGTACACACACACAATATATATATATTATATATTTAATTTTATTTTATTTTATTTTCCCTTCTTCCTTTCTTTCTTTCTTCTCTTTCTTTCTTTCTTTCTTTGTTTCTCACTTCTAAATATTGAATCTCTTACTTAACGGCTATTTTTCTGATTTAAGCGTCTCATCTGCCCTTCATTTCAAATTATTTGTGCATAGCGTTTTATAACGGTTATAAATGTTTTTTTAAGAAATTCCATCATTTACTATTTCAGACTATACTGACGAAGACGGAATCGGGAATTAAACCCTTTTCTTGTCAGAAACCACTGGTCCATGTCTGAATAAAATCTGTATTTAAAAATAAAATATATATATATATATATATATATATATATATATATATATATATATATATATATATATATAAAGTGTATTGCATTGTTAGGCCTAGATTACTTATCCGATTAATCCGAATAAGCGTTAATGCCTAGATCTTTGCGGTGCTGTCGTAATGTCTTCTACGTTAGATCTACAGATAAGTATCCAATTGTAACTTAATTGCCAAACACCTGAGGATGAAAGCTAGATCCAATCATTGAGCAATTGTTATTCAACTTCTACGTTTTTACTTATGCTTTCTGATCAAGAAAGAGAGGTTCGAAATGACATAGTAGATATGATATAATATCTAAGGGAAGACACCTTCAAACACTGCTGTGTCAAACTTGCACCTTTTATTGAAGTACCGAGACGGTTTCCACCATTTTCTTTTACTTATATTTACACCAAACAAGGGGTAACCCTACAAAGATGTTAGGGGCTACTGTGAATTAGGGACCAGATTAATACGGGTATCCTAAGTGGGTAGTTATGCGGTGATATGTTTGTTCACATTACATTTAGATTTATGAATATTAGTGCAGTCGGGGAAACAGGTATAAAAGGTGATTTCCAAGGGCAAGTAGTTCGAAAAAATGAGCTATTAAAGATAGAAATTTCTCGGCCTCTGGTTATCACTAAAGTAAGGGAGTGGCATTTCTTTGTTAATGGAGTGTCAGGTGTATTTAATTTGAGGGAACACAAGTGTAGCAAATTCCTCTGAGCACATTCCATTTAAGTAAATGTAAAACAAGCACTAGGGACGTATCATTGCGGCGATGGGACAGGGGCTGGAGCGTTGTAGACAGTATAAGAGGTGTTTTAAGATACTATCAACGAGGGGGTGATAAGATGTTTGTGCACTTGCCTAATTGTAGCAACAATACTAGATGCATGGGCGAATAGTTACTTTGTAGAGATATAGGATACTAGCGGGTGAGAAAAGTTTTCTTGACCGGTAGAGGGAGCCAACTTTCTTTGCAGAAGATTTGGAAGTGGTTTTTATATATATATATATGTTTCTATTCATGTAACCTTTTGATGCGTTAGGATGTTGGACTCTCGGGTAGAGTACTACCAGGCATGGCAATCAGCGGTATGACAGGTTTATTATAATTGCTAAAAGAAAGGGCCTTTATCTTAATAGAATTTAATCTAATGTATGTCTTATTCCACCCTTTTACCATCGGGTCGCCTCTACTCCACTCATCATCATAAAGTCCATCTGAATCAGCCATTTCGACTCCTTTTGTGCCTAGTGTATCTCCAAACTCTATCAACTACTCGGCCATCGCTCAACCGTCTTGGATCCGACACAAAACTGAATTTAGTGTTGAGATTTAATTTGGGGGAGTATAGAAGAAGTGCCCCTTAGTTACAATGATTGAAAAGCCAACTGACATGAAGGTGTATAACCTAACGGATCTTCATCTATGTGTTAAATAGAAACTCGTGGTACTTCACGTGTATTTGAACCAAACTTTGAATAATCACGTTAACACACCAGTTCCCAATAGATCACCGAAGTTAAGCAACGTTGAGCCTGGTCAGTACCAGATGGGTGACCATTTGGGAATAGCAAGCGCTGTATGTAGGAGGACGTCGACACCTCTCTACAAGAACTGCAAAAACCTAACGTCATCGTTTCCCGTAACCGGGGTATACATGCAACATGGGAACGCTCGTGAATTTGACACTCCCATGAAACGTCTTCCTCCGGAGGAAGCCAGTTCAACCTGCCCAGAGTTAATGCCGCCCTATATATACGTAAAGATATTCGAACCAAGCTCAACCGAATTTTGCTGAAGCAGAATTTGGGAATTTGCTGGAAATAAACGAAGCGTTTGTCGAATCGGAAGCCGCGAAAAGAATTCCTAGCAGACAACAATTTAACACAACATAAAACGTAAATTGATCAAAATGAAAATGAATTTAAGCGCGTTAGGACAGGTTATTTAATCGCTTGAATTATTATTGAATTCTGCCAAAAAAAAACCGTTTAGAAAAAAAAACGTACAGAGAACGACTGATCGAATATTATTTTACATCCTAACCCTAGCCTAGTCTTACTCAACCCTAACTTATATACTAAAGGATTGTTTGTCAACGACCGAGACCTTTTCAATTAACAACACTAACCCCATAAAAGAGGACTAGTGTTTGTTTTTTTGTTTTTTAAATCACTAAAAAAATTATCGGGAAGAAATAATAGAAAATTATTTCATTGTTTACCTTCGTCCGAAATAAATGGTTCTGGATAAAGAAGACATACTTCTGGTTTGTTTTATTCAGATTTTGACTGTTTGGCGGCGACTAGGATTGACTCGGCGTTATCCGGCTATTTGCGTACATATAATTCGGCAAAATTCGGTTTAGTCTAGTTCAAATTCTGTAAAAGCACCACTCTCATTTACAAACAATTCATTAAAAATACTCTTACGAAATAAATTAATCTACAAACCAATCATATACAAAACATATGTCCTGTTTCGACGTAAAATAACAAAACAACGGTTGACATGCCGTAAAACCCAATAATAAAACAGCTGACCCATTGTTGCCCTGTAGAAGATAAACAATCGTGCAGTATTATATCAGGATAGAGAATAACTCTATCTACTTGATCTTAATGTAACTTTGAAACGAGGTTCAAATCACGTCGAGTGATGTCGACAGATGTAATCGGGAACTATTGCATTGTTAGACTATGAATACATATCAGCTTTGTCTGCCGACAAAGTTACCAGGTACGATTTTTGGTAAGGAAAGAACGGAAGTCAACCCGTCCATCTCAATTTAGCCTGGCGAAGCTAAGTGAAACTCGTCGTATGTAAATCAATTGACAGCACAGTCTCCTATTACTTGCTGTGACGTGTTTAGGCAATATACAGGGCGTTACATATGCATTAGCGGGCATTTTTTTTTAATTGATGTGTTAATATAAGGTTTGCGAAATGTTTGAAGTTAACATATATGATTGCCAGCGTTTGACCAAACGTTATATATATATATATATATATATATATATATATATATATATATATATATATATATATATATATATATATATATATATATAACCGTAATTATATAAGCAAGTTCCGCTCTTGCGTTGAACACTGTACTAATGTAAATAACCACCACATCTCATACCAGAAGACGGGGGAAGAAAACAGGCCAAATTTATATATATATATATATATATATATATATATATATATAAATGAATAAATGCGAAAGTTTTTTTATGTATCACTAATAATCTAAACGGGTTACTGTTATTTTAATCAATAATACAACACATAGACTTGATATTATGCATATATAGTGCAGATAAACAATTAAGAGAGAAGCTTTGACTGCCTAATTTGTATAACTATTGTAAACCGTTTATAATTGATTAAGATTTGGTATTATTAATTTGGAATTGCATTTACTTAAGTGTGTTAACTATATGCACAAGTTTCGTCCATTTTAACATCAATTACTTAAAGTTATTTAGTAAATCAGAAAAAATACTAAAACACCGTGCGAAACATACGCCAGAAGAGAAAGTGGAGAGGAGAGAGAGAGTGTGGCTGTCTTGCTCTCTTTTTATCCGATCCCTTTCTATCGCGCTCTTTTTTCAGTGTTTACATTTTCCCTGAATGATAAATAAATAACCTTATTTATTTGTTAAGTTAATGCCTTTAACAATCACCTATTTTTAATGTTTACAAAGACCTTATCACTATTCTGATTGACAAAGAAAAACAATACTTTAGAAGTACTGATCTGTCCCAATTACGAAAAAATATGTATTCGTATTTTGGTATAATTGTAGATTAGCATCCTCCAATAAATTACCCCCTCACTCACCCCATAGGTATTCTAAATGTTTTAGGCGATCAGGTGTGAACACCCAGACAAACTTTAAGAAAAAGTATCATTTTGGAATTTAAAGTGGGGGACATCTTTTGTATATAAATTTAATGTAAAATAATCCCCATTTTAGGGGCTAGTTTTAGGGCCGTTAACTAAATTAGTTTTTTTCTATGGGAGTTACATCTGCTGAATTTTTGGGGGTTGGATACTTTCTTACGTGATTACATGTTGTTTTATGACCTTGCCACGCGGGCTTAGGGTTAGTAGTAAAAATATTTGGTAAGTTCCCTAAAAAGATAGAATGGCTCGGAAATTAGGAACATAGTACGTTAGATGTATATATATATATATATATATATATATATATATATATATATATATATATATATACAGTACTGGCCCCTCCTTAAATTCTAAAATATTTGTTTTCTTTATCTGTTTCCCACGGTGTTAACACGCAATCGTCTAAAAAAAAGTAGAATGTCATTTTTTTTGGGGGGGGGGGGGACATCGGAAAGTATTAATCTGCAAATTTACTCATATTTAACTTGGTTTAAATCTTATGCATTTTTTTTTTTAAACTATACGTCGATTTTATTTTCATTTTAAGCAATTGATTTTAGTTGTGTTTACTTTTCTCGTAACAATTGAATTAAATACCTTTAAATTATCTAACTAATTAAATACCTTATTTTTATGGTATGAATAAAAATATCAAAATTTTGGATATTATTGTAGATACACGCCCATTTCCCGATAAAATGAGATTCTAATTTTTAAGGCGATTACGTGTTAATACTCTAAATAGCTGGCGGAAAAAGAAACAACATTTTTTTTTTAGAATTTAGACTAGGGTATTAGTTTCGTAAATAAATTTAACGCAAAATAATCTTCTATTTTCGAGCAATTCTAGGATTTATGACAGTTAACCATTTTTTTTACCATTGGATATGAATTATGTACGTTTTTGTTTTGGGGCCATTGCATGTGGTTTTACGACCTTGCCAGTCGAACCTTGGATTAGTGTTAAAATATATTAGTTAACTGCACTAATATAAAATACGTTATATCGATAGACTGACATAGCTACTAAAAGTTTAATGTCTCCTAAGCACTCAACGGGCAATAAAAATGTAAGTACTTCTAGCTATAAATAAATGTGAGTATATGGGCATAAGTGTATGATTGGTTGACAATCAGCCTGAAGGTGTGGAACTATTTTAAACACTTTAATTATTTAAACAGCCTCTCCTCTCTAAAATAAAATACATACAAAATGTGAAAGCATCTATTCTAGTAAGACAATATTATAATTCAGAATGACCGTAAAAAGAAGAATCTCATTTTTATTGGAGTACAATTTAGCTAAGTGGGTTAATCTACCCGTTTACCAAGTTTGTTGGAAAAAAATTTGGAATTCTTTGAGTATTTTTAAATTTATTTAACGGTCTCCAATCCCAATTAATTGCTGCTCGAAGAGCCGGTAGGTTTTGCTAGTGCCTCCGACAGAAAACAGATAACCCCTGTTAGGGTAACTACGCGTATAATCTTCAAGCCAAGGTTACACAATAACCAACCGCATCTTTCCTGAATCGGTATGCTTAGTTAGATGGTAATAAGAAGGCCAGAACGACAAAAAACAATGCCGGAATAAGCGGAGAGTACATAAGGTATTGATTTACTCCTCTCCAGGTGTTAGGCACAAGGCCAGTTTTTATCTTACTCCCACAAGTAAGATGTGACCCACGGTCGGGTCGGGAAAGTGGGGTTTAAAAATTGCCTGGGCAGCCCCGTCAGCATTCCCCGGTAGGGACGCCTCAGGCAGTAAGCAATAAACTTACACTTCCCCAAAGAAGGGAGGCGAAGCCTGGGAAGATGGACCTCCTAGAACTGCATAGGACAGACCCATAGACCGGCGTAATTCAAGCCCCGAAGGCCAAGACAATGCCAGTCTATGGGGTGCAGTATCCATCGGAAAAGATAATACACTTTGATCTTAGCCAAAAGGCCAATAACAATACATAGAGTACCTGATATTCCCAAATAGTAACCCATTTCAGTACTGACCAGGCGCTACGTTGCTTAACTTCGGTAATCTAACGGTTACCAGTGTATGAACGTGATTATGTCTACAAGACGAAATACTCATAATAATATCGGAAGAGTGAAATACTATTCATCTTTGTATGTAGCCACAACAACAAAAGAGCTAGGAATTAAAAATCAAGATTAATTAAAGATCTCTCAAAGAGAAATACGTGTGGGTTATTGAGGTCGTATCTATATTAGTCGATAGAAAATTAACAAAAAAAAACGAGACAGACGTTAAAAGAATTGAAATCGCTGGAGACAACCTAATAACTATTTTCTTTTCCTTTCATACAATTATTATTTGGACAAGAAACAATTTTACACAACAGAGGGAATCTTTTGAAATACAGGCTGTGTCGAAAGAACTCCCTATCTTAAGTGCTCGCAATTTATTACTGAAATATAATGTGTACTAGTATACAACCTCCGTCAAAAATTCGAGAAAATATAATAGGCTTCGCTTGTGTTCGCATTAAACTTTAGATTAAATTTAGAATAACGTCTAAGTCGGCGATGTTAAAAAAGGAAATAAGAAAGCTTCACAAACTGGGCATTTTTAAAAAGAAAGAAAACCCCTATAAATCGGTATATATAAAAAAGAAAGGAAATAAATGAAAGAGAAAAGATCATCATGGAAATAGAGTGAAATATTTTTTCCTGATTAAGTTAAGACTGCGGAGGTTGTTCGACTATTTAATTTCTTTCTTTTCTCTAAATACTTGAAATGGTTTCGTCCAGCAAGTTTTACTTACTAAGTATTGTGTGACAGGACGAATATATATATTTAAATAAGTACAAACATGAACACATTGGTCTTTATTATAGAGTGGAGGATTATTTTAATTATTCGAACTACTATTCCAGTCATGGATGTTATTGTCAGAACGTTTTGGTCGATGTTACCTCCAAACCTCTTCAGCTGCATATTTTCGTAGTAGGGAATTTTTATGTCGAACTCGGGAATCTATAAAAAAATTCGAACTGAACACTTTATTTAATCTACGGATGTAGACTGTTCTCTTTCTGTCAGCCATGGCCGGATAGAAATGTTAAGTAAGTATTTTTTCAAATTTTTTTAGTCTTAGATTGTATCGCTTATAGTGAGGATTGAACCTTCACCCCCCAGAAGACAGCCACCTAACGCTGGTTGTACTTAATTCTTTTATTCTTTGTGTCACGGATACATCGGCTTAAACATTGTGATAAAAACATACAAAATGAAAACAGCCGAAATCGATGAATCCAAATAATTTAAATAATAAATTTTGTGAGTACGTGTTCCCTAACTAGGAATGGTGCACGCCGATCTAAGGTCTTATCAAACTCCATCCAAGTTAGCAAAGTATCTTAGCTAGTAGTGCAAATGACTCCTGCCTCATTTCCATTTTTTTACACTTAGAAAATGTCTTGCTTGTTTCATGCTCTTGAAACAACCCGGAAAACAGAAAGCAGATGATACTTAGATAGATTTAGGGAAGGGACTTACTAATCACAACACTTTGCATTTTATTTTTCAGCAATCTCTGTTGGTTTAACAACCCCACCACCAACTGATAAATATGCACATATACTTTTTTTGTGAATAAAAAACATCAAACTTTTTCAGATAATGTTAAGTAGGTTTTATCTATAGAGTGAATGTGGTATTTTGGTGAGTGAAACTAGTTTCAGTAAATAGACAAAAAAGACGACAGCCAACCATCATCCTACCTTTATTTATTATTGTTAGTATTAAAATAATTTTATGAATTAGTGTAAACGTTTTATTAAATTTATCATTGTTAAAAGTAAAATAATTTATAAATTAGTTTAAACGTTTTACGTAATTTATTTAATTCATTAAAATAATTTTATTAATTATTTTAACCGTGTAATTTAATTAATTATTGTTAAAAGTAACATAATTTTCTTAATTATTTAAACAGTTTTAATAATTTATTATTGTTAAAAGTAAAATAATGTCATTAATTATTTTAAGCATTTTATTTAATTTATTATTGTAAAAAGAAAAATAATTTTATTAATTACTTTAAAGGTTTTATTTAATTTATAATTGTGAAAAGTAAAATAATTTTATTTAGGATTTAAACCGTTTCATTTAATTTTTATAATGGTTCAACTTAAAATGATGTTATTAATTATTTTAAACGTTTGTATTATAATTATTATTGTTAAAATTAAAATATTTTTTAAATTATTTTAAACGTTTCATAAAATGTATTATTGTAAAAGGTAAAATAATGTTATTAATTATTTAAAACGTTTTATTTATTTTATTATTGTTAAAAGTAAAATAATTTTATTAATAATTTTAAACGTTTAATTTAATTGATTATTGTAAATAGTAAAATAATTTTATGAATAATTTTAACCGTTTGATTAAATTTTTTATTGTTAAAAGTAAAATAATGTTATTAATTATATTCACTGTTTTACTAAATTTATCATTGTTAAAAGTAAAATTATTATTATTTAATCCGTTTGATTTTGTTTATTCTTGTTAGAATTAAAACAACTTTACTAATTATATAAAAAGTTTTTTTTTAATTTATTATTGTTAAGATTAAAATAATTTTCTTTATTATTTTAACCGTTTTATTTAATTTATTATTGTTACACGTAAAATAATTTTATTAATCATTTAAACCGTAGAATTTAATTTATAATTCTTTAAATTAAAGTTATTTTATTAATTATTTTAAACATTTTATTTTACTTATTCTTGTTAATAGTTAAATAATCTTATTTATTATTTTCAACGTCTTATTCAATTTATCATCATCAATAGTAAAATATTGTTATTAAGTATTTAAACCGCTTTATTGAATTTATTATTGTTAAAAGTAAAATAATTATATAGATTATTTACACCCTTTTATTTTATTTATTATTGTTAAAAATTAAACAATGTTATTAATAATTCAAACTGTTTCATTGTATTTATAATGGTTAAAATTTAATAATTTTATAATTCATTTTAAACGTTTTTATTTTGTTAATTATTGTAAAAATCAAAATAATTTTATTAATTATTTAAAACGTTTTATTACATTTATCATTGTAAAAGGTAAAATAAATCATTAATTATTTAAAACGTTTTATTACATTTATCATTGTAAAAGGTAAAATAGTATCATTAATTATTTAAAACGTTTTATTACATTTATTCTCGTAAAAAGTAAAATAATATCATTAATTATTTAGTGTAAAAAGTAAAACAATTTTATTAATTTTGTTAACCGTTTTATTAAATTTTTATTGTTAAAAGTAAAATAATGTTCTAATTATATTCACCGTTTTACTTAATTTATAATTGTAAAAAGTAATTTTTTTATTTACCTATTTAAACCGTGTCATTTGATTTATTATTGTAAAACTTAAAATAGTTTTTGTAATTTATTTTTAACGGTGTATTTAATTCATTATTCTTAAAAGTAAAATAATTTCATTAACTATTTTCAATATTTCATTTAATTTATAGTTGTTAAAAGTAAAATAATTTCATAAATTTGTTAACAATTTTATTTCATTTATTATTGTTAAAAGTAAAATAATTTTATTAATAATTAAAACCGTTTCATTATATTTTTTATTGTCAAGATTACAATAATTTACTTAATTATCTAAACCGTTTTATTTAATTTATTGTTGTGAATAGTAAAATAATTTAATTAGTAATTTCAACCGTTTTGTTTAATTTATTATTGTTAAAGGTAAAATAATTGTATTAATTATCAAAACCGGTGTATTTTATTTACAATTGTAAAAATTAAAATTGTTTCTTAAATTATTTTAAACGTTTTATTTAATTTATTATTGTTACAAGTAAAATAAGTTCATTAAGTATTTTAAACGTTTTATTTTATTTATTATCGTTAAAATTAAAATTATTTTCTCAATTATTTTAATTGTTTTATTTAGTTTATCATTGTTAAAAGTCAATTAATTTCATTAATGTTTTTAAATGTTTTTTTAATTTATTATTGTTAAATATGAAATAATGTTATTAATTATTTAATAAGTTTTGTTTATTTTATCATTGTTAAAAGTAAAATAATTTAATTAGAGCTTTTACCTTTTAATTTAATTAATTATTGTTGAAAGTAAAATAAGTTTTTTAATTATTTTAAACGTTTAATTTAATTTAATATTGTTAAGGCAAAATGATTTATGAATTATTTTAAACATTTTACTAATGTATTATTGCTAAAAGTAAAATAATTTTGGTAATTACTTTAAACTTTTTTTAAATTTATTATTGTTCAAACTAAAATAATTATATACATTAATTAACCCGTTTTATTAAATTTATTATTGTTAAAAGTAAAATATTTTCATTAATTATTTAAACTGTCTCATTTTATTTATTATGATTCAAATTATAATAATTTAATAATTTATTTTGAACGTATTTATTTTGTTCATTATTGTAAGAATTAAAATAATTTTATTAATTATTTTTACCGTTTTATTAAATGTATTATTGTTCAAGGTAAAATTATATTATAAATTATTTTAAACGTTTTATTTATTTGTTTATAGTTAAAAGTATTATTAATAATTGTAATCGTTTAATTTAATAAATGTCTGTAAAAACTTAAATAATTGATTTAATTATTTAAACCGTTTTATTAAATTTATTATGCTTAAAAGTAAAATAATTTAATTGATTATTTTAACCGTTTAATTATATTTATTATTGTTAACATAAAATAATTTTAATTATTATTTTAACCGTTTAATTTAATTTATTATTGTTAGAAGTAAAATAACATCATTTATCATTTAAAACGTTTTATTTAATTAAATATTGTTTAAGGGGAAATAATTTTATTAATTATTTTAACTGTTTTATTTATTTATTATTATTAAAAGTAAGATTTTTTTACTATTTTAAACGTTTAAATAAAATTCATCATTGTAAAAAGCTAATAGGTATGTGTTGTGGTGGCAACCACTCATTTGCATATACGAATAACGTTACACTATAAATGGCAAGCCTAGGTTGACCTTAGAGTGTGTTATCTAAATGCCGTTTTTTGACGTGGTAAGCAACAAAGCTCTCTGTTATTTTTCTCTGCCAGTAAGTCCGTTATCATAGTTATTATTGTTATTTCTTGTTACTATTGTTAATTGTTAAATTTGTTGCTTGCTTTTTGTTACTCCTTATATTTTTATTTATTTGGAGTTTGTTAATTTTTTTTTACCGTTCTCCGGCCATGGCGACTGCCAGCTGTGCGCCTTCGGAGACCTCTGAAGTGGTTGAGAAGTCATCTCAGCCCACTGATAAAACGGACTGGAGTAAGGCACCCGCCCTTCAAATAGACGTTGACGATTTTGTCGCCAAGGCAAAAGACTGCACGGATTTCGTGACTGAAACTGGAGTAATTATACAGTTACCAAGGTTGGAGGAATTCCAGAAAAAAACGATATTAATGTTCGTAGTGGACAGAAAGTCCAAAAAACTGATTAGGTCCTCAAAAGAAACTGTCGCAAAATTAATTGCAACGACCGGAGTACGTGCGGAACGAATCGTGAAGTGCAAGGGCTATAACACATGGAATAGTCTCTTTAAGACCGAGGATGTGTGCATCGAACTCTCGAAGAAAGAAATAATCACTAAAGACTACATTCTGCGAATGGAATACATGGGTCGAAGGAGAACGACCATCTCCGTTTTCGAAGTACCGGCTGTTGTCCCTGGCGAGTATTTGGGCGCCTTCCTGCTGAAGTTTGGAGATATAACCGCCATTACGGTTGATAAGTTCAATGGAACGTGGTCGTTTGACGTGTGGCTTAACGAGTCGGCTTTCAAGAAAGTACCGTACTACATTGAAGCAAATGGAGAAAAATTGCCTGTGGTGGTGGCTGGAAGACGTCCAGCTTGTTGGATATGCAATGAGGTTGGGCACTTAACATTTACTTGTCCCACAAGGATTAAACCGGCCCAGCCTAACCCCAAGAACAGAGTGCTAGAACACTTGACACCTAAAGTTGCAGCAGAGAAGAAGACTCCCTCCTCAAAGCCAACAACTGAAACTGTAACCCCGGAGGAATTCGAGGACTTATGCAACACCGAAAATGAATCTCCCAAAAAGAAAGTCGTTTGGAATATTGTGACGGGAAAAAAATCACCGAAGTCATACGCTCAAGTGATGACCGAAGAGGAACAACTGGAAATAGAAACCAGAAATGATCCAGGTGGAGAGAAATATAAAGAAATATTAGATCTGAAAAAGACTCTCGACGAAGAACGTAATACTGAGAAAAAAAAAGAAAAAAAAAACGAGGAAAAAAAAATGGTCAAGTCAAATAAAACTACTTCCCCGGCCAAAGAACGTCGCTCTCCAGCCAAAGGTGCACCCCCACCATTAAAGTCATCCCCACCAGTAAGGGAATCTAATTTGACCCCCTTATCAAAAGATAAGCCCGTTACCCCCAATCCATCTCCTTTCTGTTCCCCGTGCAACACCCCTAAAAGTACACCGCCCCCCTCTCCAATGAAGACCGATATGCCGCCTCCTGCCTCACCCACCGCCCCCTCCACATCCCAGAAACGCCATCGAAGTCCCTCGCTAGAGGCCCGGGAAAAGAAGACCCCTTTCTACACAGGCAAGGATGTCTGTAAAGTAACTCCTGAAACTGAAAATCTTATGATAAACCATCATAAGAAGAACTACCGAAACCTAGCTACACTAAAGATGGTACACAAAAAAGACATTATCAACCCGGAAAATTTATTGGATGCACAAAGACTTTTATCTGTGGTTAGATCAAGAGACAAAGCTAAAGGGGTTTGGAATATGATGGAGGAAGCGAATAACGCCTTTAATATATCGCCTCCTCTCGCTTTCTTTAACGATGAAGAAGTAGTATTACTGCAAAAATCTTGTGTTGGGAGGGTCCCTATACGTATCCATCCTACACTCTACAGGGCATTAAAACTAACTTTCCCCTTAGACATTGGCGGTGTGGCCCCGGACGGTCTCGTCTCAAATGAATTGGGACAAGGTTCTCTGGGTTCATCTGTCGGTGTCTTAAATGCATCAATGTTCGTTTCGGGTTCCCAACTCTAAGAGCACTAGAATAGCACTCAGATTAGCAAGCCTAAATGGCCGAGGGTTGAGGGACACCGCTCGTAAACTTCGAGTAGTACGTGACCTTCAGCGACTCGGCGTGGATGTATGTTGTTTGCAGGAGACCCACTTCATTCCCAGTGATTATCAGGGTGCGCTGACTAGAGACTTTCAGCTCTATTCAGCGTACTTTGATACTCGCTCAAGAGGGGTTTCCTGGCTAGTTAAGCGCACACTGAATGCGACGTGTGACCCAATCTATGCAGATCCTGAGGGAAGGCTGTGCGTTCTTGATGTTACCGTAAAGGATGTGGCTTTTCGGCTTATTGGGGTTTATGCGCCCAACGCCAGTTCTGAGCGGGTTCCTTTTTTTCGGCGGATCGAGCCCTTTATGGATACGTCGCGTCGGATAATTCTAGCGGGAGACTGGAACGCGGTCTTGGATCCCGATTTAGATCGCTTGGGAAAACCTAGGGGAACTAACAGCAACGGGGATGTTAAGGCATTTCGGGACTTTATCGATAAGTTCGATCTTGTCGATAAATTCCGAAATGAGAAACCCCGTGAAGTAGTATGGACTCGGACTGCTAGTCGCGGCTCCGATTAAGGGCAACTTTCGAGTTACCTTGATCGGTTCTTAATTAGGAGAGTCGATTTAGGGCTTTTAGATTGTCCAAGTTTTCATAATATAGTTTACTCGGATCATAGGCTTGTCCGGGTGCGGGTAAACTTAGATAGTCCTAAGCCTAGATTGGCTGGTTACTGGAAGTTCAACACATCGTTGTTCGATTTGAAGGACTTCCGGGAACAGCTTTTACTAACATTACAGAGGGAATTGACGGGTGCTATCATTGGGAATAAGTGGTGGGGCCACCTTAAGAATGTTATTAGGTCCTTCGTTGCCGATTATAGTCGTCGACTCAACCTTAGATCTAGGGCAACGAAAGTGGCACTAGAAACTAGTTTAAGTCGGGCGGCGGAGGCGGGGGATAGCGTTACCTTTACTGTAGCTAAAACGGAACTGAACTCCTTGGATAACAAGGCAGATCAGGGATTGATAGTTAGGTCTAGGTTAAAAGAGTGCCGCACGAGGCGACAAACATGGCCGCGTCACTGCGTGCGGAGGAACGTCGACGGTCTACTGATCGACACATCGCCAGTGTCACATTATCGGATGGGCGTCTCGTGACTACAAACGACGGGATTTTGGAGGGTTTTCGCTCTTATTTTCAGGATCTTTTTACCAAGGAGCCCGGTCTGACAATGGCTCAGTTCGACGCCTATTTAGCTGACTTTTCTCGTCTCGAGGCGACCGAAGCAGCTAGGTGCGAAGGGTGTATAAATGAGGATGAAGTCCTGGAGGCCCTAAGGCAGGTTGGCCTTGATAAGTCTCCGGGTATCGATGGTCTGCCTTACGAACTGTATTTGAGGTTGTCGCCCATTTTTGTCCCCCTGCTGGCTGTGTTGTTTAACTCCTGGTTTAGGAACGGGTCTATCCCCCAGTACTTTACCAGGGGTATCATCAAATTGCTCCGCAAGGACAAGAGTGGTGGGGATGGTATAGGTAATTTCCGGCCCTTAACAATGTTAAATACAGAGTTAAAGATTTTGGCCAAGATCTTGGCTAATCGTCTGCAGGTTGTCTTGTTTCGTCTAATAAGTCCCGAACAGACTTGTTCTGTTAAGGGCCGGACTATTCAAGATAATTTGCACATGATACGCTTGATCATAGAGAAAGTCGACACTGAGGCCGCGCTGATCAATTTAGATCAGTCCAAAGCATTCGATAGGGTCGATCATCGTTACTTGGAGGCTGTCTTGTCTTCGGCTGGATTTGGTCCCCATTTCCGCTCCTGGATTCGCCTCTTTTATGCAAACCCCGGTGCGTTGGTTGAAGTGAATGGAATAAGGTCAAAGCCTTTCGATTTGTCCAGATCTATTCGTCAGGGATGTCCGCTTTCACCGATGCTTTATGTGCTTGCGTTGGAGCCTTTCCTTCGCAGGCTTAGGGTGAATCCGGTCCTTCGTGGGATTACTTTGTCTGGTGCTTGCCCCATGATTAAGTACTCCGCCTATGCCGACGACGTCACTGTGCTTGTAACGAGCAGTGCTGAGATTAGGGTCGTCGACATGGAAATAAGACGGTATGAACAAGTGACAGGGGCCAAAATCAACTGCGATAAGTCTGTTGGCTTACGCATTGGTGCCTGGAGGGGTGTTCCCCTTCAGGGGCCCTTTGGCTGGACGGATGGGCCTTGCAAGATACTCGGCGTCTGGTTTGGTCCTGATCTCCAGTTGGAGAAAAATTGGTCGGAAGTGTTGAAAGCGGTTAAGGCTGCAGCCCGTCTGTGGTCTTTGAGAAATCTTACTTTAAAAGGAAGAGCGGAGGTGTGTAATTCTCACATTTATCCTCTCATCCTCTACCGTCTTTCTGTGCTCCCTCTGCTGGCGATCACACTAGTTGAACTAGTGAAGGCTCTTTTCGCGTTTTTGTGGCGCGGAAAGCAGCCCATGGTTCGCCGGGAGATCTGCTACTTGCATCCGTCTGAAGGCGGTCTATGTATGCCAAGCGTTGAGATTCGTCAATATACGCTTCGCTTACACTACCTAGACCGAATGTGTACACCTTGTGAGGGAAACGGTGAATTCTGGAAGGAAGACACCAAGAAAGCCTTTCCGGCTTTGAAAAGTGTGCACTTGCATGGGGGTGAGGCATTTCGTTTACCTCGACGCGAGTGCTCCTTTTATCGCGAGTGTCGACAGTCCTTGAAGTACCTTCTAAGGGTGTCAGAAAGCCTCTCTGACACCCGAGTGTTGTCTCGTAAAGCACTATATCGGGTTATGGTGAGGGGATCTGTTCGTGACGATATTACTGAGGAGCTCGGTCTTACGAAGGGAGAACTTCGCTTGATCTGGCCTTGGGCGCCTGGGTTGAAATGCTTCGATAATTACGAGGCATCACTCACCTGGCTGATAATACGAAATGCACTCTGGGTCGGCAAAAAGCTTTACGCAGCGGGATTAGTAGAGACACCAAGTTGTGTTCGATGCGGCGACTGGGAGGAAACGACCAGTCATGTTTTCTTTCATTGCCCCATCGTTCGCCCGCTGTGTGAGTTAGTTGAAGGCTACACGGTTCGCATGTTGAACGGACAGTTCTTCGTTTTGGAGTCTTTTTCGACATGCTGCAATTGGGCACCAATCATGAAGTGGGAGGAGCATTATGTGTTTCTTTGCTTACTAGCAGTCATGAGAGGAGTGATTTGGTCGACACGACAGAAGGAAGTCTACGGGGAAGAGACCTTCACTGCTCCCCAGCTTGTCCTAATTTTCCAGTCTCGCTTGAAAATGCGTGTCAGGCTGGAGAAGGTGAAACTCCCTCCGGCAGATTTCAACAAAAGGTGGGTGAAAGTTGCGCGTTTGTGTCGTTTGAATGGAGCTAATTTTGAGTGGTACTTGGACGTGCCTTAGACAGAATATTGGGTGGCCGAACCGAACACTGACCCTTTTATTTGACCCGGTTAGGCAAGATTAGGTTATGTTTTGTTTTTCTTCCCCTTTTTTTAGCTTAGCTAGAGGTATGTAAGTTGTCATAAGTCCCCCTTTTTTTTTCGTCCTCTCCCCCCCCCCCTTTTTTTATTTTTTTTTTTTTATCCCGACTTTTATTTTATAATTCCCATTCCCGACCCCTATTAGGTGACTGATCTGTTGTTTTGTCAGAGATGCAGGTCTCCTTTCGTAATTTTCGAAGGAGGTGTGAGAATAAAACTTTCGTGACCTGCATCGCCTTTTTTCGACTGGCAAAACTTCTTATCGGCCACATTTCTTTAGTGGGAGGTTCTTATACTAACACTTAATTTTATTTTTTTATTTTTTTTTTTTTTCATTGTATATATATATATATCATTCTTGTTCCCCCACTCCCAATTACATGTATATATTGTCATTTTTGGGTTTTAAGTAGGTATATCATGGAGTAAATTTGTTATGGTGATTGTGACTAGTTAAGTTAAGAATGTTAGTTAGGTCAACATTTTCCCCACCCCCCTTGTAGGCCTTGTGCCAAATTTTGTATTTTTTACAAATAAATATTGTGTTATCTAAATGCCACCGGAAGTGACGCCGAAGAGCGTACATGTCCTCCCACCAAGACTCTCTGACTCGACACCTTCATTTGTACATACTGTAAATATACCTTTTCTTTAATACACTTATTATTGCATTCTCCGTGTTGTTTGCGTCTTCATTGTATTCCTTACTAATTGTGGTTCAACCTTGCAACCACAACAGTTGGCGACGAGATATGAAGCGTCAAATATAACAGTTTGACGAAGAACTATTTAAAAAAAAAAGTACAATGCAAAGTGTTGACGAGCAAACGGATTTTACGCTAAAGAAAAGTTTTCAACTTAAGTGAAAAAAAAAAAAAAAAAAAAATTCGAACGTGGCAAAAGCGACAATTTACGCCGTTTTCTGGGATCCGACTTACAAACGAATGTAAAAGTGAATTTTTGTTTTGTCGCTAAACGACAAATATGTTTTGTATTACTAAAGGACCAACTTGCAAACGAAAAACGGATTTTGTTCTGTCGCAAAACGACCGGTCAGACTCGTATTACGAAAAGCAAGGAAGTAACCTACGAAGAAAAAAAGTTCACCAGTGGATTCTAATTACTGCTCCCCGTTAGCAAAACAACAACTAAAGGAATCTTTTAATTAATAATTTGTTTGGCGGCGGTACTAAAAGGAAATACCATAGCTAGAAATTAAAGCTCTAGGAAAGGATTTTTTTTTTTAAGTTGTCACTGGATAACGGATAATACAGTAAAACGTCACGAAAAAAAAAAAAAAAAAAAAAAAAAAAATGGAAGAATTATCAAAAATGTTCATGCAATTTTTACAGGCACAAGCTGACCGCGAGGAAAGACAAAATCAAGCACAATCTGACCGCGAGGAAAGACAAATTGAACGTTTAGAAAAAAGCGAGGAAAGACAAAATGAACGTTTTGCTAAAACACTGGAACTACTAAAGAGTAATCGAGAAAATGTCGACAGTGTTAATTTCTCCCATACAACTATCTTTAATAGTATGGACACATTTAATTATGTGCCGGAGGAAGGAAATACTTTTGAAGCATACTATACAAGATACGAGGATGTCTTTCAACTGGACTGAAAAAATTGGCCAAATAGCCAGAAAGTGAGCCTTTTACTCAGGAAATTGGGTACATCAGAACACAGCAAATTCATAGATTACATATTACCTAAAAAAACTGCGGAATTAGAGTTCATGGAAGCTGTGAAATTACTAAAAGAATTATTTAATCCAAATGTATCTCTTTTTCATAAAAGATGGCTGTGCATGAATCTAAGAAATATGGACAACCAAGATTATTTGACATACGCATCAGTTGTCAATAAAAACTGCGATAATTTTAAGCTTGCTGAACTAACGGTAGAAGATTTTAAATGTCTAATCTTCGCACAAGGGTTGGTTTCCACGAAAAATGCAGAAATACGCAGACGAGTGTTGTCTAAGCCGGAATCTGAGCACGATTTAACCCTCCAGAAACTAGCAGAGGACTGTGAAAGGGCCATTACACTAAAAAAGGATTTAAAAAATATAGAAGAATCCGGAGTGGCATATGTAAGAAAAGTTAGAAAACCATACACACCAACCAAGAACTTTACAAAGAAAAGCAATCAAAATGGAACGGGATATTACAATCCTAATAACCATAAATATAGGACAGAATATAACAAGCCTCTTCCTAGATATAACTGTAAGAGATGTGCAGAAAAGTATTGGGAATCAGATTGTCCTTATAAGAAGAAAAATGCTACATATGTAAGAAGGTGGGACACAAAAGCGATTGCTGCAGATATAAAGATTACACCAGAAAGAGAGTACAGCAAACAAAATCAAATACAAATTTAGACAAAGATCGGCGAAAATACGTAAAAGTGGAAATATTTAAAACACTAATAAAGTTACAACTCGACTCCGGCTCCGATATTTCTATTATAAACCTGAATACATGGAAAAAGTTGGGTAAAAAAACAACCATGATGAAAACGAGTAAATCAGCCCGGACGGTAACTGGTGGGGGTATAAAATTTGAAGGAGAAGTTGTTCTTCCGATAAAATTAAAAGGGATTACGAAGAAATTAAAAATATTCGTACTGAAAAATAGTGAAAATCTTTTTGGAATATATTTAATTGAGAAATTTGGTCTATGGGATAAGCCAATCAATACATTCTGTAAAAAAATAGAATGTTCTTCTCCAACAACAGTAAATATAAAAGACGATTTAAAAGAATTATTTCCTGAAGCATTCACGACTAACTTAGGTCGCTGTAATAAATTCAAGGCCTCGTTTGAACTTAAAGAAAACGCCAGCCCAATTTTTAGAAAAAAGCGAAACGTTCCGTTCGCTGGGTTGGAAAAAATTAATAAAGAATTAGATAGATTGGAACAGACAGGAATTCTATCAAAAATAGAACACAGCGAGTGGGCAGCTCCCACCGTATACGTAAAGAAAAAGAATGACGAAGTGAGAGTGTGCGCAGATTTTTCGACCGGGGTCAACTCCCTATTAAAAGATCACCATTACCCTCTACCAAGGGAACACCAACAGAAAAAGCTTTGCAACAATTCTTGCAAGTTTATAGGATTAAACCACATCCTAGTACACCATCAAACATATCACCAGCTGATCTAATGTTTGCCAGAAAGGTAAAATCAGCGTTTGATAAACTGTTGCCAAGACAGGCAATTATCCGAAACACTACACACACGAGAAGAAAGAAATATAACTCGGGAGATCGAGTATATTTTAAGTGCTACAAGAATAACACATCTTACTGGGAATGTGGAGTAGTGGATAAACGCATTGGTGATTGTACATATATGATTAAAGGTCCACAGAGTATACATAAAAGGCACTTAAATCAGATAAAAAAACGTCATATCCAAGATGATGATTATACGACAACAGTCGAAGAGGAGGAAACCATAGATGTCATATACGAATCCTTTAATTTGGAACCGCCTCAATATACACCTGAACCCCGAAGATCAGGTAGGAAAAGAAAATTTAATGAACCATTGATGGTAAACCCAAAAAGAAAAAGATATTGAAATCTGTGTGACTTCAAATCTTGGGAGGGGGGTGTTGTGGTGGCAACCACTCATTTGCATATACGAATAACGTTACACTATAAATGGCAAGCCTAGGTTGACCTTAGAGTGTGTTATCTAAATGCCACCGGAAGTGACGCCGAAGAGCGTACATGTCCTCCCACCAAGACTCTCTGACTCGACACCTTCATTTGTACATACTGTAAATATACCTTTTCTTTAATACACTTATTATTGCATTCTCCGTGTTGTTTGCGTCTTCATTGTATTCCTTACTAATTGTGGTTCAACCTGTCAACCACAACAGTATGATTAATTATTTGCATCTTTTTTGTTCGTTAACAGTAAACTAATTTTATTAATTATTTCAAACGTTGTATTTGATTTATTAGTGTTAAAAGTAAAATAATTTTCTTTATTATTTTAACCATTGTATTTAATTTGTTTTTTGTTAAAAGTTTAATAATTGTATTAAGTATTTTAAGAGTTGGCAATTATTATTGTTTCCAGTAAAATAATTTTATTAATGATTTTAAATAGTTATTTTATTTATTATTGTTAAAAGTAAAATAATTTTATTAATTGTTTTAAACGTTTCATTTAATATATTATTGTTAAAATAGAAACAATTGTCTTAATTATTTGAACCGTTTTATGTAATTAATGTTTGTTAAAAAGAAAAATAATTTTCTAATTATTTCAAAAGTTTTATTTAATTTATTGTCAAAATTAAACTATTTTATTAATAATTTTAAACATTTTAATTTATTTTTGTTAAAAGTAAAATATAATCATTAATTATTTTCACCGTTTTAAATGTTTTATTTAATTCATCGTCAATAGTAAAAAAAAATAATGGTTTATTTTAACCGTTTTATTAAATTTATTATTGTCAAAAGTAAAATAATTATATAATTATTTCAACAGTTTTATTCAATTTATTATTGTTAAAAGTATAATAATTATATAATTTTTTTTAACCGTTTCATTTTCATTATAATTGTTAAAATTGAATAATTTTTAAAATTATTTAAACCGTTTTATTAAATTTCTTATTGGTAAAATAATTTGATTAATTATTTAAACTGTTTTATATTATTTATCATGATTTAAAGTAAAATAATTTTATTAATGATTGTAAAAGTTATGTTATTTATTATTGTTAAAATTCACATAATTATATAATTGTTTTTATATCGTTTCAATTTAATTATTATTGTTAAAATTAAATCATTTAATTAATTATTATAAACGTTTTTACTTTATTTATTATTGTTAAAATTAAATAATTTTATTCATAATTTTAATAGTTTAATTTCATTTATCATTGTTAAAAGTAAACTCATTTTATTAATTATTTAAGCCGTTTCCTTTCATATATTATAGTTTAAATTAAAATAATTTAATTAATTATTTTGAACGTTTTTTATTTTATTTATCATTGTTTAAGTTAAAATAGTTATAAAAATTAATTTAACCGTTTAATTTTCTTTATTGTTGTTAAAAATATAATTTCATAAATTATTTCAAACGTTTGATTTAATTTATTTTTGTTGAAGGTAAAATAATTTTATTAATTATTAAAACCATTTAATTTTATTTATAATTGTTAAAAGTAAAAAAAATTTTTTTAATAATTTAACCGTTTTATTTAATTTATTATTGTTAAAAGTAAAATAATTTCATAAATTATTTCATCAGTTTAATTTAATTTATTATTGTTTAAAGTAAAATAATTTTATTAATTATTTTAACTGTTTAATTTATTTTATTATTGTTCAAAGTAAAATTATTTCATAAATTATTTTTACCGTTTTATTTAATTCAGCATTGTTAAAAGTAAAAAATTTTTTTTTTTAATAATTTAACCGTTTTATTTAATTTATTATTGTTAAAAGTAAAATAATTTCATAAATTATTTCATCAGTTTAATTTAATTTATTATTGTTTAAAGTAAAATAATTTTATTAATTATTTTAACGGTTTATTTAATTTATTATGGTTAAAAGTAAAATAATTTTATTAATTTTTTAAACAGTTTATTTTATTTATTATTATTAAAAGTAAAATTATTTTATGAATTATTTTAACAGTTTTATTTAATTTATTATTGTTAAAAGTAAAATAATTTGATTAATTATTTTAACTGGTTGATTTAATTGATTGTTGTCAAAAGTAAAATAATTTTATTAATTATTTTTACTGTTTGATTTAAGTTATTATTGTTAAAAGTAAAATAAATGTATTACTAATTTTAACCGTTTAATTTTATTATTATTGTTAAAAGTACAATAATTTTATAAATTATGTAAACTGTTTAATTCATATTTATTATTGTAAAAAGTAAAATAATTTTATTAACTATTATAACCGTTGTATTTAATTCATTATTGTTAAAAGTAAAATAATTATATTGATTATTTTAACTGTTTAATTTAATTTATCATTGTTAACATTAACATAGTTTTAATTATTATTTTAACCGTTTAATTTTATTTAATATTGTTTAAATTAAAATAATTTTATTAATTATATTAACCGTGTAATTTAATTTATTTACTATTTATATCGCTATGAAGTAAATGCCTTTTTTGCTAATCGTAAAATTGATTGTCAGTTAAATAATATTTTAATTAATAAATTTTTGGCGGTCGAGAAATCCTATTATTTTAAATGGAGTTGTAGATGATAACATACATACGAACATGACATTGCCGTTGTGTAGTATTATATAAGTACTTGGATTTTGGGACCTGTAAACGGAAATTACAACTAGAAAATACGCTTTTTTCTGCAGAGTAAAAGCTTCGGGAGTAATTTGAATTGCGAAGAGTCTCAATAATTAGCACTGTTGTTACAAATCACAAGTCAGCCATTTTAATATATTTTCATATTAATGAAACCATCATACAAGATCTCCTGAAAGAATAAAATAACTGACAACTAGAACGAATTTTTTAAACACTTGTTTAAGTTTTTCTTTAACCTAACTATATTATGAATTATGTTCTAACCCTTTCATCCGGGCATATACATATATATATATATATATATATATATATATATATATATATATATATATATATATATATATATATATATATATACAGGGTGGGCCAAAATAAGGGTCCTATCTTTAAATTTGAATAACTTGAATTTGAATAACTTCCACAAAATAAAAGTTAAACTCACCAAACTTTATGTGTGTGTAGACTGACCCTTCCGAGATTTTTTGAAATAAACAAAACAAATTTTAGCCGAAAAACACTTCTTAAAACTTACAAAAACTAAAGTATTGTTTTTTACACTGTTTTGAGTTTTTTAAGCAAAAATAATGTTTTCTAAATGAGGGTACGTTCCTAGGGCTAATACGGCTCATGCTTGCTTCGGAAGGGGTCCTTGACTTATTCTAAAAAAAACTAAAAAAAATCAATAAATAAAAAAGTTATGAATTTTTAAAAATAGGACCCTTATTTTTGCCCACCCTATATATATATATATATATATATATATATATATATATATATATATATATATATATATATATATATATATATATATTGTGTGTGTGTGTGTGCGTGTGTTTAGAAGAAGAAAATAAAAGCAATTTATATTCATGAGTTTGACTCTTTATCACACTGTATCTATCAACGCATAAGCTAAGGAAAATATGTTCTAGACAAAAGGCTTGCTGCAATAAAGTTGCGGTACTTGCATTGGGAGTGAAAAAGCGATCAGATACTTCTTTTTGACTGTGGAGACGCGGGCACTACACACAATTCTTGACCAAACGCCATCAACATACACTTCGCCATTTACAGAATACCCTGCCGCAACTATAACCAAGTCTAGATTGAAGAAACCTAAAAGAAGGCTCTTCGAGCATAATAGGTCTATAAAGTTTAGGTATTCTTTCAGTGCACTCGTTTCACACATGCTATGGCATAATCATAGTTTTAATATTAAAAAATATGTTATAGTTAAACACTTAAAAAACGCCAAGCTCAGACGAACATACAAAATCATTGTATTACGGATATATAACGTTTATAGACAGGTCTTGCAATCTTTAGTTTAGTCAATTCTTAATTTAGTGGCGGCTTCAAGATACTGTGTGTTTTTTTCAAGTTTGAAAGGAGTCGTTCTGTAAGGTTACTGGCGCGGACACCGTACGGGATACCTTGACGAGTTCCTTCTGGCTCGTAAAAGTTATTTTCTCTTCTATATTTTCTGACAGATGCAAGTCTATATTCACACTTGTAATCGTTGAAATATATGCCAGAATAGACGTCGTAAGGCAGCTTATCTAGAAGGAAAACTAATTAGTCTACGTTTTTGGTTGCCTTGAGTTAAGTCCTTCCACTGTGTTTACTGTTGTCACTCGCATCCTGGACAAACTACAGTTTATAGAAAATATGAGGTTTTAATTTCTTCTCCAACTCTTATTGTCCATCACCGTTAGACCGATACCCTTATCTAATATGTCGTTTCAGGGGGGGGGGGGGGGTATGCGTCTGACCACTTTTATTCTTCAACAAGATACCATACTAAAATGTAGGAGAAAATAAGAATACTGAAATTTTACAGGACAAATATAGTTTTTATTTTTTTATTTTAATCTGGATTGCCGTACGTTATTCACTAAAAAGTCACGGCATGCTTTTTGTATGCCGGATGTTTCTTTACACTAAAAAAGTGATGTTTCGATCTCCAAACCAGAAGAGAAAACACTAGTATATGTGTGTGTGTAGTGGGGGGGGGGAAGGTTCACGGTTTTTACCCCATGAACTAAAATTTCAGAAGGTTTAAATAAAAGTTGATGGAATTCTAAGTGTACTATCAAAATAAATGATGAAAAAATAATGTATATATATATATTGTATGATTGTAAGTAAAATATATTCTGCAATAGTTTTATTAAACGAGTTAAATTTTAATTGACGTAACGAAAAAAAACAAAATGGCTGACATGGCCTTATTTCCTGAGTTTAGCATGTCTATCGTAGGATTGTCGACTGATTTCTTACTTGTAGTTTTCTTAGTCGAAAGTTTGAGAATAACTAGGGAAATGTTGTAACTATACGGCATACGCACGTTGACACAACGGTTACAAATAAATCACCGAAGTTTAACGATGTTGAGTCTGGTCAGTACCAGATGGGCGACCATTTGCAAATACCAGGCGCTGCATTTAGGAGAACCTAACTATGGACAAATAGCGCCGCCAACCCGGTGTACCAAGCGTGCCGACTATGGCACAACTTTCAAATGACTAACACCAATAAGGTGGTAGGACACGAGTGATCAAAAACCATGATGATGATATTAGAGTATCGGTTGATTCTTGACACAAAACGATGTCAATAAAAAATAACTAAAGATGTCCGAAATCATCCAAAGGTGAATCCTGCCGAAGACGAATACGAATAGATGTTCTGCGAGAGGAATATGGACTGAGTTGACATTTGGCGTTCAAGAGTGATGAACAGCGTGGGAGATACAGTATTTTTATTTTGATAAAAACTTTCGGCATGGACCTTGCGTTTAGATGGCTCGGCCGTAGCATCGATTATTTATTCTGAAAGGAAAACCAATGCGTTTTCCAAATCTGTCAATAGTCATTCTCGTTAGTGCGCACACGGAGATTCTTTTACGGTCAACAAATAAGCGACCAAAACAATTGCACACAACAAAGATTCTATGTTTTCTTTCATGTATTTCCTCTTACTCTTTCAAATTTGCTTTTATACCAGAACTTCCTCTTTCCCTTCTTGGCAAGTTATTTTTTTCTTTTTCTATAACGTTTTCTCTTTATTTTTTCTTTATCATGTTCAAGTGCATCATCATCATCATCATCATCGTCATTGTCATCGTCATCGTCATCGTCATCGCCATCATCATCGCCATCATCGCCATCATCATCATCATCATCATCATCGCCATCGCCATCGCCATCGCCATCGCCATCGCCATCGCCATCGCCATCGCCATCGCCATCATCATCGCCATCGCCATCGCCATCGCCATCGCCATCGCCATCATCATCGCCATCGCCATCGCCATCGCCATCGCCATCGCCATCGCCATCGCCATCGCCATCATCATCGCCATCGCCATCGCCATCGCCATCGCCATCGCCATCGCCATCATCATCGCCATCGCCATCGCCATCGCCATCGCCATCGCCATCGCCATCGCCATCGCCATCGCCATCACCATCGCCATCATCAGCGTCATCATCATCGCCATCGCCATCGCCATCGCCATCGCCATCACCATCACCATCGCCATCATCAGCGTCATCATCATCGCCATCGCCATCGCCATCGCCATCATCATCGTCATCATCGCCGTCATCGTCATCATCATTATCATCATCATCATCATCATCGCCATCATCATCGCCATCGCCATCATCATCATCATCATCATCATCATCATCATCATCATCATCATCATCGGCACTACTACTGCCACTATTACTAGTATAATATCTACTACTAGTTGTCCCGTTAGTATCACTGTTTGTTTTTTTATCATTCTTACTTTTTCTAATCTAATTCCTTCCTCCTTTTTCTTCTCTATTTCTACTTTATTTATCACTTATTCCCGTCTCCTGGTGTTGCCCGGGAGAAATATAAAAGAATAGAATTAAATTTCTTCAACATCCGACGGAACACAAATAGTTCACACCGGATAATTGTAAGGTTCGGTTTTGAATTGTGGAAGAAATATAGGAGGAAGAAGGAAGAAAGGAAGACATCAAGGAAGGAAGGAGACGCAGTTGTCGGAGGCTTTCCTGCACATCCCATAGTACCGCTATTTCCCGAGAATCTTTTTTATTTAACATCTGCTCTATTTATGATGATATACACTTTTAAAATTAATGACGCCTGCAGAGCCGTATTACAACCAATCCCCTCCGTTATCTTTGAAATGATGATATTCACAATAGTTAAAGTACTACGTATTACATTGATTTCGTTTTAAGTTACTAAGTAATAACGTTGAATTTAAAAACACGGCCCATACTCCTCCTTTCCTTAATCCCGCGTTGGCAAAAGTTTATTTAAAAAACGTTGTGTGAGTTAACTGGATCTAACAGTAAACCTCTCGTTCTTGGATCCACGTTTGTAACCACTTGACCAAGAAAGCGAGTAGAAAATCTATTGGAAAATGTCAGTAAAACAAAGCATATAAGCTGACATGCGTTTTATGTTACGATCCGCCATAAGGCGCCCATATGTAGGGTCCACTAGTCACACGTTTTAGGGCCTTTCTATACGATAAAATCGAAGGGTTTTTTCAATTCTTTTTTACATTATGCGTGTGAAAGATGTAGGATTCTGAAAATGTCAACTTTATGGTCGTCTGTCCAGTATTCTAGCTTATATTGACTAACATTGCAAAGTCGAGTCGCTGAAAGAATTGCAGCCGCCATGTTGAACGATGAAATACTGCAAAGAACGGTGTCCGTTAATTGCATTCTTTAAAAGCGAATAAGTATGAATGTATACGTAATAGGTAGAAATACCGTACTCCGATATTCTCGAAAATCAGCGGAATTAAATGTGTGCTTAATGTTTTGTATGATGTAGTAAATTAATAGTAGACAGATAGTAAATATTAATGGGCACTTTTTAGAATAGTAGACGTTGTTTATTACTTTCCGGTGTCGATGGGATGGCAGTTCTAAAGTGTTAGGTGGGAAAAGTTTTTGCTACCATCTATATAGATTATGTTTCGAGGAGAGCCGGAGATGGTGGGCAAAAAGTAATATTTAGTGTTAGCTGGAGAATAATAATAACAAGTTTACTAAAACACGCTCGGGTAAATAAGCGTAATATAGTGGTGAGTTTAGTAGTCTGTGATGCATGTGATTATTTTCCTATTCTTCAAAAAGGTACAGGAGGAACATCGTCTTAACTTTATATATTAGACTAGTATTCTAAATATCCCACTACTACTACTATTACTACTACTACTACAACCGTTAATTAATCTACTATTACTAATATCAATTTATATTAATAAAACACTGTTTCTATTGGTACTAACATTATTACGATGACAAAATATCTCTGTGCTATTATGTGTATAACTACTACTAAAACTACTAATAATAATCGTTAACTAATATTACTGCTAATTATTGTATTACTACTAGTATTTTTGCTACTGTTATTACGACTACTAATCTTGTAATTAGTACTATTACCACTAATATTACTGATATGACTACTACTAATAATAATATCAACATTACTTCTACAACAGGTATATTCGTAATTTTTACAGCACTACTACTACGACTACCGCTGTTGTACTAAAACCACTAATTATGCTATTACTACCTGTAACAATAGTACTACAATAACTACTTCGATTTTAGTTATACTGATAAGTAGAAGTAGTACTACATATTATATCGGTAATTTCACAGATTAAGACCCGCACTAACTTTGACCCTAACGTTGACGTAAACCCAAAACCCTAACCCTAACTCTAACGCTGACCCTAACCCCACCCTGACCCTAACTCCGGGGTGAAAGTTTGCGTGGGTCTAACGTATCTCAAATAATGATTATTTTACTACTAGTAATACTTTTAACTAACCATTACTACTACTACTACTACTACTACTACTACTACTTTTATTCCTTTTTATATCAATTTATTTTAACTATTAGTATTATTACTACTAACTCTCATATTAAGTATACTATAACTACTAAATGTCACTGTATTATGATTATATTACTACTAATAATAATTATTCAATTACTACTAATCATACTATTATTGTAACTAACTTTCTCATTACCAATTACCAATTATTGCATTAATACTACGACTACTATTTCTCTCCTTACTACTTATATTACTATGGATACCGTATTGCTACTACTACTAAAATTAGTACACTTAATGTATTACTAATTCGTTCATTGGTATTACTAACTATAAATTACCAGTACTGCAAGTACTAACTACACCATTACTGCTACAAATATTTCTAATTATCCCATTGTTATTTCTAATAATATTACAACTACTACTTCCTGTTAGAAAGTATTATACTCATTATTACTACTAAATGCCTCGTTACTATTGTAAGTAGAAAAAATCGTCTACAATTTCTATGATTGTTTTCGTCATTGGAATTAATTTTGGAGTGGAAGATTTTTTTTTTCTGTTTCATTTTATAGTAAAAACACAAGAAAAATATTTATTGTAAAGCTTTAGTTTAATTATTGGAATCGAAAGATATTCTTCTCGTCTATAATAAAATTAATGCAATGAAGAGAACAGTTTTCCACAACTTTTATATCAGCTCATTAAAATCAATCAATCAATATATATATATATATATATATATATTAGATTTTTAAATGTGAGATGATATATATTATCATTTTCACAATAAGACAACGCCACAGCCCACAACCCATGAAATAAACAACCCGAAAGTCCTGGACTCGAGTCTAGGACTTCCGGTTTGTTTATTTCATGAGTTGTGGGCTTCGGCGTTGTCTTATTGTGGAAATAATGATATATATCATCTCACATTTAAAAATCTTATATTTTTTTGCTAGCTGGGTTTGCTAGTACGAATGCATCATCCTAGCAAGTATAAAATCCTACTTGTGAGACATCGGCCTGGGTTCAAAGTTGTTGGATGACTACACCCCTTGTTGAAAAGAGTAGGTATATTCCACAGTCGGCCTTCGTCGTGGTTTGCTTAATCTGAGTAAGTTAATAGACATTCTCATATGTGGTGAGGTAGCTCGGTATCAGAGTACTCGCCTAACATGCAAGTGATTCGGGTTTCGAATCCTGAGTTCGGATGTGTTTTTTACTGATGATCCCAAAGAAGGGTGAATCTCGAGTCTAGGACTTCCGGTTTGTTTCTTTCATGGGTTATAGGCTGCGGCGTTGCTTGATTGTGGAAATAGTTATATATATATATATATATATATATATATATATATATATATATATATATATATATATGAAGTTATTCAACGACATACGTTTCGCCGTTGCAAGCCTCTTCACTGTAACTAGACGCAGCGAATGCTTCACGCTGACATTTGAAACCTGACCGATTGGTAAGAGTAGTACTTATTAGCTCGACGCTATTACTTCGTTACTAAACTAAATAAAATTACAATACTTCATATATGTTTAGATTTGCATAACTCTCCGTCTAGAGAACTCAATTCTCATCATCGAATAGTTGAGTTTAAATTAAATGTTCCATTCAAATATCGTAAAATGTTTACATTTATTCAAACATTTTCAGATGTACAATATAATATCAGAGATTAAACTGAGTATAAATTAAACTTTCTTAGTGAGTCATCGCTTATCAAGGCTAAAAGTCACTCGAGAATAGAATGAGTAGATTTACAATTAAGTGATGATAGTTTTATGAGATGATTGAAAATAATCAATTGACTGAATATAATTATATTAATTATTAGGATCGTTTATACAGGTGTTTATTGATATTAGATTTGAACGTGACCATGTTGTAGCCTGAAGGAAAACAATCTTGTGGTAGCGTGTCCCACGCATTGGTAGTTCTTTAAAAGTGGCCCTGTTATTGGCATTCTGTTTCATGTTAGATATACAGGGGGAATCTTTCTTGGCCTTTTGGCTAGGAAGAAAGTGTGATATCTGTTCCGATGAATACTACACCCCATGGACCGGTACTGTCTTGCCTTTCGGGGCTTGATTGCGCCGGTCTGTGGGTTTGTCCTGTGCAGTTTATGAGGTCCACCGTCCCAGGCTTTGCCTTCTTACCCTTTGAGAAGGGGTTAGTTTATTGCTAATTGCCTGGGGCGCCCCTACCGGGAAATGCCGACGGGACTGCCCAGTCAATTTTGATTGGTCATAAGTGCTCTTCTTCTAGAGTGCTGACTTATCAAATTCCACTTTCCGACCTTGTGTCATATTTTACCTGTGGGAGGTAGATAAATAAGGTATACAGGGGAAGAAATGAAAGTTCTTTGCAGTGGCGATAGAAGGCGAGTTTTACAAGACGGAACTAGATATTGAAGCTCAGTTAAGAACGTCTCATGGCAATAACGATTGAGTAGAAAAAGACTAGCAACCAACATAGAAATCATTTCCAGAGGTTATGAAAAAATTGCGGGTAAAAATTAATCTCTGTAAATATGGCGATCATAAAAATGCCAGGAGAATATAACGTGCAGTGAATATTGACAAAATGAAATTATGGAGAACCGGGTAAACGCAGAACGTTCAAAGCTCATTTCTAAAACGAAAACATTAAGAAAAAGACAACCCTGCAAAACAGCTCGCTTTGATCTCTTCCACGGGGGGTAAAGAATCAAGCAACAACGATTCGGTGGAAGAAGTTCTGCCTGGAACTAATGAAGCCACAAATTTAATGAACATACATACTTTGTAGCTCACAAATGACTGCCTTATTTTAAGGTTTCCGAACTTGACTTATTTTAAATTTCAAACTAACAAATAAACACATACAATGTGCGAATTAATTTTTTTTTTCTTTTACGGCATATCAAACTCATTTTGGGATTATTTAATAAGAGAAGAATTTAATATTTAATAGCAGAACCGGAACCTGCCATTAAGTAGACTTTACTCTTTAACGAATAATAATAATAAAAACCTTAAACTGAGAACATACAACTAGAGTAACGCACGTCGATTTCTGTTAAATCACTAGACTTTAGTGACTTTGAACATGGCCAGTACTGAATGGGTTACCATTTGCGAATAACAAGGGCTGTATATGAGAGGACAACATCACATTAACGATGCCATTGCTTACAAAACTAACGTCGTCTAGAACTTTTACAAATTAACTCTAGTATTATTTAGTTACTAGGAGGTCTCACACAAGTCATTACCGGTGATCTCGCATTGGTAAAAATATAACGTGTTCCTAAGAGTTTGAGTAAAAACCAGTCCATCCAAACGCTGAGTTCGCCTTAGAATGGTTCATAGATACCATTTTATTTTTTATTTTATACACATCAAACAAACATATTGTAAATGAATCAGATGTTGTTTCTTTTTAAATTTTTAGTTGAAGCTAAAAATTTAAAAAGAAACATCTGATTGATTTGCAATTGCTAAACTCGAAGCAATAATTAAAGTGTTCAACATGGCGTGTTGGAAAAGCCTGAAAGACTAGACTTTCGAAAACAATAAGCCAGATCACGAGAAGAAATATAACATTCATCCTTATGAGATGACTTATTTTTCAAATAAATTGTTGCACCTGGTAGTAAGAATATAGTCAATGTTAATGAAATTATGCGGTATTGTTCAAATGAAAAAAAAGGTATTCTTCGAAAGAAGCCCGTGTAAATTAAACAATTCAGTATCATTCGGACGAAGTCTATGTTAATGACAAAATTATGTATTATACGAACAAAGTCTATGTTAATAAAACAATTCAGTATCATTCGAAAAAAAGTGTATGTTAATAAAACAATTCAGTATCATTCGGACGAAGTCGATGTTAATAAAACAATTCAGTATTATTCGGACGAAGTCTATGTTAATCAACCATTTCAGTATTATTCGGACGAAGTCTATGTTAATCAACCATTTCAGTATTATTCGGACGAAGTCTATGTTAATCAACCATTTCAGTATTATTCGGACGAAGTCTATGTTAATCAACCATTTCAGTATTATTCGGACGAAGTCTATGTTAATCAACCATTTCAGTATTATCCGAACAAAGTCTATGTTCATAAAACTATTCAGTATTATTTGAATAAAATCTATGTTTATGAAACAATTCAGTATTATTCGGACGAAGTCTATCTTAATAAAACAATTAAGTATTATTCGTACAAAGTGTATGTTAACATAACAATTCAGTATTATTCGAACGAAGTCTATGTTAACATAACAATTCAGCATTATTCGGACAAAGTCTATGTTTACATAACAATTCAGTATTATTCGAACAAAGTCTATGTAAATAAAAAATTTCAGTATTATTCGAACGAAGTCGATGTTAATAAAACAATTCAGTATTATTCGAACAAAGTCTATGTTAATTAAAACAATTTAGCATCATTCGGACAAAGTCTATGTAAATAAACAATATAGTATTATTCAAACGAAGTCTATGTTAATAAAACAATTCAGTACTATTCGAACAAAGTCTATGTTAATAAAACAATTTTGCATTATTCAGACAAAGTCTATGTTAATGAAACAATTCAGTATTATTCGAACAAAGTCAATGTTAATAAAACAATTTAGTATTATTCGAAAAAAGTCTATGTTAACATAACAATTCAGTATTATTCGAACAAAGTCTATGTTAATAAAACAATTCAGTATTATTCGAACACATTCTATGTTAATAAAACAATTTAGTATTATTCGGACGAAGTTATGTTAATAAAACAATTCAGTATTATTCGAACAAAGTCTATGTTAATAAAACAATTCAGTATTATTCGGACGTGTCAATGTTAATAACACAATTCAGTATTATTTGAACAAAGTCTATGTTAATAAAACAAGTTAGTATCATTCAGACGAGGTCTATGTACATAACATAATTCAGTATGATTCGAACAAAGTCTATGTTAATAAACCAATGTAGCATTATTCGAACGAAGTCTATGTTAATAAAATAATTCAGTGTTGTCTGAACGAAGGCTATGTTAATAAAACAATTCAGTATTATACGAACAAAGTCTATGTCCATAAAACAATTCAGTATTATTTGAATAAAGTCTATGTTAATAAAACAATTTAGCATTATTCGAACAAAGTCTATGTAAATAAACAATTCAGTATTATTCGAGCAAAGTCAATGTTAATATAACAATTCAGTATTATTCAACAAAAGTCTATGTTAACATAACAATTCAGTATTATTCGAACAAAGTCTATGTTAATAAAACAATTTAGCATTATTCGAACAAAGTCTATGTAAATAAACAATTCAGTATTATTCGAGCAAAGTCAATGTTAATATAACAATTCAGTATTATTCAACAAAAGTCTATGTTAACATAACAATTCAGTATTATTCGAAAAAATCTATGTTAATAAAGTAATTCAGTATTATTCGAACAAAGTCTATATTCATAAAAAAATTCAGTATTATTCGAACGAAGTCGATGTTAATAACACAATTCAGTATTATTCGGACGAAGTCTATGTTAATCAACCAATTCAGTATTATACGAACAAAGTCTATGTTCATAAAACAATTCAGTATTATTCGAACAAAGTCTATGTTAATAAAACAATTCAGTATTATTCGGACGAAGTCTACGTGAATAAAACAATTCAGTATTATTCGAACTAAGTCTATGTTAATAAAATAATTCAGTATTATTCGAACAAAGTCTATATTCATAAAAAAATTCAGTATTATTCGAACGAAGTCGATGTTAATAAAACAATTCAGTATTATTCGGACGAAGTCTATGTTAATCAACCAATTCAGTATTATACGAACAAAGTCTATGTTCATAAACCAATTCAGTATTATCCGAACAAAGTCTATGTTCATAAAACTATTCAGTATTATTCGAACAAAGTCTATGTTTATGAAACAATTCAGTATTATTCGGACGAAGTCTATCTTAATAAAACAATCAGTATTATTGGAACAAAGTCTATGTTTACATAACAATTCAGTATTATTCGAACGAAGTCTATGTTAATAAAACAATTTAGCATTATTCGAACAAAGTCTATGTTAATACACATTTCAGTAATATTCGAACAAAGTCAATGTTAATGAAACAATTCAGTATTATTCGGACGAAGTCTATCTTAATAAAACAATTGAGTATTATTCAAACAAAATCTATGTTAACATAACAATTCAGTATTATTCGAACAAAGTCTATGTTAATTAAAACAATTTAGCATTATTCAGACAAAGTTAATGTAAATAAACAATTCAGTATTATTCGAACAAAGTCAATGTTAATATAACAATTCAGTATTATTCGAACGAAGTCTATGTTAATCAAACAATTTAGCATCATTCGAACGAAGTCTATGTTAATGAAACACTTGTGTATTCTGCGAACAAAGTCCATTTTAATGAAACAATTCCGTCTTGTTAGAACGATATAATTCTGTATTATTCGAACAAAGTCAATGTTACTGAAACAATTCAGTATGCCTAATTAGCATAATAGTAAGAAAGAGCCTATATAATTATATCTAATAATAATACGACACAGCTTATCATGCCACGAACGACTGGTGACCTTTAACCTTACATCTTTCTTTTTTGTATCCTCTCTCTATGAATATATGTTCGTAAATATTGATTTTTACCTCTTTATTTCGTCTCACTTTGTTTTATCATTATATTTGCTATCTATATATATACATATACAACTCTTAGCTCCCCTTCTCCTTCCCCTCTATTCATTCCTCTCTCTCTCTCTTTCTTTCTTTTTCTTTCCTATTTCTATTCCTGTCATTCCCCTCTTTTTTCCGTCACACTCCCTACTTCATCTCCCCCATATCTAGCTTCCTTTTTTACTCCACACCCTCTTTCCTTTCTCTCTATCCCTCCTCCTCTCTCCCTCTCTTATCTATAACCATTTCTCTCACCTTTATCTCTCTTCCCTTCTTCATCTCTCTTTCTCTATATTTCCACCTCCTTTCCCTCTCTCTGTAACTCTTTTCTCCCCTCCCTCTTCTCTACCCCACCCTTCATTATCTCGCTCTCTCCTCTCCCCATAGCTCTTACATTCTCCATCTTACCATTCACTATATCCTCTCCTTCCTTTTCATCTCTCTTTAAACCTTTTCGCTACTCCCTCCTCACTCTCCCTACCTCCTCTTTTTTTCTTATATCTCCCCCTCTCTCTCTCTCTCACACATTCCCTCTCTTCCTCCTCTATCTCACTCTTCACTTTCTTCTCCACCTCTCTCTCTTTCTACCTTTTCATCCTCTCTTAGCTTCGCTCATCTCATCCTCCCTCTGTATATATCATGAAATTATTTATTTTTAGGTTTTATATATAGCACGCTATACATACCCGGGGGTTTCTCGGAGTTATTTCAATTTAATATCTGATGGATTATTTAATCGCGGAAACAAGCTACGTACTGTCAGCCTTGTGTGCGAGCTCCGTGGAGAACATAAAGACTATTAATGAGCTTCAAAATAAAAGTAAAAAAAAAAAATAATAATTCAGTATATACCTAAGAAATCAACGTTGAAGCGAAAATACAGAGAGACACGTAATATAGATTCAAGTATATTCCGTTGACTAATTAATTCCTTCCCGAAAAGACCTCGATCCTTTTCCTTGCTTTTCCAACCTTTCCACCGTTAACCTTTTCTCCGTTTCTTTCTGTTATCATTCCTGAGTGCACTAAAAACCTGTCTCTGCCATTCTATCGAATACGCCGTGATATTTACTTGAAAGCAACCCATCACATGGTCTTATGGATTTATATCGCTGCCGACGCATTGTGTCCGATTGTATTTACTAGAAATCAACGTTAAAAAGCCGATCGCGCTTTTTTTTTTCTTTCATCTCCGGAATTATTTTCGTACTTTCTCTTTCGCTGTCGTCTACGGCTGATTTTTATTTCAGTGCGAGCATAGAAACCTCCGCCTGGAGACGCCGTCTCAGATATCATGTTGCTTGACACGCTTCACTAATCGCGACGAAAGAATCAAAACGTCCGTCATCTTTCTTCCGCTTCTTCTTCTTTTTCGTATTATTATTATTATTATTATTATTATTATTATTATTAGTAGTAGTAGTAGTAGTAGTAGTAGTAGTAGTAGTAGTAGTAGTAGTAGTAGTAGTATTTTTATTATCATTATTTGTACTTACTAGGAGTTCTCACACAAATCATCGTCAGTAATTGCTCACCGAAAAAAAACAGTGGTACTTCCTGGAGTCTGAGTGACAACAAGCCTCCCCAGACCCCAGTATTCTTCACCTCTTTTCGATAACCACCGCCAGATTAATCTTGCGGTACCGCAACAGCCTTTTACCAAATATTTCTCTCTGGTAAAGAGCATTAGTCTTCTTTGTGGTTTGGGTGGCAATAAGCCTCCCCAAGGTCCCAGCATTATCCGCACTCTTCCAGTGGAAGTCTGGTTTGTGCTGTCCCTCCTCGGTCTTATACTCCTCGACCCAGTTTATCATTATTATTATTTACTCACTAGGAGTTATTACACTGGTCATCGTCAGTGGTCACCCACTGCCGACAACCTGTGGTATTCCCTGGAGTCCGAGTGACAACAAGTCTTCTCAGGCCTCCAGTATGCTCCACCTTTTTTCGTTCATCACCGCTGATGACCTTGCGGTAATCGAAACAGCCACCTACCAACGATTTCCCGCTGATAAGGGCCATTGGTCCCCTCTGGGGCCCGAGTGGCAACAAGCCTTCCCAAGGTCCCAGAGCTGTCCGCGCACTTCCAGTGGAGGTCTGGTTTTGCGCTTTCCCTCCTCGACCCTCTGTCCATAATTTTCGTGGCGTCAGCCTATGCTTGCGCCTCTCTCGTGCGGTTGTATTTTCCCCGGTTCTGTTGTTTTGTGCTTCCATGTGTTTGTTCTCCATTCGTTGCTTATGTGGGTTGGTTTCCGCATTCGAGGACATTTCTCAGGATTGTAGCTGTTTTGATCATTACTGTCCTTTGTATGGTCTCAGTTATCCCTTTGATTCCTATTTCTCCTAGTCTTTTCTCCATGTTTTGGGGGACTGTTCCTAGTGCTCCTATGATTATTGGTGTTATACTGACTTTCTTCATGTTCCATATTCCTTTCAATTCTCTGGCAAGTTCAGTATATTTGCTTCTCTTTTCCGTCTCTTTGATCTTCACTCTGTGGGCTGCTGGAACGGCAAAGTCCACGATTTTGCAGGATTTTTCTTTCTTGTTGATTATTATTATATCCGGTCTCCTTGCTGTTATGGGTTTGTCTGTTTGTACATTCATATCCCATATGATTTTGTGTTTTTCGTTTTCTAGTACAGTTTCTGGTTTGTGTTTGTACCGTTTTCTTGCATATTCGAAACTCAGTTGTTTGCACATTTCCCGGTGTACTTCTTTCCCCATGCTGTCATGTCTGTTCTTGTATTCCCTTTGTGCTAGCTTGCTGCATTCACTTATTATATGATTTATCGTTTCGTCTCTTTGTCCACACAATCTGCATTTGCTGTTTTCCTGGGTTTTATCTATCTTTGCTTTAATAAAGTTTGTCCTAATCGCATTGTTCTGTGCGGCCGTTAGCAGAGATTCCGTTTCTCTGTTCAGGTTTCCTTTTCTTAGCCATGCACAGCTGTTTTCATTGACTTCATCGCTTGTGAGTCTTATAAAGCGTCCATGTAGTTGTTTTTCTTCCCACTTTTCCTTTCTTGTCTTTTTGTTTCTGGGTTCAGTGCTTCCGGGGTCGTTTGTTGGGCTGGTGTCTCTTGCTGTGGTGAT
>OY744520.1:204881506-204884006 GCA_963556195.1 Sepiola atlantica | reverse complement strand
TTCACTATAAGCGGTCGAATCCAAGTAAACTAATAAAATTTTGGGGTCTAGCCCTAAGCCAAAGATTAGAAATTAATAAAACAATTTAACTTAAATCATGTATAAATCATAACATTTTAATTAGGAGTAAGCCCCAAGAAAATAGATTATAAGATTACAGGTGTAACTTATGACCTAGATTTACCTCCCTTGTCGCTAATACAATAATAATGGCAATGATAATAAGGGGAAAATGATGGCGGCTGGAGTGAAAACAGTATTAAGAGATGTAATGAAAATAACATAAATAGCCATATTCGAAAACAGATATGATAAATATTACTAGTAATAAATAGTAATAAGGCAAATAGATAAGGGGAAAAATATTACGATAATCTTTGAAGTATTTTTTTATCAATCGAATATAAACAAAAAAAGAGTCGAATGCATGGATTACAATATGAACTTATACGCAAAAAGATTTGTACAATTGGGATGAACAAGAAGATATTAATAAGTTAAATGTTGTATCATAGAATTATGTTGATGACGGCTGCTGTTCTGTTCATTCCTAGTACGTTTGAGAAGGGATTAGTTGATTGCTACCAGGGAATTCCAACGGGGCTGCTTAGGCATTTTTTTATCGGCCAGAGTGCGCTTATCCGAGTGTGCTGGCTTATCAAACCCTCTTGCAAGGAGTTAAATATTCTGAATAAGTTAAGTGAATGTCGGATGGATTTCAATTTTTTCAGCCTGACTGTGGAGTAATTTTGTATACGGTGATGAAGTCTTCGCCATTAAAGTTGGTGATATTTGGTATATTATAAAAATATGTGTCCTTGATATAGGGCAAAAATAATTGTTTGAAAAGTAAAAGTGTTTATTTGAAAACATATATAAAGATGGTCTTTTGGAAGAACTGACATTTTACATGATATAATATATATATATATATATATATATATATATATATATATATATATATGTGTGTGTGTATGAGAGTAGAATGCACAATCTATCATAAAAAGAAATGCCGTGAAAGACAAGATATGTGAAAAAGACAAACAGAAATAAGATTTAAATACAGGAAACAATAATAAAAAAACGAGAGATTGTACCGGTTTCGTTCAGATCAACAAACGTCTTCAGACCGAAACCGGTAAAATATCGTTTTTTTAATGATTTTTTCCTGTTTTAAGTTTTTTTCATTTGTCTTTTTTCACACACACACACACACACACACACATTATATATATATATATATATATATATATATATATATATATATATATATATATATATCAGTTTCGAAATGTGTCTGTTTACGCGTCTGATGGCACCCATCTAGGTCGAAATAATTTATAATGCGGACATCCCTAAAGTGTGTTAATTTTATTTCCTTTAAATTCATATATATATATATATATATATATATATATATATATATATATATACACGCCCTGTCACACCAAATTCAGCGAGTAAAAATCTGTCCGACTGTCCAATTATTTAGGAGAAATGGAGAAAGCAAACGATGTCTCCTTCATCTAAAACGAATTAAGAAATAAATAATTTACTCTATTTGCTTGATTAAACGTTTCTTTCTTTTGTCCTTTATTCTTTCTATCCGATTGATTTTTTTCTATTTTCTTGTTTTAAACTTTACCGTTTGAGGCGATGTCTTACTTATTTTATTTAACTCACCGACAGGCTTTTTAATATTCATATGAATATTGATGCAAACACTAGCGAAGCATAATTTGTTCAGGCATTTTCACATATAGTTAAATGAAGAATACGTGTTACATATCTAGCTTATATTCAATCGGAGGGGCCTCTTCCGCAAAAGGACATAGATTGTCGCATTCTACCCCGTGTAATCTGGGGTCCTTCTTCTAGTAAACACATATCCATTATGATACTAAATCTAAATTAATCAACGTTGGTTTCCTTCAGGCTTTTCATATATATTTTTAAACACGAAAATATATATTTCTCAATTTTTAATTTTTTTTAATTAGGACTACATTTCTCATCACATCGTTTCGGCCGCTGTGACCTCCGGCTTTCTTCGGGTGTATTTCTTCGAACTCGGGAATATTTCTGTCGAACTCGAGAATCTAGACGGAATTTCGAACGGAACCCTTTATTTAATCCACGGACTAGGAACAGTATTTAGTAATGCGCAATTCTTCGTATCACCGGCACTGAGGATTGAACCTTCAACCTTCATATGACTATCACTTAGAACTGAATTAAACTTAGTACTACATCCACTCCTCTTAGAAGCTCTCTTTGTAGAAATTTCGCTTGACGCTAGGCAAATTGAAAAACAACGAAAGTTTGTTGTTCGTTGTAATAATTCGACAGGAGTTAGGGTTAGGGTTAGGGTTAGGGTTTAGGGTTAGGGTTTAGGGTTAGGGTTAGGGTTAGGGTTAGGGTTAGGGTTTAGGGTTAGGGTTAGGGTTAGGGTTAGGGTTTAGGGTTAGGGTTAGGGTTAGGAGTTCAGTTGATAAATCGG
>OY744520.1:204836506-204876506 GCA_963556195.1 Sepiola atlantica | reverse complement strand
TAGCTTTTATAAAATTAAATAAACACAAATAAATTCGGGTTTAAACAAGACTGATATAAAAAGTGAAAATCTGATTTAAAATTTACCCAGAAAACTAAGGTTTAAGAAAAGAAATGAAATGTGAAAAGGGGTCAAGACAGCGAATCATAATTTAATTTGCTAGAAATAGTCTTAGATATATCCGGCTAAAAGGACAAGCAGCCCACCCACTTTTCTATTCTCTTGCTCCACATTCTATGAAGTCAAATAATTTCACTCCCATAACTTAAATATGACACAAAACCTATATTTTCAGTTAAGTTACTAACATATTTTCCCAAGATATAATTATTTAAGTAGAAATTAACAAGATATATTTTTTATATTCATATAAAATTAATTTTAACTTACATTTGAGTTAAATTACTGGGATGTTTGATATACTTTCACTTTTTATATCAGTCTTTGTATGACGCATTGAGTTGCGAAACACAAACTAATTAGTGTCGGCTGACACCCATATTAATCTAAGTATATATATATATATATATATATATATATTATATATATATATATATATATATTATATGAAATTAAAAGTATACTTTTAGTAGATAGAACCTATAGTGAAATGGTTTAAGCTCAATATACGAGAGTGAACAAGCGAAGTTGAAATAGATTTGTAATTCATACATGTTTATCTCTTTTCTTTCATTTATCTTTATATATATATATATATATATATATATATATATATATATATATATATATATATATATATAATACAACACTAAAATTGTACTTTTCTTACAATGTATTCATATATCGGTTAATTAAAATCTGGCATCATTTAAAAGTCTTTACCAATAATACGGATAGTGAATATTAACCGGTCAACCGATATATATATATATATATATATATATATATATATATATATATATATATATATATATATATATATATATATATATATTACAACGCGGCAAGTAAACGCGGAAATATCAACAAATAAAACCTTGCAATAGTTCAGCATCTCTTCTGACATTTGTCTACTAACGTGATACTGGTTCAAGTCTGGACTGGTTTCTTTGTTAGGTGTTCACTGTTGCTTGTTATGGAACCGGAAAGCGGGAGGATGGAGGTTAGACAACATAACTTGATTTCATTATCAATGTATCAGAAGAATGCGGGTCTAAGGCAAAGCTAAAGATTCCTTTCTATAAATATGTGTATAAATGTTCTCATGACGAAGATGACAAATGTAAGGATGGCGCTTTCACGGATTTCCATCCAGACTTGGTATATTTACATTTAGATTGTCTTGAAGCAACTTGTGAACACCGTTGATTAATGATAGATATTAATGAGTTTCTCGGCTAACGTTTACTTTTTTATGGCCTGCTTTGATTTAGTCTGACGAAACGTGTCCATTCAGTCTCGAAGTGGCACCGAATGTACCACCCGTCACCAATCGACCACTGACTAGCCTACTTTCACAAGCAAAAACCACCGATCATTCTAAGCAACAGAATGTGTCCCAAACTATCTCACTATCACTGGACACCGGTGTCTGTCCAGTTGAGAGAATAACTTAAGCGTAGCAATACGGTTATAATGTTGATGCGCACATTTAAACAACGCGGTTAGCAATGATAATTATATTTCAACGTTAAACGTGACGGACAGACTTACCTACCAACGGACAGTAGTATTGATTTACTCCTCTCCAGGAGTTAGGCACAGGGCCAGTTTTTATCTTACTCCCACAAGTAAGATGTTACCCAAGGTCGGGTCGGGAAAGTGGGGTTTAAAATTGCCTGGGCAGCCCCGTCGGCATTCCCCGGTAAAGGCGCCTCAGGCAGTAAACAATAAACTTACTCTCTCCCCAGAGAGGGTAGGCAAAGCCTGGGAGGGTGGACCTCCTAAAACTGCACAGGTCATACCCATTGACCGGCGTAAATCAACACCCGAAGGCCAAGACAACACCAGTATGGAGTGCAGTATCCACAGTAGTAATGCGTGGACGAATATAACAATAGCGGATTATATTTGAGCTTCTTTCATGCATAAGATGCTTGTTTTTTTACGTTTTATATTAATTAATTAATTAGTTAATAGACATTATGTTATATTCGGTTAATTTTAATTTTAGGGAACTCAAAAATGTTCATATATACTCAGTCTTATATATATAAAATTATATTGTCGTATTTCCGGTGTTTTTCATCATCTACAAATTCTGTCTAATTATATTTATACATCCTTCTGAATAACCGAATTTTTTTTTTTCTATATGTACTTTTGCAATCAAAATAGTATTTTGATTTAGTTTCTTTCAAACATTTATTAATAAAGTTTGGAACATTTTAAAACTGGAACCATTTTTACCTATTTCCTTCAAAACCTCGGCTTCGTACGTCGTTAATAAAAGAATTCTACATTTCTGTGTTATTGCCAGCTTTCAGATAAGCAATTGTATGTGTTTAAAATAAATATTAACTTAGTTATTTCTTATAATTCTTGCCTATTCTATTAATATTTGGAATATTTATTTTTACCTCTTTCTTCGATGTTAACTATAATGTATTTATCCTTATTACTGAAGAATGGCCTTCAGATCTCACCAAAGGTTGAGTTAAACAAAGAACCACGCACGAATTATAGATATCTAAATCTAAAAAAACTGCGAGGAACGGGGAACAGAAACTACAAGAACAACTAAATCAGGCACGAAAAAGCAGAAAACCCGGAAGCACAAACAGAAGGTTACTCATAAGCAGTCAACATTAACATGCGTAGGAATTAAATTATTCTCAAATATAACCTGGATGCTGTCAGCGATTTGCTGGCGAAACGACTAATCTGCATTGCCGATGATGCGGATTATTTGACGATCCTGAGTACATCTACAGATTCCCTTTTTTTATGTTGACGTCGCTTTTTTTAGAAAGCCACTAATCTATATGAATCCTAGATACAACACACATTTTCGAATTATGAGGATGGTCGACACGACCAGTGGAAGTAGACAAATATTTTATAGTTGGTATCCACGCGGACTGAGAAACTGGGTGTACCAGGTTCAAATCGAAGTCATTCCATTGAAAACGCTTCCATCAAACCCACATGACACTTGTGTCTAATCTCCTGGAGGGGGGATAAATAGCAATCACATTTACACTTGTCCACAGGTGGCCTCGGCCTTGATAAAGTGGTGGTTTCTGTAAAAAAAAAAAAAAAAAATTTTTGCAACTAAGATTTATCCGATACACCCAATTTACAAACGCCCCCAACGTGGTATACTACATTCTTGTACTGATGCAAATTTGGGATTAAATTATAAAAAAAACGGCCAGAGAGTATAATCTTCTATCACAGAGTCCAATTTACAAACAACACTAGCTATGTCATCAAATGCATTAAATACTATAACTCACCGTCTTATATTCAAAAATAATTCATAAAACACAATAAATAAAAAAAATGGTTTAAATTCTAATATAAAATGTCTTAAAGATTATTATTGTTTCAAATATAAATCACGTGAATCAGCAACGAAATTATTCTGACAGACATTTTAATTTTTGACTGCAAACTAAAATATAATTATTCAATTGCTTCGATCGACAAGGTCAGGAATTATATCGAACAAATTTTGTTAAAAAACAAAATAATTATTTATTTTCTTTCGTGTGTCTAAGTCTAGCGGCCTAAATGCGTAAAGAAGTGTAAATTATTATTTTTCGATATTTCTAATTTACTTTTTCCGTTGGCCATTTCCATTTCCAGGATTATAATGATGCAATGTCTCTACAGAACACGAAGAAAAGCTGTCAAACATTTTCTTTCAAATAAAAATCAATAAGACTAAAACAATATGTAAGCGATATTAAACTTATAGTGTCATTGCTAAAATCTTTTCATAAATCTTTATGATAAAGTAAAGCTAGTTTCTTTACCGAATCGCTGTAATTAATATTCCTACCAAATGCATATTTAATTCTAATGAGTCAATTTAATTTGGTGATCAACATGTATTTCGATTCAATTTATTTCGAAATAATATGTATGAACTTATACATTTTTTTAAATGAACTTTCTCTTTACTAAATGTTTCATCCTTGTGAAAAACTAAACCCCATCCATTCACCGTGGAAGCCCCCAGATGCCTTCTACTCCAATAGCTTCTTTCCTCGTGCTGACGGCCGCTGGGAAATCTCCCTGCTCCTTGTTTCCCCGACTGTACCGACATGCAGAAGTTAAAAGCTAATATAAACATACAGCTCACTACACTGCTCCCAACTTAGGATGACCCCCAAAACCTAGACCCTAATTCTCAGTAACCCCTTACATCTACAGTGGCGGCCTGCTTTGTTTGGGGTGACATATGTTAAAAAAATGAAAATAAAATAAATAAATTAATAAATAAAATATTCTGAGTATCAGCTGTTTATACAAAGTCGTTAAAAAATACAAAATGCTTAGTATTACAAGTCATATTGACAGCCTTAATAGCTCAGTTAATTCAGCTCTAGACTGACGAGTAAGGGTTCCGGTTTCAATCACAATTCTCAGATTCTGCTTATTGTTGGAAATCTATTATTTCTATTAATGCATTATTTATGTAAATCAAAACTACAATAGAGTAAAGTACTCCCAATTGTTATTTTGTAGTCAATGAAAAATACTGAGAATTTAATGTAAAACTCACATTTAAGAAAGTTAAGTTATTCGACTGTGGTATTTCTCATACGGATGTCATCTAAAACAAATAGCAGCATCTGTCTATCCGTATCCTACCACAATTACAAAATTGCAAACATTACAAGAAACTTAGACAGAACAAATATCTCTGTTACTTGAACGTCAGACTGAAGTTCTGAAGGTCCCAGTTTTAATCACATATCTCGGCACTTGATGTTTCCGCGTTATTATTGCAAATCTATTATTTACAAATAATGCATTGTTTATTTAAATCAAAAATGCTATAGTGTAAACTTCTAAAACCTATGCGTTTATTCATAAACAACTCAACTATTTTAATATTTTGTTATTATTTTTTTTTTTAAATCGACTTAAAACACTCCCGATCAACGCAAGATATGTAAAGCTATTTTTTATGAATAAAAGTATTTAACATTTTTAGCTAATTCCTAGCTGACAGATATCATTCTTGCATCCTTGCAAATGCGTTATATTTTGATATTGGGATATGCGCTGTTGTTGCGATCTTTCCCGGACTTTAAAATCAGTTATTTCCCAGAACTTAAATTATTGTTCAACCCTAACGTGCGCACGAGGTAGTATGACGTTGTTAGCTGAAACTAAAACATGATTAACTGGTCAAATTACACTATAATATATTTTTCTTAACTTAAAAATATGTATTACGGTTGCAAATGTACTTTTCATGAATTATATTAAATCGTGAATCACTAATTCTGATGATTAACTCACATTCTAATATCTCACAGGATTTATTATTACCTAACTGTAACTACTCGAAGTTTACCAGGGACAGTTTTACTTTTATTTTTATTAATTTATTTTTTAAACTATGCCATTTGTTTGTTTACCAAATTATTTTTCTTCTTTTTTAAAAAGGATTTCGATAGTTTAATAAAATCATTACACTCGAATTTTTAATGAATTTAGAATAATTCAAACTGTCGACTAGAAAGTAACTCCATGGATTTAAAGTTCTAAGCATATCATCATGTATCAAGATTTATAGTTTTGGCAGCTATTTAATCTAATAATTGTATAAATAGATTAAAAACAACATTACCTTGAAAATAGTTCTAGTTTTATAACTATTAGGTTCAATTAATAATGTAATGACCAAATAACACCGTAATAATATAAGTTTACTTTTAAAATTATATTTCAAAAATTCTTAAAATAAAACAAAGAATTAATTACCTTGCAATTCGTCGTAATTTGAAATGAATTTGGAAGCATTTAAACAGTCGAGTAGAAATTAATTTCTAGCTGTAACATTCTTAGTAATTGTCATCCATTTTTGATACATGACGATTTCTTGTTACTTTTTTTTCGTCATGCAAATTTGGGAAAATATTGACATTTTGTAATTTAGAAATAAGGATTCAAATAACATTAACTGTACAAAATTAGTTATAGTTTTATAAAGTGTTGGTTCGATTAAGAATACAATGAATAAACAATACCGTAATGATAAAATTAAACGTTCAAAATTATATTTAAATAAATGGGAAATTGGTAAATAATCGACACAGTTAAAATGAAAATGAAACGACACAAAAATGAAAGTGAAAAAAACTCTAGGGCAACGTCGGTTGCGAACAGCTAGTTGATAAAAAGCAGGAACTAAAAATAAGAAGTAAATAAGTTTGCAGAATGGAAACGGAAGGCGGACAAATGGAGAAAACGACGCCTCTCTGCCCAAAGGGTGAAGAAATGAAAGAAGCAGAAGTGAAATAAGAATAAATACAAACCAGATCGACGATAGTGAAGAATAAATTCCGAAGTCATGAAGCCAAAAAAGAAGAGGAATAAAGCAGAAGAAAGAGATCTCGTCCTTTCGACAAGATCGGACGTGTCCGCCGACTCCCATCATGGCTGTATTCGCGCACCACTGATCCTGATGCCGCATAGAAACCGTGTGATTAATAGATGCACTTCTCGAACTGACAGCTTATACACCCACCACGCACACAGACACCGCCCCTACACCCAACGTTGAGACAGGATCTAGCTTGACACGACAGAAATCAAGCAGAGATACGGCAGCCCCGCATATTATATATATATATATTATATATATATATATATATATATATATATATATATAATATTTAAATGTTAAATTAAATTAAAGATAAATGAATTATCGTTTAATAATAATCTATCGTAATAATATAAAGCTCAATATATTCAATAGAGCAATCAATTCTAGAGATGAAAGATGATAATAAAAATTGTAAAAGTACAATATGTATTAGAACATCAGAATATATATATATATATATATATATATATATATATATATATATATATATATAATGTATGTATAGTGTGTAAGTTTCAATTGCGTTGGGAATCCGAATAAAAGAGCTCAATGTACCTTTAAACAGAGAAAAATAGAATTATTAAAAGGAAAAAACTATACACACATTAAGGTTGTATACATTATAAATTATTTCGACCCTTTAATTAGGTCTCCTCAGACGTATAAACAACCACGTCAAAAAACCAAATAATAAGAGAATTGATTATCGTCTTAAAAAGATAAATTAACTTTGTTGATTGGTCGATGTAAAAAAAGGGGGTAAATGGTTAAATAATCAAGGAGGGGTGACAGAAGTAAAAGATAATTTGACTCTTCTATATTTTTGCATATGCAGAAATATAAAAAAATATATATATAAGAGAATTCGTTTTTGCTAATGAAAGAAATAAAATTTCGAATGTGAGCTTTATAGATAAAAATATAGGATGAAAGATTCGAGTGTTCACGATTAAAAACTCCGTTTAGTTATTTACGATTAAAAATTAAACGACGAAAATGCAGGACGAAGATTTCGGTTTAGATTAAAAATTATCAAAAACGTAATTGGTTATAACGTCAAGATTCGAGATGATCTACAATACGGAATTAAAGTTTGGTGACATTTAAAAACGATTTATTTACAAATTTGTCTTTTACTTATTTGGTATAAAAAAAACTTACTAATTTACTAACATTTATTTTTACAGTTTGAAATCTTATTGTAACTATACTCTAAAAGAATTGTTATTTACAAAGAACTTTATAACGTGCTATTGATTTTAAACCTGTGCCCATGTCTACATTTAGCCATCAGTTAATCTCGTTTATTTAAAATTTTATTGTCTTCGTATTTTAATATTCTATTTTTTTCCTCAAGGCACAAATTGCATCTATATCTGAATCATTTCGGAGTGTTAGAATGACATAGTATGGACCACGAAACCGTTGGTGTTATAACGTGCTATTGATTTTAAACCTGTGCCCGTGTCTACATTTAGCCATCAGTCAATCTCGTTTATTTAAAATTTTATTGTCTTCGTATTTTAATATTCTAATTTTTTTCCTCAAGGCACAAATTGCATCTATATCTAGAATCCTTTCGGAGTGTTAGAATGACATAGTATGGACCACGAAACCGTTTCTTTTATAAAACACCAGTGTTTGGTTAATTCCGTTTAATTAGTGACGTCCGGGTTTAAAAATGAGTGTTTGTGTACGTAGAATCGTTGATTCCACTTCCCGGATGATATTCCTATGTATACTTTCTTATTATTAGTGTTCTCTTTAGGATAAATCGTGGCCTTATATACAAGGCTTTGGACGTTACATATTCATATATATATATATATATATATATATATATATATATATATATATATATATATATAAAGGTTCACCAACCGATTGACAATGGTCGTATTTTAAACGACTGAAATATTTCGGTAGAACTATACAACATGAGTTTTTGAGTTTATTTTTGTTAGTTGTTGAATTGCTTATCCTTTATTCCATTTTTATTTTTACATATATATATATATATATATATATATATATATATATATATATATATATATATATATATATATATATATATTAGTGTTAGAGTGAAATAATTTCCAGAAGGAAATCCGCGTATGAGAGCTCAATGTAATAAACAGAGCAAGGATAAAATAAAATAAAGTAACACGGAATCACATAATCACCGGTGCAATAATTTATTTCGACCCTATAGGTTCTCAAGCACCCACGCGAGGTAATTACATTATTTTAAATCTTTTTTCAAAAATGTAATCACCTTGCTTGGATGTTTGAAAAGACCATAGGGTCGAAATAAATTATTGCACCGGTGATTATATGATTCCGTGTTACCTTAGTTTATATATATATATATATATATATATATATATATATATATATATATATATATATATATATACAGAGAGAGAGAGAACATTTTTTCTTTTTAAAAATATATTTTTAGAAGTAGCTTTTTGACAAATAAACTTATGACAATGTGTCGGGGGGGGGGCATACGAAGAAATTGAGGTGATTAAATATACTAGTGTGTATTATGAGTAAGGCACCAGGAAAACGAGAACTGTCCATTTACAATTCACATGAGTGAAGGGAAAATGTTTAAAGAAAAGTAATAAGAATTGTTTTGTCTATAAACAGGCAAAATTGTCGAGAACGTTAACTAAAGCTATGGAGGTCAGCTGGGGGCAAGTATAAAAAGTCTGTCAGAAAATCATGTCGGAGTCCCAACCAGATTGCTGGGAACAGACGAGTGAAATTGAAACTGAGGCAGAACGACGTTTGCTATGATGCTAATCACCGCTGCAGACGAAAAGAGTTGCGAATTGAACTTATTATTGAAGATTTGCACCTAGCATGCAGAACTTGAGTGTTCACACTTCATTGAAGTTTCCTGTGAATACAAGAATATATTTCCACCAGAAATACAAGATAAGCGGCTTATTGTGTTTCATTATATGGAATTTGTTGACAATTTATTGATGTTTATTAATTTATTTAATTATTTATTTTACTTATAAGTCATCACATCCAGTTGGTGATTCTTGGAAAGTGCAGAACATACTACGTAATTAAACAAACACAACAGCGTGGTGTGCGATCAGGCTAACAAGACACCGATATCATCTATAATAGTCACATCACCGCCAATTCAACAGCGGCGAAGGCATTTAAACTCACGAGGATAGCAGATACCCGAACGAGTACACGACGGTATCTGGCTTGTTACAGAGTGTATAACAGTGTTTATAGCTAATATATTAAACTAAATAGGAAATAAGATGTATTTTTAGTTTTTTGCATGCGAATTGTGTTAGTGAATGTTGCCAGAGAGAGAGAGAGAGATAGAGAGGGAGACAGAGAGAGAGAAAGAGAGATAGAGAGAGAGAAGGAGAGAAAGACAGAGAGACCTAAAAAGTAGGAGGACGTCCTGAAAAGTGGGATCAGTGAAACCGGAAGTCACAAATTACGCCACGTCCGTTCTGTGATGGGTATATCTCTTGTTCCTGGCTCAGCAACGGAAGCAGACGTGAAAAACGGCGGTCCGCTACAATGGAAGTCGTGCACCGTAGCGCAAAATGGCCTCACAATATTTATCTCTAGTTTCTTCATTCTCGCTCCCGTACAAACAATTCAATCTTTATATCTTGTGTTATATTTAAATAAAAGTTCTAAAACGAGACCAGCATCAATGCGTTATCTTTCAACGGTGAGTTTAACAACAGCGACGAAGTGGCCAATATACACCAGTCAACGGTGTAGACAAAACCCAGATCCCCACGGTCAGATGAGTCGCAATACAATTATTTACCACATTTAAATGTTGATATGTGAATATCTATCATATAGAAAAAGGTTAGATTCGGTTGTTGATCATCGCTCTCCGTTCTCAATAACACAGAATGTATTTCGATTAAATTTATTTTAAAATAGTTGATCTGTTTAATAGCATTTTTCAATGTGTTTACCATCTTAATAAGATAGCAGTCCCAGTTGCCTATATTAAGCCAGTCACTATCAAAGTTGAGACAGGACTTACCTTGAGACGACAAGCAATAAATGAAGCTAACATACGACAGTCCTTCCATATCTCTCTCTCTCTCTATATATATATATATATATATATATATAAAGTTTTCTTTCATAAATTTATTTTTATACGATTTTTTTAACAAATGAGCTGATATATTGAATAAAATAGAAAAACAAGATAGCTTATTGCCTCCCAATTACACATATTTTGTTTTTTTATATGTAAATATAAAAGAAAGTCGGATCATTACATCTGACAAATCAAGATTTGATTTTGGCCAAATAATTGCGGAAATTTTCAGTTTCTGTTCCTTACTACAACAAGTCCAATCGATTCATCAATTACAGATTCTATCCACCAATATATTTTCTTCGGTAATAGAGCTTTACAATGATTCACCGTTTGTTTTTTATTATTAAATCAACAGAGACGATTCTTTAATGGAAACCGTGCATTTCTTACAAATCGAATATTAAAATCTGCGTCTGGAATCGCTCGGCGTTTAATTATTTAGATCCTTACTTTAATTACATTAATACTACGTTTTAAGAATTAGATTAAAACACTTATTTATATCTATATTTATATATAAAATGACTTATTCAGAATCTTCTGATCAGTTTCTGATAAAACTGTACGCGCATGAATAATGACTGTGAATTGCAAATACTTGTATTATTTTACTTAATACTATTGTTTGCATTAACTATGTTCCACCTTACTATATTTGCAGCAAAGTATACTCAGATATGTTCATGAATAGAATTTATTTTATTTTGTTGTCTTTTGATTCGTGGTTACTCAAAATGTTACTAAGAATAATAATATCAGTATGCATAATAGTAATAAGATCAAAGATATACTGCGGCATCAGGACAAGAGCATTAGGAAAATAATCACCATGCACAATGCACTGCACCCGAAAGATGATACATACAGACTTTACGTGAAAAAGGTAAGACGGAAGAAGAATGCTGGTAAGTATAAAAGACTGTGGGACTGACACAAAAAGAATCTGAAAAGTACATAACCCAGAACGTAGATAGGTTAATCACCGCAGCAAGAGACACTGTCAAAACGAACAATAGAGAGAACAGGGAAACGAGAAACAAAACGAGAAAAAGAAAGTGGGAAGAGAAGCAGCTACCTGGACGATTCAAAGGAATGACAAGAGAAGATACTCACTATACAAGGCTACAAAAATGATACCTGAACAGTATTAAAGGGCACACTGAGAAATGCGAGTAAAACCAACTATAGCAAGCCTGGAGAAACAGGAAATATAGATTGTGTGGACAAAGAGACGAAATAGTTAATCATATAATATGTGGATGCAGCAAATTAGACCCAAAAGTTTACAAGAAAAGGCACGAGGATAGTAGTACACTGAGAACTATGCAAACGACTGCATTTTGCAGACGCTGACAAATTGTACAAATAAAACCCAGTACTGAAAAACCCAGTATTGAAAAACCCAGTACTGAAAAACCCAGTACTTAAAAACCCAGTACTGAAAAATCAAACAATTTTATGGAGCATTGATGTATAAACAGATAAACCCATCCAACTAAGTAGACCATATGCCATAATAGTTAACAAGAAGGAACGAAACTGCCAAATCGTAGACTTTGCCGTCCCAGCAGTCCACATGGTGAAAGTCAAGGAGACAGAAAAACAAAGAAAATACACGAAACTTTCCATAGAACTGAAACAGATATGAAACATGAAGAACGTCCGTATAATAGCAATATTCGTAGAAGCCAAAAAGCGAAAAACCTTGAAAAAATGACCAGATGAAATGAAAAATGAGAGAAAAGACTGAGACCATACAATGGACAGCAATGAAGATCCCTAAATCTGGAAACAAACCCACATAAACCACACTCTAGCCACAAGTAAGACGCACTAGAATTCTAAATAAAATTTAAAAATAGAAAGAACACCCCACAAATTAAAGGGAATTGATACTGCAAGAGATCTCATAAATGCGCCCCCACACACAGTCACACACACATACACACACAAAACACACCCAGGCACGCACGCACACTACGATGGAACCAGTCTCGGCTGACACTACACAAACAAATTGCGAAAAGGGGCAAGTAGGATTGAAAGGCCGAGAAGGAATAGCACTTACCAGACCTCCACTGGAACGGTGAGGAGAGGCTTATTCCCACCGATTTTTTAAAGAAGACCAATGGTCGTTACCAGCGAATACTCCATGGTAATTGTCTATTGTGAACGCAAAATCATTTGCAATTTTTATCGAAGGAAGTGGAGAATACTAGAAATCTGGGACGACGTGTCAGTCAGCCCCCAGAGAACACCGCCGGTTCTTAGCAGTGAGCCATCACTGATGATGACCTGTCTAAGAACTCCTACTGAATACTGAATAATTTTGTACAAGGTCGTTAACTTTGTAATGCAGAAACACAAAACAAAATCGGTTATGATACTACTACTACTACTACTACTACTACTACTACAACTACCACTACTATTACTACTAATACTACTACTACAGAGAATAGTTATAATGTCCACGGCCAGTTTTACAAATAATTCTTCAGTTGTATTAAGCCATTAAGTTGATTAGTTATTATTAACAAAGTTTACGGAATCTTCGTGACACGGCAGCCATTACTTACATTGATTCTCATCAACTAAACCAATTCAAGATAGCTCGTTGTTATGATATTTATTAAAAGAATTTAGCGAATCAAAAATGAAATGCTAATGTTTAAGTCACGCATAAGCGATAAACATGTACTGGCACACGCGACGAAGTCACAAAGTTTTATTATTACTGAGAAAGTATAGGTAAAAGAAAAACATTTGGTTAAAAAAAATGAAACTAGGAACTTCTTTCGTGTGAATCAGATGACTCTGGTGTTGGCATTAGTTTCCCAGATGTTTTTTCTAGTTAGAAATCTTTCTGGAAAGACATCGGTTACTTACGGGAAGGACCACAAGAAGGTTACAAGCATCCCTAAGTGAAAGTGATACTGTGGAACCGACTGGATTCGAACTTGGAACACCCAGGTTTTCAGTCCGTGTCGTTATTCACTTAAGCACCGTCACCTCTCAAACTAGGAACTAATGACGTATGACATAATATATAAAATAATGTATAGAGAAAAAGAGAGAAAGAGAGAGAGAGTGGGAATAGAGAAAGAGACATAATAAGAAAAAGTGTTTCGCTGTATTACAGCTCTTCTGTGTGGCGGGACAAACAAGTAATTCAAACTGAGCTGCAAAGCTGACCGTTTTGTTAACAATCAGATGTATTGGTTATTATGCCATCAACCCACTCTACTAGGTAAGGAGAATGTAATGCGTATACACCTATTATCAACTGCCGAAAGTGATCTATTCTTTTGCGAGAACAACGCTCAAATTCTTGCTCCAGTTTAAATTAATGTGTTTCTTCTTGGGGAGCACACTGTTTTGATAAGTTCTTAGCATTGATTTCCATTCCATATCTAACAAACACCCAAGAACACAAAGATTAAGAGCATCCTCCTCTTCAAACCACCGTAGGATTGAGAAGGGCTCGACGCCCACGTCTTATTACTTCGACATCAAATTAACAGAGGGTAAAAACTTTTTCGTTGTTCCGCCACATACTTCCTTCCATGGCGTCATATCCTGCCAGAAGCGCTAATTCAAAACTTAAACTTCTAACAGAATTTTCCACTATTTTAATTGATTTTAACATAACGTGAGAATTTCCGATTTTAACCTTACTTTTAGCTATCCGCGTACAAATATCGTTTGAAAAACTCAACATCAAATTAATGTAACCGTTCTACTGAAAACTGGTGTACTATTACAAAACTGACAACTTTCACGACGTGTAATATCGACTGAAAACATTTTAAGAATTCACTAATCATTTATTTTAATTAAAAACTAATGTGGTGTTGTAAAACAAAGTTGAAAAAGAATAATGAAAAAATAATTAATTTAAGGCGGTATCTTGCTGTTAAGAAGATGGAAAATGACACCGTTGGAAATTAGGAGAGATCACGTAAGAGACAGTCGATTCAGAATAGCAAAAACGATGTGTTCATTGACTAGCGTCAAAAATGGAATTTCAACAGTAAGCGTGACACTATTTTCAAACTTAAATTTGACAGATCGACAAAAATGACATTTCGAACTGAAACCTGACAGACCACAGTATGTTAAACTTAAGTCTTATAAACCGACGAAAATAGTATTACAAAGTGAAGCTTGACCGACCGATGAAAATGATATTTCAAACTTAAGCATGAACGACCAAAATATTTGTTTTCTTTTAAAAGTTAAGTTTTACAGAGCGTCGAAAATATTATTTCGAACTCCAGCATAACAGACCAAAGTAACTGCTATTTTTTAAATTAAGCGTGACAGACCGACGAAATTAATTTTTGTATTCTAAAACTGAAGCGTAACTGACTTACCGACCGACAAAGACTTAAATAAAACAAGCCGCGCGTGCGTGGTCCCTCTCTGTATGTGACTCGATGTGGCGAGTGTAAAATGCAATAAACCAGAATTTTTCTGAGGTCAAGGATGCTCATTTTATATCCAGAACAATTGCCTCTATATTTTGGCTAAGTTGCAGAAAAATAAGAATGGATGGATCAAACGTTATGGGAGAAAAGGGTCATGTTTTGCCATTTTGGGAGCTTTTGACCCCCTGGGGACGCGAACCAGATTTTTTCCAAGGTCACCGATACTTATTTCCTATTAGGAACAATTGCCTCCATATTTTGGCCAAGTTTCAGAGAAATTGAATGGATGGATGAAAAGTTATGGGGCAAAAAATGTCATTTTTTGCCATTTCGGGGCCTTTTTGACCCCCTGGGGGGCTAACCAGACGTTTTTCAAAAATCAGAGAATGTCACTTTCTAACCTGACCAAAGTTACAACTTCATGCAAAATTTCAGAGAAATTTAATGGATGGTTGCGGAGAAAAATCGGACGGACGGACGCACGGAGATGCCTCAAAACATAAGTCCCCCGATTTTATAAATCGGGGGACCAATAAGATGCGTCCGTTCATGTTACACGTTATTTTATATCTCCCCACGAGGGGAGGTGTTGGTTATAATTCGTGTGTTTTAAATCAGAGTTCGTTTCTCTTCGAGATCTTTGGAAAGGTGAACATCGCCAAACATAAACATGTGGCAAATTGCTCGTCATATTGTTTTACAGGAAATAAATACTATATTTTCAACTATTTTACATTTATTTGCATTGTTTTTTTCGGACTATTGTTTTCACTGTTGCTATATATGTTCCCAGTACGTTTCGGTCGATGTAACCTGCAAACTATGAATCAATATTGTTCGTCTCCAATACACCTGAAGAATACCGTTGGCGAAGTCAAGGACAGTGGTTCGTATTTTCTTGCTTCCCTACGAGGACAGAGTTAGACAGAATGTCGGTTTTTAATGTGAAAATAACAGCTCCCCAAAAATTGGTACTCAGGATTGGGACATGACTAAAAATTGCTTCAGTCTAGAAAGACTTCGCTTTCACTGACCGGGGACAGAATAGATGAAGTGTAGTATTGATACAGATACTACAATTTGCTCCTAGCACAAAGGCACGAGGCGGTAGTCTAGACTGAAGAAAAACAATTCAAATGATGATACATTCCAATCCACCACAATATATAGAACAAATATTTAAACTTACTAGAAGGTTCGTCTAGTAGAGAACGCATGGCTTTTTGGGGTCACGGGTCATCTAGATAAAGTGTAATAAACGACAGCTTCCCTCTCGCTGGATTATATGGATGACATCAATATTTTTGACGTCATCCACTGTGAACTGTTATCCTCAATCTATCTGTTTCAATAGATAATGTAACGTAACGATGACATCATCCACTGTTCACGGGGACGAACAAACAAGATTGATAGAGTGTTAGTAACATATAAAGATTATTTGTATTCATGAATGGGCGAAGGGGGCGTTTGACTCCTTCTTATGCTTATAAAATTAAAGATGGCTTTGTCAAGACAGAATGGGTGTTGTATTCTCAATCTAATTAAAAACGGGCGATTGTTTCAGGAAAATTCCCAAAAGACTCAAAGGTGTATTGTTAAACGAAAAGTAATTTAAATGCGTCAGTGAAAATTGATTAAAATACAAGATCATACAAATAATAAAGATTCGATGAGTTGATTTGGAACAGGACGTAATGTTGCCAATCTTACGATAGAAAAGCGATTAAGTAATGACAAAGAACCTCAGAAGTCTCCACTGCAACCAAGGTAAAAATAAAAATGTTTAAAATGTCGGCAAGATTTTTATCTCTGCGTCTTGTTCTTTTTTCTTGTTATTTTTCTTCTTCATGGAGTTGTTGCTGTTGTTGGCTTTTTAAGCGAGTCTAACTTCTCACGAAAATTATGCCGCATGATTGTCTGAACTATACGAAGCCCTCGTCGTTGATCGTAGCTATTCGTTAACCTGCAATGTCGCAGACCTTTACCTCAGACAGCGAAAGCAGCAAGCCTTAACATGTGCATACGAATCGGGGAAGGTTTAGTCCAAAATACACAAAGGAATAAAACAGATGCAATGTTGCTGTTTTCACTCATTGATTTTCGGTTCCGCGCATGACATGTCTTTCATTGTGACACGCAGAGGCATCGACGACCAGAGGACGACGGAACCTGATTCCGACTACTGAATTGTTACTAGAGCTCTGTTAGCCGGTTTCTGTCCTAAATCCGCTTAATACAAAACCTGCCCACTATGGGTGGCCCTGGTAAAAAGCGAGATTCAATACAGCATAGCTTTGACAATGACACGGTGCCACCGACCCACCACGATGAAGAAGGGTTTGGGTTTAGGAGGATCAAATTCCCTTTGATATCCCGACGAAAATGCTTGGCAAAAAATGGTTCAGCTCTTTAAGCACACAGAATTTATTAATTAATTAAAACTGGCTCCAAAAAAACAGGGTATTTACAGTCTAGTCAAAATGTTGCTAAACCACAAACAAATTGGTAACAAAGGTTTTTAACTTAGATATTGGGTATGAATAATCTCTATTTCAGATAAAATAGTTTACCAAAATGAGCCTTGCAGAAAGAAGCCAACGGGCGCCATCTTTAAAATCCAACTTAACTATATTAAAATTTCGAGACATAAAATTCCTCACATTCCCTGACAAGTATGTCCATTATACCTGACAATTACTGACAAAAATAAACGTTTTTCCTGGCAAAAAAAACTTTATTAAATTAGAAATAAAAAAATATTTTTTGCATGAAAACGCACACAGGGCCAACCCCAAGCAGCTTGACATTTTCTTGATGTTTTGAACTGTAATGATAAATAACTATATGCTTAATAATAAACTAACACCAGAAATGACTAGCCCTGCCACTGTTTTTTTTTATTTCTTATACAAATATGAATATAAAAGATACAAACACAGAAAGAAGTAGCCTTTTTCAAGGCAACAATTGTCAAATTAATTCCTGACATTTCATAAAAAATAGGTACAAAATATGTACAATTTACAATAAAGGAATGGTCAGTTGTTCGAATGCTGGGGCAATGCTCTTGCATAACCACCACATAACAAGTTCATAAACGGACCAAAAAACATTTCTGGTCAAAAACTAATCAAAGGTAACACCATCATCATTAAGATCTGGCTGTGGTGAGTTGCTGCAGTGGAGGCCTTTGCAATTACCAAACAAGTTTGAACAGTTAATGCCATGTTTCCGCAACTGCATCTTGCTTTAGTACACCCTGAAGTACAGTTACACCTAATTATAGCCAATTCCTTTACAGGACAAGCTGATGAGTAAGTTTTGATTGGTTGTAATTTCCAATCTAAAAGTTTCCACCCCCACTCGTCAGGTGTTAGCTGGTTTCTACATTTCCATTCCTGAATTTGGAAGTAAACTCGAAGGCTGTGGAATTTCGTAGCTGCTCTTGTTGGTGCCAATTATTTGGCTACAACATATTTTGAGCTTTTGCAACCTTTTCCTTTAAGCGCCTCAGTCGGAGATGATTGATGTTTTCCCCATTATTACCATTGTACAGGCATACTAAAGCTCTCCCCAGCTTCAATAACGTCTTTAGCACTGCTATCCTTACCAAATACTTCTGCCAGCTTGAGGAAGTCTCTATTGTTCATCACCTTTCGAGGGGATACTGCCTTTTCAATTCTATAAGCACTAGATGTAGAATCACAACCCAGTAGTGCATGGATGGAAAAAATGTTGGAAAGACCACATGTCCCAAAGAGTTCCTCATCTCTTTGATGTTCCAGACTTTCACACTTTTTTCACTATCCTTTGGTTGTGACGTGATGAAGATGTTCATGATCATCTCTATTGGCATGATAACATAGAAGGACAAATAGGTCAGTGTCATCTGCTATCAAAATTGTTTCCTCTGTCTGTGCCATTTCTAGAGCAGTCTTCACAATCAATACATCGGCGTTTCCAGATGCATGGCCTACTTCATAACCTGCTTCCTCCAAACTCTTTCCCAAGAAGTTGATGAACAATTGTTTGTTTTCCTGATTAGCTAGGAAAACAATATTTTTTATTTGAACACCATTAAAGGAGTCAGTGACACATTAACACCAACAGAGCCCCCTGCTCGGCGTCCGTGAGTCGCGTCTTTAATAGATAGATCACTTTCATACTCATCAAAGACAATGCATGCTTTTCCATATCTAGTTGTGACATATCCGCGGTATTGGGGACAGGTCTCATCAAATATGTGACCATTTTTGCCATGGGAGGCGTTGAAGTAGTGCTCCACTATCTACGAGATACTGGTGATCTGAAGACTGTGGACCTGATTGTCAGTTCCCATATTGTGTCTGCCAAAGCCGTTTTATTGCCTCTCACGGTAGTCCGAAAGAATCAAAAAGTGCAGGTTGATAACCACAAAACTCATACTGGAAATGTTCTTGCTGCTACTGAGTTGAAGGTTCATTGGTAGATAGCACACACAGTCTCTGGAATAAGAGTTGTGGATCAGTCTCAACTGCTTCATCTTTGCTGAGCGAGACTTTTTACTCAATTGTAATTGCCTGATGCTTTCTTTTAAAAGTATACTCGTGGATATTTTCCCCAACCATTGAAGCTATGATTGCCTCACCTATGGAGTTTGCTCTGTCCATATTCACCTTTTCGTCTCCAGTTACTCCACTTAAAATGTTATTAATGGACGGATCTTCCGTGAAAGGGTCATATGTCTGGAGAAACGCTAGGAGCTTCCATGTATCCCTCACATCTCGCTATTTCCTTGCTGAAGTAGCCTCCTTGTGCTGGTCACTAGTGGCATAACGCATGCCTGCTAGTTCCTGCATTGTAAACTTGATTTCAGCGCACGCTGGCAGTGATAGCGTCCAAACCAATCGTTGAATTTCGTCCATTCCTCTGCCATGATTAAGACCTCCAGACGTCTTCATGCTTCTCATTAACAGCTGCACATTAACCAGATCTGTCGACAAGTCAGCCCAATAGCGATCACTCCGTCTAATTACATGGACTCCTTCAGAAAAGTTCTGGTACACTTCAGGATGGCTTTTCGGTAGCCCTTCCATTTTCTGCGAGTACAAGTAGGCTGATTTTGCATATAGGATGTGTCCTGCTGCAGCGAATATTGGCACCATTTTCTTTACAGTGTCAAGGTGCACTTCCCAGTTCCCGGTTAGCTCTGCCTTGATAAACAATTGCAGTATGTTCACCATATCAAGGTTATGAATCCACAACATTGCTGTTCGCTTGTCACCCATTGCATCCTTCACATTGTTAATTCTCTGGGCAATACTGGTCATAGACTCTGATGACAGAACATTATTCAATGTCTCAGTCCCATCAAGGATATCTTTCAATAGCCCCTGAGCTTCCTTCAGGTCTTCATTTTCAGGAAATGACTCTTCTATATCAGTGCTGGGTTGATCATCCTCAGTGACATGTTAAACTAGCAAATCATAGGCGTTCGCTAACAAAATAGCATTAAGAGCAGCATCAACAAAGAAGTGAGCACGAATGGCTCTTGCAATTGATTTGTCACTTAGCATGTGATTGACTGTGTTTTCAGCATACACATGTTCAACATATTCTTGCAATCCAGAACCTGTCATCAAATTACTAATTGCCCCCAGAAAGCTCATCTATGTATGGAGCTCACCAAGTCGCAAGACTAATGATTTCAGAGGACTGGAACTAGGCTGTGACTCGACTATCATCATTGCTTTGTATCAAAGTGGTTGATATAATGTTAGAATGTGTGTAATCTTGTTTTTCCTGGCTAAATCACTAATGTAACATAACGTTGAGTACACGCAGGTTCGGTTTCCAGAGTCCATATCCATCATTGGCAAAACACTGTGGCTGATTTTCCAGAATATGTTCCTTTGTGCACTGAGTGTATAAGGCCTGGCCATGCGGGTCTGGACGGATGTAAAATTAGTGAAACCCCCCAAACGATATAAACATTAGTAGTGAGATCGACAACTTTCTTGGACTGTAGGTCTTTAAATGGTACTGGTGGTTTGTTGGTGTGCTGTGAATCTATGAACTTGATGTTGATCCTTCCAACCCGTATTATATCTTCTGAAAGGACCTGAATACTTGGAACTAGTTTTGCTTTAACTTTCCCGGGTGTAAAAGATGCTATGCTGCGCATACCATGGAATGTGTTGAATCCATCAATACTCCTTACATTATAGTCCACATTATCAGCTACGAATTGCACAAATTCAGTTTCCACAGGGGAGAGAGTTTCAGCGCCATGAACAAGAGAACCACTTCTTTCGAATTTCTGGACTTCCGTTTAAGATAAAGAGAAGGTATGCTTATTCAGAGAGTCAATTAAGAATCTCGATCCAAATTGGTCATGCATTTCCGCTGCTAAACCAAACTGCAAAGGTGCAAGGAAAACTCTGGGTCTAGCAGTCTGCATTATCGCCTGACCAACTGATTAAGTTTCAAATCATTGTCTTTGCCTGCAAATATCTTCCTGAGAAAGATCAACAATGTTTTAGGAACATATTCAAGATCATTCTGAGGCGAGTAATATTCTTAACTTGTCTGAGTAACTTTAATGTCATTCTTAGTAAGCTTGGCTGTCGTCTCGTATGATTTTAATGGCCTGTGCTTCTGAATTGTCTGTTGAGCGGCTTTGTGCATATAATTCATGGGGAATACATTTTGCTGTACTTAAGAATGTAACAACATTATGTTTCCCATTAATTTCAGTCACAATCGGGATTTCATTTATGAGAGACTGTATGGTTCAAAGCCAGTGTCCTCGAGAAGTGCCTCCATTTTTTTAACAAGATCGACAATGGTGAGTAGCTCCTTGTCATTTTGCTGCAAATATTTAGCAACTTCCAGAAATGTCTGCTTTCTCTCTGAATACTCTGGTCTACCAAGGTTTTGTTTCTTAGAAGAATCAGCAGAAGCAAATGCCTTCGGAATATTTTTATGGGAATCAAAGTTTGAAAAACATGTTCTGCGATAACGTGCTTCTTCTGAAACAAAGTCAGCTACAGAACCTATTCTATGTTTTACAGTGGATGTCCAGCCATCCTTTTTTCGGACTTTCTCACAAACGTTTAACATTCTGTCCTTAAACGCAAAAGTGTCTGTATGGGAAACATCAACACCTCTTTACGTGATTCAGAACCACAAAAAGACAATGTTTCTTAAAGTTAAGCACACACAAAGAGTGGATTGCGCGGTGTAGAATTTCATCATGAGTAGATCTGTTTTTTCGGTCCATTTCTATGTATTAAGGGTTGATCACACGCTGTCTGCATTTTCGGTGAAGACGTTGACCAATCTGAATTATGATCTTCTCCCCACGTTGTTCAGAAGCTCTGTTAATGGAATCGATGCCCTTCTGGCTGATGATGAATGTTTCTTCATTTCTGGGCAGTTCATTGTTGCAAACAGCACACTTGTCAGCATCCATAATTATCGATACTTCACTTTGGCCAACCTGAAATTAGAATATGACAGAATATTAAGCTCTTGCAGTAATACATCAAACGCGACAAAAATAAGCATGAGAAGTTATAATTATATTTAACTTTATTACAACTATCTATAATTATGTCCACAATCAGACAACGCCGCAGACTACTACCTATGAATGAAAGACCGCGGAAGTCCTAGGCTCGAGTTTCGCTTTCCTTTTGGGCTCATCAGTAGAACACATCCGAACCTACGATTCGAAACCCGAGTCACTTGCATGTTAGGCGAGTACTAACATTATTATATTAGTACTTGCCTAACATGCAAGTGATTCGCGTTTCGAATCCTGAGTTCGGATGTGTTCTACTGATGAGCCCAAAAGGAAGGTGAAACTCGAGTCTAGGACTTCCAGTTTGTTTCATTCATAGGTTGTAGGCTGCAGCGTGGTCTGATTGTGGAAATATATATATATATATATTATCTCACATTCAAAAATCTAATACACAGACATATACATATATATATATATATATATATATATATATATATATATATATATATATATATATATAAACAACTGAGGTACAAAATTTAAATATGCTTTTAAAAATGATCTGCAGAAAACTCTCTAGAGCTCTTTCGACTTTTATCTCATGAGGAGAATCAAATATATCTACGAAAATGAAGATCAATTGGGGGGGGGGGAATTTAAGTTTCAGCGAATATTAAAACACGATTGAGATTAACTTAATTTAATAGTCCTTTAAAACGGCACAGCGTGGGATTAGAAAAAAAACAATAAAATTGGGTTCAAAGTTTCCCAAAGAGAGTTAGCACTTTCACAAACTCCTTCTGCTGACACAAGGAAGGTTTACGTAAAGCGATGGAGGAAAAGCTCAAAATGTTTAAATGTTTTTTGGAATCTGCTTCAATTTATAGTTACTGGCGCAACATGGATTTTCAACAAAATGCTGGTCAATAGCAGCGTCCAAAGTCACAAAGGGTGGCAAAGTAACTTAAGAAAATACAAAAGTTAAATGAGTTTTCTGTCTTTATTATTATTATTATTATTATTATTTCACAGTAATTTCAAGTTTTGGTTATTTTAGTTAGATTTTTCTTTTTGAACATCAAGTCAATTCCCTTAACTTTAGACATTCAAGCTGTACCTTAACACTTCAGCTGTTCCTAACAAGCAAGCTTTTTGCAGGATTGGGAAAAAATTATCGCGTCAATCTGTTTAAGCCATTTATGGTGGATTTTCCTTATGATTCAAAGCGTTTAAATTACAACGGAATCACCTTTACTTCTTCACATTTCCATAGTCTATCCAATTCCAATGATAGTCTTTTTTTTTTTTTTCGTGTTCTATCTTCTGCTGTCTGGTATCAATGATTAAGCAAGTTCTCTTGTTTTTGTTTAGAAAGAGTAAGTCGGGTTTGGAATGTTCAAGAATTTCATCAGTTTATATACGCATGTCACAAAGAAGACATAAACTGATTTTAACCAGCACATCGCCCCCTCCCCCTCCCCAAACTCTATAAACTGCTACTACTACCGCGCACCTTTGTTTTCCTTCTCAATTTTAATTTTATTTTACCTTACTCACAAACCGGCCGAAGCTCGTAGCTTGCAAGCAAATTAAATTTATGCTTGTATGTTTTTGTTATTCACTTTTCTTCATCCTGACGAAGTCTTACAATAAATTGCATCCAGATCGCCTCCACACCTTCTCATTGGTTACATGCTGCTTCCGGTTGATATTCTGCATCCGGTTAATAAACCATGTCTCCACAGAAAAAAGTTTAATTTCTTATTTATGTCTCGCATCGCATGAAGTAGAATAGGCCAAACGTTCGAAGTATCTTCAATCTGGTCTACAGCGGGATGGTACAAGACGGACGCAAAGAAAACAGCTTCATAAACGCAATCTTTGACTGGGCAAGTATAGATTTAACCTTCCATTTGATTTTATCGCTAACCAAAGGTAGTTAAATGATTTTGCTTGCGAGACTGCATTGTCTCCGATCTTGATGCCACAGGCGGGCATTCGCGTTTTTTTCAGAAATCGTCATACAAAAGGTATTTTTAGCATTCAGTTGTAATCCGTATTTTTCGCTTAATTTAAACACTACGTAAAGAGGATTTTGCAAGTCATCACTCGATGTTGCCATTAGTATGGTATTATCAGTGTATCGGATGTTGTTCAGCTGACGTCCTTCAATCAGAAAACTCTTTAAACTATTAAGTTACCTCAGGATAGTTTCACTATATAATGACTTATATATACGTATACTACATACACTTCTTCAAGCAAACTACATCAACTTCTAATATATATACAGGGTGGGCAAAAATAAGGGTCCTATTTTTAAAAATTCATAACTTTTTTATTTATTGATTTTTTTTTTTTTTTTTAGAATAAGTAAAGGACCCCTTCCGAAGCAAGCATGAGCCGTATTAGCCCTAAGGAACGTACTCTCATTTAGAAAACATTATTTTTGCTTAAAAAACTCAAAACAGTGTAAAAAAACAATACTTTAGTTTTTGTAAGTTTTAAGAAGTGTTTTTCGGCAAAAATTTGTTTTGTTTATTTAAAAAAATCTCAGAAGAATCAGTCTACACACACATAAAGTTTGGTGAGTTTAACTTTTATTTTGTGGAAGTTATTCAAATTCAAGTTATTCAAATTTAAAGATAGGACCCTTATTTTGGCCCACCCTGTATATATATATATATATATATATATATATATATATATATATATATATATATATATATATATATGGTAAAATGAAAAAGGAAAACCAAAAACTGGATGTTTTTTATGTGTACATCAACGTTTCGTCTTTATTTATAAGACTTCATCAGGATGATGATATAGGGAAAAGATATCATGCAAGCACAGATACATGTAGGGTAGACATGTTGGGAAGAAAAATAAAATAAAATGAAAAATAATGGCAGCGTCTTGCTGGACGTCCGTACTTGTTAGAGAATGAAAATGAGTGGGAGAAAAAAGGGGAAGGGTGGAGGGAGCAAGGACTACTGTGGCTGGCGATGAGAGAAAGAGGTGGGGGATGAGCAGGGGTAAAATGGATGGCAGAGAATATGGTCATGCATTCAAATTTGAACAAGCCAAAATCACTAAACACATCCACAACAAATCTCGGCGAAGATTATTGGAAACTGCCTTCATCACATCCTCCACTAATATCAAGCAGCGAAATGGTTTCTTTAACCTATCACCCTTAATAAGCAAGATCATCCTCACAGAACAAAGTCTTTTGCCTGATCATGGCTAACTTTTATTTTCATCTCTAACCTTATGACACTCTTCCATTTACCCACACCCTTCCCTCTTCTCCCTGAATCTTCTCTTATTTTTCCTCACTTTTTTTTTCCCTCACATTTTTAATACTACTGTCCAAATAAACTTTCTCATGTTCCAAATATTTCAAATATTCCTCACCCACCCTTTCAATCACCCCCCTCCCCCATCCACTCCAATCCCTCACTCATTGCTATCATTTTCCAAATATTTCAAATATTTCACACCCTATCACGACAAATCCTCCCTCTTCCCCCTCTCATCTATTTTCTTCCATACCTCTTCTTAAATTCCCTCATTTTCTCCAAACGCTCTCTAAGACCATAACTTTCGCCCATCCACCAAAATCACAGCCCCCCCCCCTCCCTCTCTACCCATCCCCATTTTCCCTGCATACACCCCCCACACACAAACATTCCAACTCACTCTTCCCCTTTCAATCTCGACCACAGCCATCTGGTCAAACACCCCCTCCCCCTCTTCCTCCAATCTCTCTCTGCCATCCATTTTACCCCTGCTCATACCCCACCTCTTTCTCTCATCGCCAGCCACAGTAGTCCTTGCTCCCTCCACCCTTCCCCTTTTTTCTCCCACTCATTTTCATGCTCTAACAAGTACGGACGTCCAGCAAGACGCTGCCATTATTTTTCATTTTATTTTATTTTTCTTCCCAACATGTCTACCCTACATGTATCTGTGCTTGCGTGATATCTTTTCCCTATATCATCATCCTGATGAAGTCTTATAAATAAAGACGAAACGTTGATGTACACATAAAAAACATCCAGTTTTTGGTTTTCCTTTTTCATTTTACCATCACGTCGGATTACCCTCATCCTTCTCTTCCCATATATATATATATATATTTCAGTAAATTTCGTGTACAACAGAATCGTAGGATCATTTTTAGAGGAAGCATTATTTTAATCAATGAAACAGGCGGGTGGAAAAAAAGGAAAATTGTTAAAATTACCTTAAGGCCTTATCGTCTGACCCTCTAAAAGGAAACACAGAATGGTAAATTAAAAACTAAAAGTAGAATGAGATATGAGCGGAAAAAATTGTTTCAGTTGGAGAAAACGATTGAGAGAGGAAAAAAAAGGTAAATCTCTCAACGTTATGGTGGCTTAGAATCATTAAAGATCTCCAACTGATGCTTCAAAATCTTTTGTCTACATAGGCTAGGTCGAGAATTGTTAATAACAAACGCCTCAATAATATGGAGATGGTAGTTCGACCGGGCACTGTGTAAAACAGAAAACCACCCATCGGAATAGTTGTCAGGACAGCTATATATATATATATATATATATATATATATATATATATATATATATATATATATATATATATGTGTATATATATATATATGTATATATATATATGTATATATATATATATGTATATATATATATATGTATATATATATATATGTATATATATATATGTATATATATATATATATATATATATATATATCTATATATATATATATATATATATATATATATATATATATATTGTTTTACTATTTTATTATTCTTATATAAAAGTATAGAGACAACACGTATGGAAATTAGCTAAAAAGAGAGAGTCCCTCTTTCTCTAAATTCTAAAAGAGACATTAAGTAGTTTAATCTACATTGAGTGAGATGAGGGGAGAGAAATACATATATCCTAATAAATCTCCAATTTGCTGAATTTCCAAAACTCGCTAATTCAGTTTATTAAAAGTTTGATATAAACAAACGAAAGAAAAAAAAATGAAAGATTCAATTTCTGAAATACATTTAAATTTAAGATTGCTAATCTGGTTTCATACTCGTAAATGCGCATAAACAAGAATAGTATATATATATATATATATATATATATATATATATATATATATATATATATATATCAGTGTGTATGTGTGTGTTCCGTTCAAAAACTTTTAAGAAAAAGACCATATTTGTTCGAGCTGCACATGACCACCAAGAAATCGTTTTTGACTGGCAATTTTTTTTATTTTTGCTACACGGAGATGCCCTGTTTGTAGTGTTTGGTAACCCACCATTACGAAGACTATACATAACTTGGGTCATTCGAACTACGATTCTCATCTTGGATTTTATGCTCACAACATTTTGGCCGATCTAACCTCGGGCCTTCTGTCAAGTGCGTCTTGTCAAACTGAGGAATCTGTACGCAATTTCGAGCATTTATTTAATGGACGGGGGTAGATTGTTCTCGTTTTGTCAGTCCTAAGCGAGTAGAAGTATTCAGTAATTCCTCATTATATTATTTGTATCGATTGTATTAAGCATATAATTAATACTGATATAAACTAAACGTTATCATTTTTCCTAATGAACCTACATATAAAAAATTCTCTAATAATGTGAGTTTTATTTTTCTTCTCTGATTATTTAGACTTTATTTTGGTCGTTCCTTTAGATAAGTAACACTTATTAAAAATCTTTGTCTGAGTGATGATGAAAAATACCGTAAATAACTGGATCATTTCTATAACATATATAGACATTGTCACTGAAAACTGATTTTATACTGTTTATATAAACATATATATATATATACATAAATATATATATATATAAATAATTAATATTTATTTATAAATATTATTATAAGCCCCCTCCACCAAAAGCCGGGCACTCTGAGTGACTTTAATAACAAACAGTACTAATAGCGAAATGCACGATCCGAATACATTAGTTGATCACTCTAAACTGCTTGGGTAAATTTAGCCGCCGATTCGCTATTTACAAAGTTGAATTCCTCCCTAATTAATAACTAGTTCACTATGGCCGAGGGGGTAAGAGTCTTGACTACAAATCAGTGGCGATTTGTGTTCGGGTTTCGCGCCCGCCGACGTTGGGAATTAGCTTCCTGCACTGAAGATTGCGTTAGCATGTAACATCGATGGCTGTAGGTAATAAATAATTTATATATATATATATATATATATATATATATATATATATATATATATATATATATATATATATATATATAATTAAATAATCAATATGATTTATTTATCTACAAAAAATCCCGTTTCGTCTTTGGAATACTCATCAGCATAGATTCACACATGTGGCTTACCTTATACAGGGTGTGAACCTAATATCTCGGTCTTCTAAACGTACACCGTTAACCCCTTGACATGCAGGTCATCGTCTAAATACGATGTTAATACGAACTAGTAACGGTTATTACATCTAAAGTGTTCAATAAAGGGGAGGGAACTGCAATGTAATTATTTGTCCCAATCAAAGTGTCTTCCCTTTATTAAGGGGGCTGGGAATAACAGTTAAATACTTAAATATTTTTTATTTATCTATAAACAAGCTGCATCTCTTTTGAAAACTTCAGTATATATTAAAACTGATCTCTCTCTCTCTCCCTCCCTCTCTCTCTCTCTATCTCTCTATCTCTCTCTCTCTCTCTCTCTCTCTATATATATATATATATATATTAATTTCGCTATGTTTATATGTTCATATATTTGTATGTACAGGGCTCACTCCTAAACTAATAAACCGTTCAATATGAATTTAAAAACACAACGGAACGGGGCAAAATATGGCCTATGTTTAGTTTAAAGGAAATAAAAACGGGCTGGCATTTCACGTAATAATTCGATTTTTGACAAATTTTAATAATAGTTATAAGATATCAGTTACTAAGGATTCTTACACATTTCAGTGGTTTTAATGTTTGAGGTTTTCTATTAAATTTAGAGAATTCAAAAGTGTTTTAATGTTTGAGATTTTCTATTAAATTTAGAGAATTCAAAAGTGTTTTAATGTTTGAGATTTTCTATTAAATTTAGAGAATTCAAAAGTGTTTTAATGTTTGAGATTTTCTAGTAAATTTAAAGAATTCAAAAATGTTTTAATGTTTGAGATTTTCTATTTAATTTAGAGAATTCAAAAGTGTTTTAATGTTTGTGATTTTCTATTAAATTTAGAGAATTCAAAAGTGTTTTAATGTTTGAGATTTTCTATTAAATTTAGAGAATTCAAAAGTGTTTTAATGTTGAGATTTTCTATTAAATTTAGAGAATTCAAAAGTGTTTTAATGTTTGAGATTTTCTATTTAATTTAGAGAATTCAAAAGTGTTTTAATGTTTGAGATTTTCTATTAAATTTAGAGAATTCAAAAGTGTTTTAATGTTTGAGATTTTCTATTTAATTTAGAGAATTCAAAAGTGTTTTAATGTTTGAGATTTTCTATTTAATTTAGAGAATTCAAAAGTGTTTTAATGTTTGAGATTTTCTATTTAATTTAGAGAATTCAAAAGTGTTTTAATGTTTGAGATTTTCTATTTAATTTAGAGAATTCAAAAGTGTTTTAATGTTTGAGATTTTCTATTAAATTTAGAAAATTCAAAAGTGTTTTAATGTTTGAGATTTTCTATTTAATTTAGAGAATTCAAAAGTGTTTTAATGTTTGAGATTTTCTATTAAATTTAGAGAATTCAAAAGTGTTTTAATGTTTGAGATTTTCTATTTAATTTAGAGAATTCAAAAGTGTTTTATGTTTGAGATTTTCTATTAAATTTAGAGAATTCAAAAGTGTTTTAATGTTTGAGATTTTCTATTTAATTTAGAGAATTCAAAAGTGTTTTAATGTTTGAGATTTTCTATTAAATTTAGAGAATTCAAAAGTGTTTTAATGTTTGAGATTTTCTATTTAATTTAGAGAATTCAAAAGTGTTTTAATGTTTGAGATTTTCTATTTAATTTAGAGAATTCAAAAGTGTTTTAATGTTTGAGATTTTCTATTAAATTTAGAGAATTCAAAAGTGTTTTAATGTTTGAGATTTTCTATTAAATTTAGAGAATTCAAAAGTGTTTTAATGTTTGAGATTTTCTATTAAATGTAGAGAATTCAAAAGTGTTTTAATGTTTTAGATTTACTATTAAATTTTGAGAATTCAAAAGTGTTTTAATGTTTGAGATTTTCTATTAAATTTAGAGAATTCAAAAGTGTTTTAATGTTTGAGATTTTCTATTAAATTTAGAGAATTCAAAAGTGTTTTAATGTTTGAGATTTTCTATTTAATTTAGAGAATTCAAAAGTGTTTTAATGTTTGAGATTTTCTATTTAATTTAGAGAATTCAAAAGTGTTTTAATGTTTGAGATTTTCTATTAAATTTAGAGAATTCAAAAGTGTTTTAATGTTTGAGATTTTCTATTTAATTTAGAGAATTCAAAAGTGTTTTAATGTTTGAGATTTTCTATTAAATTTAGAGAATTCAAAAGTGTTTTAATGTTTTAGATTTTCTATTAAATTTAGAGAATTGAAAAGTGTTTAAATGTTTGAGATTTTCTATTAAATTTAAAGAATTCAAAAGTGTTTTAATGATTGCGATTTCCTATTAAATTTAAAGAATTCAAAAGTGTTTTAATGTTTGAGATTTTCTATTAAATTTAGAGAATTCAAAAGTGTTTTAATGTTGAGATTTTCTATTAAATTTAGAGAATTCAAAAGTGTCTTAATGTTGAGATTTTCTATTAAATTTAGAGAATTCAAAAGTGTTTTAATGTTTGAGATTTTCTATTAAATTTAGAGAATTCAAAAGTGTTTTTATGTTTGAGATTTTCTATTAAATTTAGAGAATTCAAAAGTGTTTTAATGTTTGAGATTTTCTATTAAATTTAGAGAATTCAAAAGTATTTTATGTTTGAGATTTTCTATTAAATTTAGAGAATTCAAAAGTGTTTTAATGTTTGAGATTTTCTATTTAATTTAGAGAATTCAAAAGTGTTTTAATGTTTGAGATTTTCTATTTAATTTAGAGAATTCAAAAGTGTTTCAATGTTTGAGATTTTCTATTTAATTTTATCCATAGTCAGGTGACACAAATTAAGCAAGCTTTCGATTTCTTCTTATGACCCCTTATACTAAAGCCTTAACCTTATGACATGTGTTAATCGAAATAATATAGGTGCTTAGAATAAGTATACTAGACATAAGGTTTATTATAATTTATTTTGATCTTTATCTTTTTAACATAGAAGTGGAGCAAACCTCTACTTTTCAGGCAATTAGTTTTACTCGTCTTGGGACGAGTAGTTTACTCGTATGTATATATATATATATATATATATATATATATATATATATATATATATATATATATATATATATATATTAATTTCTTCTTTGGTACAGAAAATTAGTACAGCATCAGTACCGTCGGTGTCAAGCTCAGTAAGACTTAACCATCCGACTCTCTTCAGCTTATGTGTTCACCTGTTACAGAAATGTGAATTCAAGTATCATTCTCGTTTGGATACGTTATTTGCTTTGGAGTCTATATCTGTTTAAAAATATGTGTTCAGGAAAGAATGTTGAGACTTTTGTATATATAGAAAGAGAGTGTGTTTGTCGACGTATTTTGAAAAGAAATCAATTAAGTGCTCAATCGTAAAAATGAAGGAGCTGAAATAAAATAATTCATTTTAAAAATATACTTTACAGATTCCTTGATATACCATGGTTTCATTGATACGGGTAGGCCTTAGCTGATTTGAAATATATTTTAGAGTTTTTTTTACAAACACTGAAGGGATACCCGTGTCAATGTAACCATCGTACATCTCTGGAATCTGTAATGTATAGTTTTTAAATAAATAATTTATATATATATATATATATATATATATATATATATATATATATATATATATGTATATATACATATATTTCGTACATATTTATGGGCAGGACGTCGTGGTCCAATGGTAAGATGCTTGACTATAGACATCAATATCGAAAGTTCGACCGTTGTCTAGGTTAGCAATCCTGATGACGGCTGTGAGCCAGAAACACGTGTCCATGGATTACCTTTATGTACATATAAGATAAATATATATATATATATATATATTAATGTAAATATGTAAATATGCATACATATATATAATGGTACGTTTATTCTTTTATAATTTATGTTGCCTTCACGGTTACATAATATACAAGTTCGACATCGTATAAGAATCGGTTCAATTGGTATGTAGATATAGTAGAGCATACATACGTACATAAGTGATGGTTTAAGTTTTGTCATTGACTGTTTATTTTAAGCTTAACGTGTACAGTAACTGATCTTCTTAGCAAATACACTTTCAAGTCCAAATATAAAAATTATCCAAAGCATTTGACAATATTTGGTATCTCATAAAACATCACTCATATGGTATTACTAGACAAATATTTAATATAATTAGATCCTTCCTAACCAAGAAAATATCTAGGTTGTCCTCGATGGACGTTCATCCAAGCAACATGATATAAATACTGGTGTACCTCAGAGATCGAACCTTGGACTACTACTATTCCTAATTTTCATAAACCATCTCCCTAGATACATTGAGTCTGAGATGGGTATATTTGCTGACGATACCACGCTCTACTCTCGTCATGTGGGCAAAACCGACGCGCACATATCTGAGGCAATGGCTAAATCCTTAGAAAATGACCTCCAGTCTGTAGTGGATTGGGGTAAAAAATGAGTGGTAACTTTTAATGCTGCAAAGACAAAGCTACTTTCCTTAAATAACTACAGAAAACCTCTTTAACCACCGATTGTCATGGCAAGTACACCCTACCTGAGAGTCCAACGTTCAAACTTCTCGGCCTAACTTTCACAGATAACATGAATTGGAACAAATACATTGAATACATTGTCCAGGCTGCTGCAAAGGAGGTGGGTTTCCTCTACCGTGCTAAAAAAACTTCTCACGCCTGAAAGTATCCTACATCGCTACAAAGCCATAATCCGTTCATGCATGGAGTATTTTTGCTACATCTGAGCTAGTGCATCGTTCACTAATCTCTCCCTTATAGACAAGGTAATAAAAAAAGTCGCCAACCTAATAGGTCCCTCACTATCCACAAAGCTCCAACCCCTGTCCTATCGCCGCAATGTTGCATCCTTGTGCTTGTTTTACAAGTACTTCAATGGATTGTGCTCCAATGAACCTGCTGCTCTAGTGCCCTCTCGGCGTAAATAACTAGACCAACCCGACAATCAGCTAAGTCCCATCCATTCACTGTGGAGGTCTCCACATGCCGGAGAGCCTTCTACTCCAATAGCTTCTTTCCTCGTGCTGCCGGCTCCTGGAACTCTCTCCCTGCTCCTTGTTTCCTCGACTGTACGGACATGCAGAAATTTAGAACTAATGTAAACAAACATCTCGCTGTACAGCTCCAAACTTACTCCCTAATTATCAGTAACCCTTTATATCTACAGTTGCGACCTGCCCTGTTGGAGGTGAACTGTGATAAAATGAAACTATTTACGCACGTTTTTATGCCGATTGGTAGTTGGTGACTTAATATTTCTCGTAAAATTCCCAATAATGATATTCGTTTGTGTTGGTGGAATTTGTTAAAATAAAAGTGTATAAGCAACAGGAAGAAGCCTCGTAAACTTAGACTTACTTATTCTTTCTAGACGAGATCGATGTCTAAGTCTCCAAGAAAATATTTTTTCGGAGTTACTAACTTCCTTTTTTTCTGACACTCAAGTCCGAATCGGATGTCTATCTTCCTTGAGCATACGAAAATATTGCTCTATTTTTATTCATATTTTATTTATTTTTATTGTTATTACTTTTACTACTATTTATTATTCGTTCTCTACAACGCTTTGTTGATGTGGTTACCATTCTTGTGACGTTTGACGCATTTGACAGAAGTGTATCTTTCATGGATTTGTAAACTGCACTCAAAATTCTGTAGTGTCACATGGATATAATACAACAATAAAAAGAAATCTATTGTAGAATAATTCGTACTTAATAATAGAATCCAATTAAGATACATAGTACTAAAAAAGTTTTAGAAAATAATAATAATTAGTTAATTATAAGTTAATGCACGTTTTGCGTAGAATTACTAAGACGTACTAATTGTACCAAATCTTAAAAAGTATACTGAACAAACTTAGCCAGTCGCACGGTTTTTCTACTCATAGCAAATTGTAGTTGTCTATTTCAGTATCTAGAGATTCATGTTCGATCTTCGGTGTCAGCAGTGACATTCTACATATTCGATATACTATATGCAACAAGCTATCATTAAATAAATTTTAACGGAGCGACTTCTCAGACAAACTAGCTAACTTTTTTCTAAATCTGTAGTCTGAATCGGAAGTGCGTCTTCCTCAGGCATGCGCAGAGTTTACCATTACGTTATATTTTATATATTTTGTTACTTGTATTATTCAATATCACAACTGATTCATTTGGATTGTGAGATTTGAGGCCTACAACTCAAGTGTATCTTTTGCGACTACTCTGCATAAGATAATAATCTCTTTTTACCAGGCTATGAAATCTTACACACCTTCTAGTACGTATATCTCTATCAAACCACTATTTTCTCATTCATAGTCTCTCCCTATAGAACGAGGTTCAAAAGAGAATATCTAACTTATTAGGAGCCACACTATCTAACAGAATCATTGAAGACAAGAACAATTTCAAACTTCACAGATTCTGGTAGAATGATGACAAACGTCTTGCGTGCATCTCTCCTGCGTTTCCCACGTGGATGCATTCACGCATGTGTGTGGATGCATGTATCGGTATATGATGGCTGTCAAATCGTCGTTAGACGAGCATGACCACTACTGATAGTTAAATATCAACAATGCCGGTGCAGTAGTTTGGAGCCGAATCTGTTTAAAAGAACAGCATCACAACGACTTCCACTAACAATGAGTAGCCTAAAGACACGTGGTATGCTGACACACCGGTTTTCGTTAGATCACCGGAGTTAAGTGACGTTGAGCCTACTCAGTACGAGACAGGTGACGATTTGGGAATACCAGGCATTGTCTGTGGGAGGACGGCGACACGTCCCTGCAAAAACAGACGAAGAAAAAAAAACGCTTTTCCAAAACATCCTCCCTGACCGGGATATGCATGCGATTTGAGAAATCTTGTGAATTTAATATTTGCTTAAAATGCCTTCCTTCAAAAGAAGCTTGCTCAACACGGCTAAATAAGTACGGCACCAGACGTCAAGACAGTAGAGCAGTTGATGTCCTATAGGAGGTAAACCTCTGCTAGAGGGATGCCTTGATGAATTGCAGACAAATTAATGTGAAACATGATGATCGCCTCCATAGTCACGCTACGATAAAAACAAGACAAGATAAGTTGATGTTATAACTAAGTTGCGCTCTAGATGTGTGTGTGTGATACAGGACTCGCAGTAAAAGACCCCCAAACGCTGTTCGTTGATCGTTATCCGGCTGTGTGGTCCCTAGTGCTATTTTCCGATTGTCCAACGCCGAGTCGCTTGCTCTCAGACTCTCTCAACGATGTCCCGCCAGCGTAAATCTGACTGACACTATTCTGCTCCGTCTCTTAAATATATCTACTTTCGACCGCAAATCTTAGTCACCCTCACCGGAACAAACCACATCCGTCTTCTTTCTCAGCTAATCTGACCAGACAGAAACTGATAACTAACGGCCAAGGCGCCATCCCGTCAAAGGATTTCAATAGATTCGTGTTTATTTTATTTTAAAGAGTTGAGCGTATGAGTACCTTATAGGTGATTCCCACTTTCGCTAACATGTTTATATATCTGTATAGAAAAATCATTAAATAAATGCTTCTCATTATTATTATTATTATTATTATTATTATTATTATTATTATTATTATTATATTTTCTCACTTATAATCATTGCAAATGACTTTGCGATATCGCAATAGCCGCTTACCATTTATTTCTCGCTGGTAACAACCATTGGTCTTCTCTGCAATTTGGGTGGCAATAAGCCTATCCGAGGTCACAGTACCCTCCTCACTTTTTCAGTAAAGGTCTGGTTGTGATCTCCTTCATCGGTCGTCCCATCTTACTTGACCCTTCACGACCATTGTGTGTGGTATCAGCCGAAGCTGGCGCCATCATTTTGTTTGGGGGGGGGGGACAGTTTATTAAAATTCCTTGCCGTTTATGTTTCTTTGAGTTCATGTGGATGTGTTTTTCGTGTGGATTTGTTTATTTCGTATTGTATCTTCCATGTGACTGGTTAACGTTCGGAGCTTATACTTGTTGCTTTTCGCACTGAAGGATTTTCCTTAAGCTTGCGACTGTTTTTATCATTGCTGCCATTTGTATGGTCTCACTGATTTCTTTTGGTTCTTATTTCTCTCGGTCTTTTGTTTCAGTGTTTTTGTTGGCATTGTTCCTAGTGCTCCTACGATTATTGATCTTTTATTGACTTTCATCATGGTCCATTTTTCTTTCAATTCTCTGGCAAGTTCCGTGCATTTTCTCGTTTCCTTGATCATCACTCTGTTGTCTGCTGGAACGGCAACATCTACGCTTGTCAGCATTTGCCCTTCTTGTTGACTATTATGACATCTGGTCTCGTTGTTTGTATGGATTTATCTGTTTGCACCTCCATGCTCCAGAGGATTTTGTGATTTTCGTTTTCCAGTACTGTCTCTGTTTTATGTTTTTACCATTTGTCCAGGTGTTCGAAATGCAGTCGTTTGCATGGTTCCCAATGTATTGCTTTTCCCACGCAGTTGTGTTTGTTTTTGTATTCTTTTGGGGCTAGTTTTCCTGCATTCACTTATTATGTGATTTACTGTTTCGTCTCTTTGTCCACATAATCTACATTTATTGTCTTCCTGAGTTTTATCTATATTAGCTTTAATGTAGTTAGTCCTAATCGACTTGCCCTGTGCAATTGTCCGTAGCGATTCCGTTTTTCTGTTCAAGTATCTTTTCTTAGCTATTATTATTATTATTATTATTATTATTATTATTATTATTATTATTATTATTATTATTATTATTATTATTATTATTACTCACTATGAGTTCTCACACAGGCCGTCATTACTGATTGCTCACTGATAATCAGCAGTAGTGCTCCCTGGTGTTTAAGTGACAACAGGTCTCTCCAGATTTATTGTGCTCCTAACCTCTTTCATAACTGCTGCAAATTAATGTGCGTTATCACAACAGACGCTTACCATCGATTTCTCGTTGGCAATGATCATTTGTCTTCTCTTGGATTCGGATGGTAATACGCCTCCCCAATGTCCCAATGCTCTCCGCACTCTTCCAGCGGAGGTCTTGTCAGTGCTCTTCTTTCTCGGTATTTCCATCCTCCTTGACCCTTCACAATTGTTTTGTGTGGTATCAGCCGGGGCTGGTACCACCGCTTTTTGAGGCGGGTAGTTTATACAATGTCTTGCAGTTTATGTTCCTTTGTGTTCTTGTAGTGCTCATTATGTGATTTTTCTTCATATTGCATCTTGCATGTTATAGGTTATTCTTCTTAGCTAACGTGAGAAGGTTTCCGCATTCAAGGATTGTCCTTAAGATTTCAGCTTTTTTATCATTGCCCCCCCCCCGTTGTATGATCTCAGCCATCCCTTTTTATTAAAATTTCTCCCAGTCTTTTTTCCGGGTTCTTCGGAACTGTTTCTAGTGCTCATACGATTATTGGTATTATATTTACTTTCTTCATACTCCATAACCCTTTAATTTCTCTGGCGAGTTCAGTGTATTTTCTTCGTTTTTCTGTCTCCTTGGTCTTCACACTGTGGTCGATTGAAACAGCAAAATCTACAATTCGGCAGGATTTTTCTTAATTATTATTATTATTATTATTAGTAGTAGTAGTAGTAGTAGTAGTAGTAGTAGTAGTAGTAGTAGTAGTAGTAGTAGTAGTAGTATCTTTGTTCCAAATCATTAGAGAGTGACCTACTGGTAACAGAGTCAGGGAGAGGGAAAGCGAGAGAGAAAGAGAGAGATCGAAATCGCTTATTAATTATATTTTGTCAGCCCCTATAATTTTAAACGTCCATCTGCTGAGTACTCCCAAAGGGAATTGTCTATTCTATCTCACACTCTTCCTTTGTGTACTGTGACATCATATGCTTTTATATTATTTCCCATACTCTAGCAATCCTCACCTTGGGTACATCACGTTGATCTTGGCCGAGCTTTCAGTTCCTGTTCTTCTTAGCTAATTAGTGTATATACTATTCGGTCTACTGCCAATGACCGATAGTTTGCTTCCATTGTCTACGGCTAGAACTCGGAGCTGTACAGTTCAGTAGAACCACTTTAAAATCAATATTTAATACTGTTATTGTTTCAGAGACCATTATCTCTGTCATAGATCGCTATTTAATTATGGCTTGGGTCTAAAAAAGGTTAGGGTTAGAGTTAGGGTTAGGGTGAGAATTGTAAGAGTTTCAGAGGAGCCATATTATGGGTTAATCTGCGGGTTCCCTTAATCAGAGCCAAATCGCAGCATCCTCAAGATACTGTTTTCTAATCTTAATCTAAGTGATTATTCAATTCATCAGTGAAGGGAAATAATCAATATAATTTCGTTGACACTAGCTCAGGACATTCTGAAATGTCTTCGTTATCTTAATTAATATTAAGTTAGCTCTGTGTATATGTGTATGTATTAAACCGATCATTATACAAATGTGCACTATATTTAGTTGTATTTAGTTTCGTGCAAATCGAATAAGAAGGGAATTTAAACGTTGCATCAAAATGTAAATACCTCTGATTTTTTGTGAAATTAAAAAAAAAATGGATATATTATATTAATTAACCAATATTCCAAAGATTTAAGTGTTTTTAAAGTATATTTAAAAAAAATAGATATATTATATTAATTAACCAATATTCCAAAAATTTAAGTGTTTTAAAAGTTTTTTTTAATGGATATATTACATTAATCAACCAATATTCCAAAGATTTAAGTATTTTTAAAGTATTTTTTTAAATGGATATATTACATTAATTAACCAATAGTCCAAAGATTTAAGTGTTTTTAAAGTATTTTTTTAAATGGATATATTACATTAATTAACCAATAGTCCAAAGATTTAAGTGTTTTTAAAGTATTTTTTAAATGGATATATTACATTAATTAACCAATATTCCAAAGATTTAAGTGTTTTTAAAGTATTTTTTTAAATGGATATATTACATTAATTAACCAATAGTCCAAAGATTTAAGTGTTTTTAAAGTATTTTAAAAGGTTTTAAGGGACATAATCTTGACACAACTTCTATTAAATAATTAAAATATTTTAGTTTTGAATTA
>OY744520.1:204814006-204834006 GCA_963556195.1 Sepiola atlantica | reverse complement strand
TATTGTTAATAACTTCAATAATATAAATCGCACAAGTTTGAAATTTTGCACACTGAAAAAGTGCTCCTAAGTAGGTAAGATACCAAAATATTTTGCAAATCTATACTATATTTTTTAAGTTATAGACATTTATGTATTTGTTAGCCATTTTTACTGTTTCTCGCTTTATTGTACGTTTTTTTAAATACAGTCCATAGGTGATAAACAATTGACTTAGCAGGGTTAATTATTTTAATCATAAGTAACAATTTGAATGAAATGTAAGGAAGAAATCACCAGATATGCACCACAAAATTGAATCATTTATCAACAAATCTCCTATTGCTTGAAATTACCCTCTGCAGTCTCCCATCAATAGATGAAGTCAATCTGTTGATTTGGAAAGGTGCTATGCTACTAGCAACATCAAGAATTTTATTCCAGATGGCATCTTTTGATGTAAATAACCCTTCCTCTTTAAAATTGACCAGAGCTGCTCAGTCGGGTTTAAGTCAGGAGAATAAGGTGGCCAACTCGTGAGACTCACTTTTCTTTATGCTCAGAGATGCGAGGAAGGTAGTCGTAGTCTTTGCTGCATAAGATGGAGCATTGTCGTGCATAAAAATCAGTTGACGCAGACGAAGTAAAGGCAGGTCGTCCAGCCAAGGTGACAAATGCTCATCTAAAAACGATATGTATGCTTGTCTTGTGGGTTTCACACCCCCTGGCACTCGGAAAAGTCCAATTAATTTATCACCTATGATACCCGCCCAAAACATAACTCCCCCGCCACCTTGTTGGCGACGAACGCGATGTGAGATAGCAGCTCCGGTAGGACTCCAAATTTAGCCCATCCATCTGAACCATCAAGTGTGGCTCTAGCTCTATCTGTGAATAGAACCTGTTGGAAGTCCGTTTTCCTGTATTTTTTCTGCCCACGCAGGTTTTGTTCAAGGGAGGCCTGGAAATGGGCTTCACGTTCCTGGCCATCTCATTCAAGACACTGCATCTGGTCTTCCTGGACATCGGAACAACGCCAGCTTTGCCAAAAATGGAGGCGCTAGTGCCATTTGGTTCCCTAATGATCTTTCTGCGTATTTTTACGCATATCGCGGGGGGAAATGCTCCTTCTTGTACATTTATCTTTCCTTGGTGCAGTGTTGAGCTTCTCCACAAAAGAAACCAATGTTCCCTTATCTCTTCCTATTTCCATGGCTAAATCCAGATATGTCAGTCCTTCTGCAAAGCCAGCTACAACCCTTTGCCTTTCAGTAGCAGTCAAACGTCGATTTTGGGGCATTTTTACAAACCTGCAATAAAGCGAGAAACAGTGAAAGTGCCTAACAAATGCATACATGTCTATAACTTTAGAAATATAGCAGCATAAGTTTGCAAAATATTTTGGTATCTTACCTACTTAGGAGCACTCTTTCAGTGTGCAAAATTTCAAACTTGTGCGATTTATATCATGGAAGTTATTAACAATGCGAGAAACACAGTTTATATATATATATATATATATATATATATATATATATATATATATATATATATATATATATATATAGCGCGTGTCTATTCGATTTCGAATGTGACAACCTTTGGCGTATCGATGTGATGTTAGTGTAAAGGTTTCCAGTGAGAGGCGCGGATGTGGGTCTTCGGGCCTGACAGATTTTTACAGACAATACGACAGAAATGATGATCAGAGTGGATGCCATAAATGAAACCACCTCTTTTCCGTGCTTGATTTTGCCAAACATGCACTCGTTGGTGATTCAACAAACCTGCACGGGACATAGTTACCGAGTTGCAAGCTTAGCATCTTTAGTGTTCCAAGTTTATTCCATGTGCTGACGGTGTAACGTCTCGCCCCTTCTTCGATGCTTTCTTCTGCTGCCGGTGTTTCATCCTATTCTTTTCAAAAATCGCTGGTTTCCACCATGACCTTTCTACATCACCTCTCCCATCCTCTAACATAAATTCCAAAGCATGCATTTAAAACAATTTTTGAATCGCTTACGAGGTTTATGCTTTGAGCGAGTATTCCCAGTTAGTTCCCCATAAATCACCTGATTGTGCAGTCTGTCATCAGAAAGACGAATAAGATGACGAGTCCAACGAAGTCTACGTTTACTTATATGATACTCACTGCTTTGAACAGCAGCTTATTCTAACACTTCGGTGTCAGGGGTAAAGATATCTGAACGGATGTGAGGCAAGCGCTAAAAGCAATTCGACCGGAAACACTCTAGCAGGCGAATATGATCTCTGTAAGTTGTCCATGTCTCAGAAGCATATAGCAAAGTTTATACCACACAGGCCTCATACACGGAGATTTTATTTTTCCAACCTGAAATCACATGATGCCTACACCCGCTGTTCCGAATGACTAAAAGACACACCAGCTTGTTAAATACGTCTGCTTATCTCAACAGCAAACGACCCGTTCTTCGAAATGACACTACCCAGACACATAAAACGATCCACTGCAGACAGAATGTGGCCTTCAACAAATATATCCGGTTTCTGATGCAGGTTGCCAGGGGCTGAGGTAAACAGTCTTTGTTTTGCCAAGGATTTTTGTAAGAGCCACTCTTCTACACGCCCATGCAAAGCGACCCATGATATCTTGCATATCAATCTGCGTGTGAGTCATGACATCTACATCATCTACAAAGAGCAAATCTCGAACAACAGTGGAAAATGTCATTGACAAAGTCTTAAAACGCTGTAAGTTATGCAGCCGACCCGATGTACGAAATAAAAAATACACACACCTTTATCACAGTTAGTGAAAACCATGACAGAGTTACATGAAAATAGATGGAAAACAAAGTAGGTGCAGGTATATCACCGTGTTTAACACCATTGTCAACTGCAACGAGTTCAGAGAGACAATCATTGCAGTTCACACGTGCGTTTATGTGGTCGTGCAGCTCATGAATGAGTCTAACAAAGTTAGGAGAACATCCCAACTTATCCAATACATTCCACGGTGCACCCCAATTAACTGTATCGAACGTTGTCGTCAGATCAACATAAACCTGATATATGTCTGGACGATGTTCAATAGACTTTTCCTGCATTTGACGTGACGTAAAGATCATAACAGTAGTACCCTTATTTATTCTAAAGCCCCACTGACTCTCAAAAAGCATAAAAGGAAACATGCAGGTATATATATATATATATATATATATATATATATATATATATATATATATATATATATTATATATAATATATATATATATTTATATATATATATTATATATATATATATTATATATATATATTGTATATATATATATATATATATTATATATTATATATATATAGTATATATATATATATATATATATATATATATATATATATACCACGTCATGATTTCCCATGGCTTTGAGAATAGAGCGAATGCGTGCAGAGTCTATATTGACTCTGTGTACTGTGTTCGCGCCTTTTGCCCGTCTGAAATTATCGCTTCTCTACACTGATGAGAGAATAAGATAGTAACGACACCGTGAGTTGTTATAAATAATGTAATATTTATTTATAAATATTTTTTTTATAAAACACCTTTAAGAGATTAAAAGTTGAGCACTATTAAAAGATATTAAAAAACAGACATTCACTTAAGCTCCAAAGCAAGGTTCCGATTAAGTTCGTTTAACCCTCTAGAATGTCTGGTGTTTCTGGCCCGCTGTATTTGGCATGAATAGAACTTAATTCCTCCTGTAGCACGTGATAATTATATTCTTTATTCATAATATGTTGTTTGCATCGACCCGAGCATCTACGAAAGTGTTGTCTATGCGTGCGTGTGTAGGTGTTATATGTGTAGGTCCATGCGTGTGTGCGTGAGACGGATATGTGTTCGAACAACACGATGTTTAATGCGTGTTATGTATGTCTGCTTTTAACCGGAACTTGATAATTTAAGTAAGGGTTGTTTTTAATAAGGACAAACAACAACAAATAAATGAATAAACTAAATGAACAAATAAAAACTTCACGGCTAATAATAGTTTTAGGTGATCTTAATTGGCCTTTATGAATTGACTACGTGTTCAGTTTAGAAGGTAATCTTTTCTCATTTGATCAAATTTCGGGTTATTTAAGTACGAGTTCAGTCATTTTAGTAAAAAAAACTTATGCTTTATTTATTTATTTTTTAAAATATTTATTCATGGTATTTCGTTTGGTAGTTTTGTTTTATGGCATATCACGGCTTTTCGAGGTGTTTTACTGCCATATCCGGTCACTTTGGAAAGGTTATTACGCTTGAATTTCTTTTATCTTCAAATATTTATTCATAGTGTTTTGTTAAGTTGTTTTATAGAGGTGGAATTGTTGTGTTTTTTTTTGTTCTGGCTTTGAAGAACATGATGGGGTTGTGCAAAGAGAAAGGAACAAACGGTACTTTTTTACATTGGGACCTGCGCTAACTTTTACCATATTCCTAACCCTAACTTAATCCTAAACTCTAACCCTAACCCTAACTCTAACTCTACTGATAACCCTAACCCTAAACCCCACTTTAACCTTGACACTAACCTTAACCCTAACGATGGGGTCAAATTTAGCGCGGGCCCCAATGTAAAAAAGCACCGTAAAAAAACAATAACATCAATATTTCGTGCATTTTAACTCGGAAAGCCGGTATATTCAGACAGCCTGATCTGGTAACGTTGGCCTTGAAAGGTCCGGCTGGCTTACAGCCGTGACCGAAAACACGTTTTACAAATATGATGCCAAATAAGGTTTGTGTGAATAAAACTATTTGTATCTACTAAACAGCTCTATCTATTATAGAGCACTCTTATAAAAACGCAGTAAAGATTCTTTTAAGTTTTACTTACGTGTAAACTTTACTTAGATTACTATAAATATACTAGAAAAAGTGACCCGTTGAAGCACCAATTTAGCTCAGTTTAAATAATTTGAAAGAGAAAAAGGTGAGTTTGCAAAACCAGTTTAATTGTTTTTAAATGAAAAGAGAACCTCTATAATTAGTCTAATCTGCTCTGCTCGCTATATATCTCTATCTTTTTCTTACTCTCTCTTTTTTATCTGTATTTTTATCCAGCTAAATTATGTCCAGTTTAATAGTACTAATACTTAGGGCGGTATTCCCTTTTTTTATAATGGACTATTCTAATCTTCTGTTTTATAGTTCGTTTTATTACATTTAAGTGTTGATAAACACAGAAAGAGAAAGAGAGAGAGAGAGGGGGAAGGAGAGAGAACCGGAAGCGGGAGTGATACACGGCGGATTATATAAGGGCGAGGGTTAAGCAACATATTGTGAGAGAGGGTGCGAGCAATAAACAGTAACGTAGTAAGAGTTGATTTTTTGGTGTAGTAAATTTCAATCTACAGCTAATTAGAACAAGTAAAATGCATTTTTGTCAAACATAACACATTCCCAGAACTAAGTTATGTTACCTTGTATTATGTCTGATTGAAATATATACTACAAAGTAGGCTTTGATTAACACAGCCTTAGTATAATAATGATGATAATAAAGCGATAGATAATATTTGTGCAGTCGTCTAAAATAAGATGTGACCATTCTGTCTGTGCGCTTACCAAATAAATTGCTATTGCAAATTTAAACGCAACGAGCAGACAGCACACGACAAACCAACGTACATGTCCTTTTAGAAATATGAGTTGACGTATCTCCAAATATATTTAGGAGAGAATCGCATTTAAGGCAAACGTAATTTGATAGAATAATTCGAAGACAATTTCAAAAGTTGTTCGGAAAACATTGAATGAAGCAATAATTTCGTGTTTGCTATTTTTCAGACATTCGTGTTCTTTCCGTTTTCAATGAACACAAAAACTGCGCCGGCTTATTTGTTTTAATAGTTTGAAAAAGACGGGAAAAGACGGAAAAAGAAAGACGAACGGGAATGAAACTCGATCTAATTGCATCAAAATGAAAAGCGCATATTTATCGAAATATCCATCGAATTTTCAATTTAAAATTTTCTTGAACAAACAAAATAAAACAAATTGTCGACCGCGCAAATGGCTCTAATACACTTACTGGGTTCGTACACAGCGCTTATTAGATGAAACACATTAGCACTTACAATAAGCTATATAAAATGAATTCAAGCAGGGATGCAATCGCACACACTAACATGCATATATATATATATATATATATATATATATATATATATATATATATATATATATATATATATATATATATATATATGAATGTGTGTGTATGTGTGTAGGTATATATAAATGCTGATAGCAATGCAGGATAATCGGTATGGTAAAATATAGTATGAACAACATTCCAAATACTGTCTTCGATCGTTTAATTTTTTGCAACCTTCCTTTTACTATTCCGGTTTTTCTGCATTGCATATCCTTCATATATATATATATATATATATATATATATATATATATATATATATATATATATATATATACTAGTACAAGAATACCCGTCTTAATTAATCTCCCTTATAGAACAGTTTTGCACCACTTTAATGTCTTGTTATAATAAGTAAACTCAAGATATAATGATATTACACATTATGTCTGAAATAGTTCTTCTATTTTATCATAGCATGATTTTGATTCACGAAAAAGTTTAAATTTGATTCTTAAGCTATAGATATTATTTAAAAAAATGAAATTCAGCGATTTTTTTGTAATTAGTGTCAGATGCCTATGGAACAAATTGGATGAAAATCTGAAATATTTGATTTTTTTATGGGAATGTGTACCCATAGTATGCCCACTATGAACTAATCACTAAAAAACTCATATCTTGGCAATATTTGTTAATTGATATCAAATTTTAAAAAAATGATATCACAATTCAAAAAAATTATTTGAATTTTTACACACTCCGCCTCATTTTTACACCCTCTGCATAAAACTAAGTTAAACTAAATACTGTCCATATTACGACCTTTTACGCATAGCTGTTGTGTTCTAAAATGAATAATGATCGGTTAATTCGTTAAGGAGTGAATTATGTACATCGAAATTTCGAAACATATATACATACCTAACTTTGTATAAATATATATAATTGTATGTGAAATATATTTCAGGGAATTAATCTTAACCGTCTTGGGAAGGGTATTCTTTTAGTTGTTTTTATGTGTTCGGTTAAATTCATGTAATATTAATCGAAGATATTTAGACTGTTTTCTCGTGATAATATTTCAGTAATCCACGAATATTCCTAAGATGTCTGAGGTTTTCGTGAGACATCCGGGTGTGTTTCTCATCGGGTGGACACAATTTCAACCCGGAAGTCACGTCTGTTGAGGCTTTGTTGGAAAAGAACCTCATTTAAAGCGTGCACACACCGTCTACTTGCAACAAACAAAACTTCAGATGCACAAACATATTCATCCTTTCTCATACAATGTGGAAAGTGTCGGTGGTGAAGTAGATATTGGCGTCGACTGACGATCTCGCGTTCCGAGTTCGAATACTGTCGGGTGCATAGCGCCAAATTCACTCATGAATAATGGCAAACTTCAGGAAGTTTGTCCTGTAAGTTTAAAACTGAATGCAGGAGCATTTACTTTTTTAACGATTCGCTTCTTTTATATACATCTTTATTTTTCTGTTGTGTTTGACAATGAAGATAGAGAATGTGTTTTTTTATTAAGAAAAAAAAAAAATTAAAAAAAAAAAAAAGAAATGAAGAAAGGGTACTTTTGACAGACAAATGTGGTGTACATGTTGCGCACGGTGAGAGCTGTTGTCAATTTTTTGCCGTTTTTATTTAACTGTTGTGATACTGTGCTTGTACTAATTATGCAGAAAGATAATGCGTAATTTTCTAATCGTCTTATTTTTTCATTTCATAAAGAAGATACTAAGAGAATATTAGGTAAATAATTTAAGATAAAATGGAAAAAACGTATTTTGGTTTCATTAAAACGTATGGTAATTTAGAGATGTTGGTCATCCATATAATTAAAAAAAAATAGATAAGTTGTGAGTTAATGAGATATGTTTTTTGGCGATCTAATGTTTCCCTCGGGTCCAGAATTAAAGTATTTTTCTCAACGTCAATGTTGTTTGTGAAGTGATTTCGTTGTTCTATCAGAGGGAAGAACCGGGACTTTTACTGTTTGCCAGCAATTATGAAGCCAAAATGGTTCTTTGTTGAAGAAATGATGAGTGGCGATGCGTGCAATAGACATTGTGTGTAATATTTGGGACCTCGAAGTATTGCACTGAAGAAATAAATAGTTGACTTGCGTTTGCAACTTCATGCGAACCGACGTGTGTGTTGGAGACGACCTCCCAATCCTGTCATATAGTTATGCCATGTAGGAAGGCTTAGTGTTTTAACATAGTCGTAGCTCTATATCGATACCGGCCTTTCACATACAATGGTTCTGGAATTAGAAGGTGTGTAGGGTATGTCGGAAATGAATATCGGAAAGCAGAATAATTTCGAAGCGACTGACCAGTGTAGGCAAAAATACCAATAAAGTACTACTTATATAGTAATGTTATTTTAAATAGAAATGAAAGGGTTGACCATTAGAAAAAATAAAGATAAATCTAATACGGGAAATACTGTTTTGCACGGTATAAAGATATAGTATTATGTTGAATTTAATAACTGATATAATAAAAGAATGAGTCAATTAACAAGTAAATTATTTTAACACATGTGTGATTGGGATAGTTTTCTATTTTAGGTGTTTGTTTAGTGTACTTTTGTATTCAATTACTTTATTTTATTTTATTTTTCCGAATTATACTTTTCCTAAAGTTAAGTTTATTCTGTTTATACAGCTGTTTGTTATTTCACTTCTACAATTTAATAGGTGTTGTGGTTATTAAAAGTGTAGAGTTTCCACTTTCTCATTCAGACATAATCTACACGGGTCGTCTAAATTTCTACAGGTACTGGCCTGTCGTACTATTTTCCATTTGATTATTCGCGAGCGTCCGCTTTCTTTGAGCTTCCAATAGTGGGTTGTTTGAAAATCTAGGGAGGTAATACACACGTAGTACTTCTTGTAATCCGAGCTTTTTTAGCAATTATTTATGGCTTGGAAAGCAATGCTTTTGCTTAGGCCTTTGTTTTGTAGTGGAAAAAGAGTCCGAGTTCTACATATATTTAAATATATTTTCATAACTTACTATATATATATATATATATATATATATATATATATACATACATATATATATATATATATATATATATATATATATATATATATACATATATATATATATATATATATATATATATATATATATATATATATATATATATATATATATATATATAAGTCCGTCGGGTCCTCACAGTAAGACTGCTATAGAACTATATCTGATAAAAACATATTTAATTCTTTTAAATTTCTTATTTTTATTTGTGCGATTGTTATTAGAGTTAGGGGTAGAGTTAGAGTTAGGGTAAGGTTTAGGGTAAGTGTTATTAATACTATTAGTGGTTATATTATTGTTCTTCTTAGTGTTATTTTATTGTCGTTATATTAGTCACTTTTTTACGCATTTGGTTATTATTTTTTCTCTGCCCTCTAGTTCCTTCAATTATATTTTTATTGTGTGTTTCAGGTTTCATTTCTATGTTTTCACAGCTACTGTAGGATAGTTTTAGGCTATTTTTATTTAATATTTTGTGAACGAGATTAGTTTCGATGGGATTTAGGGGTTTGTCGCCATGTTTCGTTTTTAGCATCCGATAGTAGGACGATGTGTACCAGATGATATTTTTTCTTTTCTTCTATTTTAAATTGTATCATAATTAGTGATATCCTGTTACTTATATTAAATTATGATATTATGGTACCCACTATTTTTAGAGCTGTCTCATGAATGTTGCTTGACTTCTTAAATACATAGATAAAAACATCCGGGTGACACGAATTCCAATTAGCTTGCCAATTCATTACAGGGATGAAACGCGGAAGGTTCTGTGTAGCTTACGTGACATATATATAGTTTAATAACTTACTATGCATATTAATCCAGGTAAATTTTGAATCTACAAAGTAAGGCTTCAGAGAATATTTACTATGTTTATATTATTAAAATTATCGAAATAATATGTCAACCTGATAGAAAATGAAAAATGGAAAAAACGAAATTATTTAAATATTCATTAACGTTATTTTCTTAAGAAAATTATTCGATTTTACTTACATTTTTAGCATTAATAAATAAATTAATTAATAAATTAATTAATAAAATAATTAATTAATTAATTAATCTTAATATATAGTATTTAAAAGTAGACTTTAAAACCGTGAAATAACTATTGATTTCTTTGATGAATGCGTCTATCAGCGAATAATTTGATTAAAATAATTTGAAAAATACTTGCATTGTGTGTCTTCTAACGGCTTCATTTTGAATATTTCAAATTAAAATTTAAACAATACTTTTAAAATATACGATCATCGTTTTATTTGTAAGTGTAGCCACGCGCAACACGTCCTGCACTAAAGATTGCCTTCACGATGCCACTTAAAAAAAGGCGGATTTAACGACAATACCAGAAACAAAAGACTCTAAAAATATGAAACTATTACCGATTTATCTGAGGAACGCGTCCGTCGCCGAAAATTTTAAACATTATCGCTAACATCCTCCACTTACAAACTCCAAAAACGCTTCACACTCTTACATACTGCATTTCCACACACACTAAACTAAAAATATACATATATATATATATATATATATATATATATATATATATATATATATATATATATGAAATTAAAAATCGAAAAGCGGAAGACCTTTTCGCTCAACGTTTCGCCCAAATTTCACGTGGGCTTTGTCAAAAGCGGACGAAGAATACAAAAATGACAAAAGACGAGAAAGTCTGTAAATTATGGGGAATATATATAGTGGTTGGGTTCATGTTGAGATGAAGGGTATGCAAAAAAAAAAAAAAAAAAAAGAAATAAATATATATATATGCACATAAATGTGATCGAAACATATATATAACTCATATACATACATATATATCAAACATACATAGAAGTAGCATTGGAAAAGAAGAGGAGAAAATAAAGAGCAGAAAGGGGTCTAAAGGATATTTAATTTAAAACTCAGGGAATCATCCGGTGTCTAGAATTATCTTGCTTTCACTAATGATTGCTTTTGATAGGTTGGGGGAGATATATATATATATATATATATATATATATATATATATATATATATATATGTATGTGTGTGTGTATGTATGTATATATATATATATATATATATATATATATATATATATATGAATGAAAATAAGGATAAAATGATCCGACGTAATTGTAAATTCAAAAGGAAAGCCAAACGCTACATTATTTATGTATTGACATACGTTTCGTCTTAATTGTAGACTTCTTCAAGATTTAAAAAAATCAGAAAAAATCATAAAGTCGTTAACTTTAGTTTGCCTAAAAATATACGAGTTTCAGCATGGCTGTGAATGAAAAAAAACTAAAATTTCATAGCCATGCCGAAACTCGAACGTTTTCAGGTAAATCAAAGTTAATGACTGTATGTTTTTTTCTGCATTTTTCTTTATCCTGGGGAGTCTACAATACAAAGCGAAACGTTTATGAATACATAAATACTATAATTTCTGGCTTTCCTTTTATATTTTTCTTATATATATATATATATATATATATATATATATATATATATATATATATATATATAACGTGATTAAGAAGTAACTCCCTATAAGTAAGTGCTCACAATTTATTACTGAAATATATTTTTTACAAGAAAATAATATGATAAGAACGTGTATAGCATGTTTTTTTATTCAAAATTCGATACGGGTGCCACCAATCGGTACCAGTTTCTAAAGCTGCCTGGAAACCGCATCAACTGATTTCATAGTAAACATTTTTTTCTCTTCTTCTTTTTTACTAATGAGTAAACACTTATCAAGACTAAACACCCAATAGAAGATTAGGCTCATTAAGAATTAGAATGAAAGTTTTGGGGCTCATCCTTAATTGGGAGCTGTGCAACGGGATGATGGTTCACATTAGTTTTAAATTTCGGCATGTCAGTGCAGTATGGGGGAATAGGGGAGGGAGATTTAATAAATAAAGTAGAAAAAAACATCGGTATATATTTCCCTACAATCGCCTGAACAGCCCCATAATCCCAACAACAACTTTTAATAAATACGCCGTACATACACTATGACAACCGATATCGACATAAACGCGATATCGTGACAACTAGAAAAAAGGCGTGTACATTTTAAATTTAAAAAATAAAAATCAAACAAACACACCTCCAAGAACTATATAAAAAATAAACACGTCCTTTAAAATAAAATAAAATAAAATGTAATTAATAAAAAACAGGTACTAACCTTTAAACAAACAAATCAGACAGAATCTTACGAAGGCAGATTATTTTTTACAGAGGGACACTGAAAGCAGGAATCGTTTCGCCCCGAAAATTGTTCTTTTTTCGCTGTTAATCCCTATCTTTTCTTGGGTTTTTTAGATGCTGAATCATAATATGACGTTTTCTTCTCCAGAAACCATTTGTCGAACGATGAAAGCTGAATCCACTGGGCCAGACATTGTAATGTTTCATTTTAAATGCGATATATATATATATATATATATATATATATATATATATATATATATATATAGCTATAAATGCATCGTTCCTTTCATTAAGTTAAACGCTCTTATGACGTTTAGCCGCCGGATAAAGTATTAAAATTATCACTGTTTATTATCTATTCAGCGGTGGCCCAGTTGTTCTAGATGTCGGGATTTGAGTTGTAAAATACTCGGAATCCGGGGTTTCGAATCGCATGACTAGTAGTGAAAAGTAATAGCTTGATGCTGATGAGTCCCGAATATAAATGACGAAACGTATACGTACATAGATAACAAACAAACATATATATATATATATCATTTTTAAATGTTGGGTCTGAGGGCTTTAAATTGTGGGAAAGAGGGAGCAATCATCCTCCACACTGATGATTCCCGGTAAAAAGATGAAACATGTATCCGTGGATTAGAATTTGATAATATTTATCTCAATATTGTTTAGCTTCTTTTAATAGCTAGACGGGTGCTTTAAGAGAATCATAAACTCGGTTGTCAAGTCCAAATGCGTAATGCTAAGTTCCAGACAAAGTTTCGTTGAACACTGTTGATGACAACTTTCTATATGTGTCCCGTTACTTAGACATAAATAGATCTTAATTCTCTTCCTTCGACGTAGTTATATTGATGGCCGCATCGGTCTATGCGTTCAGACAAAATTTAAAAGGTTGACTTTGGTGTGAGGGGTTCGACTCTTGTAACCGGCAGAGCAATCTTCCTCCAAACTGATGATTCTCGGTAAAAACGAATGAAACACGTGTGTCTGCGGATAAGTATCTAATACTTTTTCTCTTTACTTAAGGTGACTATTTAGACGAAATTTACTGTATAATTAAAGAGAAAAATATTTGAGTGTTTTATGTGATTCTTGTGTTAATCAAAATACCAATATCCAAAAAGGAGCTGAGAAAAACAATTGCATATGTCTGCCATTTTAGCGATTTTGTGATTAAGTGTACATTAATTATTCAAATCTCAATTCAAGCTTCAATATTTTAAAAGTTAATTCCACTTGTTCTGTTCTTTTCCAGGTTTTTGTTTAAGAATATTAATGCAGGTGCGTCGACAGTTTTCAGTCTAGCATATATACATATGTATGTATGTATGTATGTATGTATGTATGTATGTATGTATGTATGTATGTATGTATATATATATATATATATATATATATATATATATATATATATATATATATATATACATAATATAAATATCTATATCCCGGCCAGTAACACACACACACACACACACACACACATATATATATATATATATATATATATATATATATATATATATGTGTGTGTGTGTGTGTGTGTGTGTGTGGGTGTGTGTGTGGGTGTGTGTGTGTGTGTGTGTGTGTGTGTGTGCGCGCCTGTCTGAAGAGTTTAATACAAATGGGAAAGGTGCTGTATATATTGTTGACGGACCCCTCGCGGCTGTACGCCATTCGTGTCACTTATCAGACCCTGACAAGGATTGCAATACCCGTGATCGCCCATCCCCGCAACTAATCCGGGAAAAGCGACGAAACAGGGGCGTCGATGACCATGGCAAATATTTTTACAAGATTTAGTTTGCACTGTAAAAACACATTTTCTTGGCTGTCGTAACCACCTCGGATGTTTTAATGCTGTTTTGCAGTCGAACCATTTTTCCTTTTGTTATTCGCTGATCGAACGGACGTGATTTCTTGTTGATCGTCGAAGGTGGCAAAGTTTCGGACGCAAAGGTGGAAGCCGAAATGGCGGAAGAGAGAAATAATGGCTGTTGATACTGTCTGTCTTCCGTCGAGAAAAGAAAGAAAAAAATATGGCGATTTTACTGTTCCTGACTGTCTACGTTTTCAGCTTTTCTCTGTTCGTAATGTATTCGTGATTGTAAAACTGGCGACGCTTCTGGTATTGTTTATTTTAATGATGTTTTTGGTGGCGATGCATATGGTAATTATTATGTTGAGTGCGTTATCTTTGGCAAGAAGACACTGGTTTTGACAGTCCTTTGTTATTGGACACACGATAACTGCTAATACCAGTCTACCTTTTAAGCGATGTCGCCTTCGGTATGGATTTTAAAATTTTTAAATATCTGATACCTGAGTGACACAAGTCTCCGCATATATCCAGTCATCTTCGCTTCTTTATATCACAAGTAGAAGGATGAAATGAATCCCATTAACAGAACAGTTTCATATCACTTTTATATCTCCTTTCGAATTCTTCTCATGGAAATCGCTCCAGACAAGGCATAAATCCAGTTGATGTAAGCAGCTAAAAAATACTACTTCAAGGTCAAATAATAGCAAACGATACGGGCATGGATTTTTAAAATTCTTTTTAGTTTGCGAAAATTGATATTATAAAAAAATAGTTTTACGTTAATTGTTTGCTTATTATGTCAGTGTTCTCCCAACATAGAATCGACTAAATGGTTAGGGTTAGGTTTAGGGTTAGGGTTGTGATCTACTAAATGGTTTCTACTCCAATTCTGTTCCGATGGATACTGCACCCCATAGACTGGTATTATCTTGGCCTTCGGGGCTTGATTTACGCCGGTCTATGGGTCTGTCCTGTGCAGTTCTAGGAGGTCCACCCTCCCAGGCTTCGCCTCCCTTCTTTGGGGAGGAGTAAGTTTATTGCTTACTGACTGGAGCGCCCCTACCGGGGAATGCCGACGGGACTGCCCAGGCAATTTTTGCACCCCATTTTCCCGACCCGACCTTTTGTCACATCTTACTTGTGGGAGTAAGATAAAAACTGGCCTTGTGCCTAACTCCTGGAGAGGAGTAAATCAATACTCCAATATGTGTTCTACCGAGTTGTTTACATTTTAATATGTGATCTACCTTTTAACCCTAACAGTTATCTTAACCTTAATTAACTAACGCTAACTCTAACTCTAACCTTAATCCTAAATTGACTTAGTTACGGTTAGTTAATTACAGTTAGGTTTCGGATTAATGGATAGATCACATCTTGGTATGTAAAAAACTAAGTATATCACATATTGTATTTGTAACTATTCTGCATATCCTATATTGGAAGAGGACCGACATGTTTTACTCACTAAGATTTATCTCTCGAGTTATTACTAGTTAAATGTTAACTAGCACAAACAGGTGATATTCCCTGATACCTGAGTGACAACAAGTCTCCGCATATATCCTGTCATCTTCGCTTCTTTAAATCACAACTAGAAGGATGAAAATGAATCCCATTAACAGAACGGTTTTATATCACTTTTATATCTCCTAACGAATTCTTTTTATGGAAATCGTTCTAGACAAGGCATGAATCCACTTGATGTAAGGAGCTAAAAAAATACTACTTCAAGGTCAAAAAATAGCCAACGATACGTGTTGTGTGGATAGATTATGACCCAGAAAACAGCAATTCCTACCCTGGTCAGAAACATTGCTCACGGTCAACTTACTATTATTTTTATTATATTTAGCACGTATATCCGTTGCATTACAGGTCCCTGTGGAGGTTACATTGGCCGAAACGTTGTAGAGGGTACATTGGTCGAAACGTTGTAGAGGTCACATCGGTCGAAACGTTGTAGAGGTTACATTGGTCGAAACGTTGTGCGAACAAACTCCAGGATGAGAAAAGTAGTTCGAATAATCCAAAGTAATTTTTAACTTCATAAAACTATAAAGCAATATATAATGCTACAAGACCTTATGTCTAGAATCCTTATTCAAAATGTTTTAATACTCCATTCCATGATTTTGATTCTTGAAAATATCTAAAATGTAATTGTTAAGATACCTGAGTCTATAGTAGAAACAAAAAATCAGGGAATATTTCTTAATTAGTGTCTAACGAATACAGATCTAATACAATGCAAATCTGAAATATTCAATTTTTCAAATGAGAGGTTATGCCCATATTATCACCCCTAAAACTCCTTTAAAAAGATCCAAAGAAACTGTCATTTTGGGAATATTTATCAATTAATATCTATTTACTATGGAAAAAAATAAAAATAATCGAAGATATCTGAATTTCACGCAGGGCTTCAACTCCATTTTTATCCCGTCTGCATAAAACTATCAGCGAAAGTTCTTCAGGACTATTTGTTAGTATTGTCATCTCTGTCTTCATACTAAAAGTTTGGTCTGATGAAGTTCAGCTGATTTCATGCTAGAATTGAAACATGTCTGCAAATGTGAAGCCGAAAATGTATTACGAATAAAACTTTATACTAAATAAATACACACCGTTACTTATTTTGAGCACCACTATATAAACAAAGTAAATTAACTCTTATGAACAAAGACTAACCGACTCGCTAATATTTCATTAAGACAAAGATAACACGGAGATTTGTGTAACGTAAGTGTATGGGCCCATATAAAAATGTATACTTAAGGATGGTTACCATGGTATTCGTCTTTAGAAAGCATATATGTTTAGATGGTGAACTGTCGATCCTCTTTTCTTGGTTATTAAATGCTGATTTATGGTTATAATGCCTGGTCCTGAAATTTGTGCAAGTACTCTCACGTAATTTTTTTTTTTACTTAGGATTATCTTCCAGGCACACTGTTCCTATGTAGACTATTCTCTAAATTAGACATTTTGTTTTGTAATGGGCAGTTATTCCCATTACTTTAGATTACTCTCATTCTTCCTTTCTCATATATATATATATATATATATATATATATATATATATATATATATATATATATATATATATCGTTAAATATGACACACAACTCGTGTCTACATACTTTCATTCTGATCCGTTCCAATTCTCTTATAAATCATGTTGTTTCGGGCGGGAACTGGCAGATGTAGCTGCTGTAGTCGTTTTTACTCGGGTACTTTTTGATCCGTCAGGTGGTCAAGAGGATCAGAAGTTTTCTTTCATATTTAACTCAACTGTTTTAAAGAAGAAATGCTGCCAAAATATACATTATATATACATGCTAAGTCTGCGATATGTTAAATTTAGTTAGTATCCCTGGGAATTAAACTAAACATTCTCTTTCTTTTTTTAAATGATTCAAAGCTTCTTTAGACTATATATATACATATATATATAGTAAGCTATGGAAATAATGAGCTAAGACTAGACTGCGAAAACCTAGAAATTATAATTAAGGAACACAATAACAAAATACTGAAAGAGAACAGCAGAGAGGAAGAAAATATAACAAATTACATAGAAAAGGTAAAAATATAACAAAAATAACACTAAAAAGAACAAAAATATAAACAATACAAATAGAAATAAACAAAACACTAATAGTAACCACCCGAATAGAAATGAAAAAGTTAGCAATGAAGAGAAAAGCTGTAACTGCATAAATCGTATACTTTGTCCACTACAAAGTAAATGCCTAACCAAAAGTATTGTATACCAAGCCACAATATTTGCCAACGAAAGACCGAATAACAAGAAGTTCTACGTGGGTATGACCTCCCTAGATTTTAAAACCAGATATTATGACCACAAAAGTACATTTAAAAACAAAGAATGTCGAATTCAACAGCACTAGCAAACCACTATTGGGAGCTCAAAGAAAATGGACGCTCACCAATAATTGAATGGAAAATAATACGACAGGCCAATACATGTAAAAATTTAGACGACCCGTGTAGATTATGCCTGAAAGTAAAAATTTTAAATCTTAAACTTTAAAACCCCCCGAAATCTATTAAACTATAGAAAGTGAGATAGCAAACAGCTGCTTACAGAGAAACAAATTTACCTTAGGCTAACGATTACTAAATAAATAAATAAACTAAACAAAAGTTAACAATTTAAAAATTAAAACCTAAAATAGAAATACAAGGAACGACGTGTTAAAATAAATTCACCCGTCATATTGACGCCACAAAGGGAACAGGATATAGACCAATCTATAGAAAACAGAACAATAGAACAGGATATAGAAAACGCCCGGCAAAAAAAAAACGCCCGGCAAAAATAACTCCATGCATTTTAGCCTGAAAATTATATATATATATATATATATATATATATATATATATATATATATATATATATATATATATATATATATATGTGTGTGGGTGTGTAAAAGAAAATGGAAGTTTACTGGTAAACAAGTTAGAATGTGAAAATTCCGAGGCAGGAGCAATGCAGTGCGGAATATGGGATGAACAAAAATAAATGACAGGAGACGGTATAAGTGTAAGATTTTCGGATCTAGTTATTTATATTTTTAAAAAATGTTAAATATAAAGCCAGTAAATTGTAAAATTGGGGGCATACTGATAAATATTTAAAGGTATTGAATGGTAGAAACCTTCATCTTTTAGAGTAACAACATTTCTTTAAAAAGAAAAAAAAATTGGACCAGTCGAGTAAGGTGAGGAAAAAATTAGATAGACGTTGCTATTCAAAACATAAAATTCGCAGAAAGACGAGCAGAAAAAGAAAGATGAAATGCAACTGTTAAGTTATGTTATAAATTATCAAGATTAATTAATTTAGTTAATTTTTTAGATATTAATATTTAGATGTTTTAATTTATTATTTTATTTTATTTTAATTTTTTATTTTTATGTAATATTTAGGTATTAAATCAACAAATGGCGAGAAGGCGAAGCGAAGTCAAAATAATGATTAAAGGGGGATAATTAGGATGCTTAAAGGATCAGCTCGAAGATGGTAGGAGTTAGTGACGATCAAAGGGAGATAATTAGGTAAAGTTAAGTAATGAATGGTTAGATAGAATTAATCTACTCAATTCATTCTTCTTATTTCATTTAACTTAAGGACCTAGAGTGTGGGAGAGAAGAAAGAGGAAAGATTTATATATAATCAAAAACAACATTTAATGCAAGGCTATTTAATATATTATTGCATAGTGAACGAAACTAATAAAATGTAAGTATAATATATATAGAAACTATGTCATAACGCTCTTAGTGTGAATGGCTTAGTCTGTGAAAAGAAAGTTGTAAAAGTGGTGGGGAAGTGTATACACAAGAAAGGTACATTAGGAAAGATACGTTAGGAAAGATGGGCGTGGGTTAAGGATGCGCGATAGAGATAAAGGGTGTCTGGGTGAAAGAACATAAGGGAAACACTGATAATGAGGAAAGCGAGAGCGTGAAGAGGCGATATCTACTGGGGTTAGGCAGATAGATGGTTGAGAGCATTGAGGATCGGGCAGAGACAAAGGAGCAAGGAGTATAAGCATGGTTCAAGGTGAGTAGAGGTGGGATAAAGTAGGGGGAGGAGTGGGGTTAAAGAATGAAAAGTTCAGCTCTGTTATTAAAGAGGGGCTGTGTTTAGTAATCAGAATTGCCTCAGATATCGTTTGTTAACTAGTATTTCTAACCGAGGCAGAGATACGGACATAGCTAATGCGTTGT
>OY744520.1:204784006-204809006 GCA_963556195.1 Sepiola atlantica | reverse complement strand
ATTGATGACTGACCTAATCACATCCAGAGGATAACCATTATTGGACAAAGTATCAATAATTATTTGTATTTCTTCGTCCAATTTTGATTTTGAACAGATCATAAGAACTCTGTGTGTTAGGGTCCAAATTAGATCTAATTTTCGTTTGCCCGGGCAGAATGAGTCCCAACGAGTATACTATCCTGTAAACGTAGGTTTACGATATATTGATGTATAGTAACAGGATGTAGTTTTCGTCACCAATACATCCAGGAAAGCTAGGGAAGAATTGCACTCACCTTCGTATGTATACTTTAATGCGGGATGCATATTATTCAGTAAGGAGAAGAATGTATTTGCCTCTGTTTCATTATTAAATAGGCAAAATGTGTCGTCTACATATCTAAAGTAGACTAACGGTTTCATGGGTCCTGATAGTAGTTCTTTCTCATAGAAACCCACAAAAATGTTTGCCAACGTTGGTCCAACACTATCGATTTGTCTATACATTACATCGTTGAAACTAAATTCAACAGATGTAGTAGGAAATTTTATCAGCTCAACGAACGTGCTTTCAGGAATGGAAAGGAACGATAAGTGGCTACGATATAAAAAATCGTCACAAATATCTATCGTTTCCAAAATAGGGACACAGGTAGACAGGTTACTGATATCGTAAGAGCACATAACTTTATTTGTAACCTTAGATTGCTAAATGTAGTTTGCAAAATAAAACGAATCTTTTAATCAGTATTTACTGTAGTGCTCTAATACAGGCTGTAAAATACCAAATATCCATTTTGCAACCTTTTGTTGTGATGACATAACGCTAATTTCATTTTAAATATAAAAGGTCTTAATTCTATCCTACATTCTCACCCATATTTAAAATCCCACGATATCAGTCTTGTAAAGTGTGGGCGAAACTAGTCGACTGGCAATTTTTTTTCATCCCCTAAATCTTTTAATATATATATATATATATATATATATATATATATATATATATATATATATATTTATATATACATATATACATATATATATATATATTTATATATATATATATATACATATATATATACATATACATATATATACATATATATATATGAAAGTTCTCTGGTTTTGATTTAATTTAAAATAGTTAAAGGTTAGTGTTCTCGGTTTTTCCTCCTCATGCTTTCAATTATCTTACATTTCGCTCTGTCCTCTGTTAAAAGTCATGCCGTGACATGAGGTGTGCGGAAATCATTGCCTCACTACGAACTTCATCATTGCACACGTAGTGTTTCGGCTGGTGTTCATTGTCACCAGAGACAGAAGCAGACACGATAATTAGATATTTAGTTGATAATCTGAATTAATCTTTTCATGACGTGTCTTACTATTTGCAAACTAGAATTGGAATGAAAACTTATTTGGATCTCTCTCCACGCGACAGTCATGCAACAAATATGTTCATTTTCAAAAGGAAATAGAAATAACGCATCTGCTATAATTATTTACAACCCAGAACTTCTTTGTCATTTTCAATTTCATCATCGATCTTGCATGCAATGGGAGGCGGTCTGTCAATAACCGCAAATATACAATTTTAAAGAAAAAGAAAAAGATGGAATTAGAAAATCTCAAAGGATCAGTATTTATTAATCAACACAAAACTATGTTACCAATGACATCGACCGGCTAAACATCCACAAAATCTAAGAAGGTCTCTCGGTTCGCCCGAATAAGCAGCGTTACCGAGAAACCTCAAACCTTTTTTGAAAACTAACCATTTCTAATGAATTTAATTGGGTTTAATTTAAAGTTTAAATGTTTTTAATTATTTTAGCCTATGTTTTTTTCTGGTTGTTTTTGTCTCTTAAATGCTAATAAAAATAACGTGTTCTAAGCATTGTCCGAGAAAAAAGTGTTTTCACCCAAAATGCTAAACATTTATCCACGATATACATATATTTTCTACATCGTCGATAAATGCTAAGCATTTATCGACGATATAAAAAATATTTTTAATTGAACTGCTGGTTATAATCAAATGAAAACAGTCATTGAATAAGAAAAAAGAAAAATTATAGTTAATTAATGAAATGTCCTTTTGCAAGGCGATATGAAACTTAGTTAAACTTCGGACGTCATCGGCTAGATGCTACTGAGCATATTAGAACACTTTTCTTTTTTTATCGGCAATATGAAATTTGCGTTTTAATCTGAATTGTTGAATATCGTAAATGTCACATGACAAAAATAAAACGCCTTTGGCCGAAGAAAGAAAACGTAGCTGATTGTCACGGAAATACAACTCTTCGGAAATGCAAATATTTGTTGATGCATTAAAAACCACCATTCAAAACAATACCCCGTCACTACATGAACCGCATTAGAGCGTCGCGTTATTGACAGCAAAGGCGAAATCACAGAATAGATGTTTACAGATGGATCTGTGGTGTCCCAAACCATTATATAAAGTGACCGAAATTTAGATTGAGAGTCGACTGGCGATTGGGTTTGAAGAAGACCACTTCCGTCGATGCCCGTGCTTTCTCCACGTTTCTCATTTTCCCAAAACGGACAAGAAAAGTACCACATTTATCCATATACATCAGTTTTTGCTGCCATTCCTTTAAGAACAAGAAAAATACAACAGTGTGTACATCTGAGAAATGGCTCAACCTTATAAATATACAGTTAAATGTATCACATGAAATATCAGAGATTTTAGTGGAAACCCTAGTTAAAATGTGTATTTCAGATATTCTATTTTATGATATCCTTATCCATATTATTATTATTATTATTATTATTATTATTATTATTATTATTATTATTATTATTATTTGTACTGACTAGCAGTTCTCACACAGATCATCGGCAGTGATTGCTCACCGACAACAACCAGTGGTATTTCCTGGAGTTTGAGTGACAACAAGCCTCCCTCCTGTTATTATTATTTTATTATTATTATTATTATTATTATTATTATTATTATTATTATTATTATTATTATTATTATTATTATTATTATTATTTTTTTATTCCCAAATAGTTTTCACACAAGTTATTAACTTATTGCTCACTGACAATAACCAGCGTTGTTCCCTTGAGTCTGAGTGGCAACAAGGCTTCCAGCACTTCCAACCTCGTTCGATAACCTTTGCAAATTATGTTGCGTTATCGCAACAGCTGTTTACACTTTATATCTAGCTAGTGACAACCATTGGTCTTCCCTGGAATTCGAGTGACAATAAGCCTCCTCAAGGTTCCAGTACTCTTGCAATATCCAGTGGAGTTGCAGTTGCTGATGTACCTCCTCGATCTTTCAATTTTCCTTGACCTTTCGCGACAATTTTGTGTTGTATCCGCCGAAGCTGGTACCACCACGGCATGTGTTTTTCTGACACTTTCCATTTATCTGTGGCTATTAAGCGTTTGTTGTTTATGGAGGTTTCGCACTTAAGGATTTTCCTTAATATTTCGGATGTTTTCTTCATTGAGATTCGTTGTATGGTCTCAATATTTCCTTTTAGTTCCAATGTCTTATTCTACATCATCATCACATTATTATTATTATTATTATTATTATTATTATTATTATTATTATTATTATTATTATTATTATTATTATTATTATTTGTACTCACTAGGAGTTCTCACACAGATCATCGTCAGTAATTGCTCACCGACAATAACCAGTGGTATTTCCTGGAGTCTGAGTGACAAGTCTCCCCAGATTTCCAGTATTCTTCACCTTTTTTCGATAACCACCGCAAATAACCTTGCGGTATCGCAACAGCCTTTTACCATTTATTTCTCGCTTGTAAGGACTATTATTATTTGTACTCACTAGGAGTTCTCACACAGGTCATCAGTGATTGCTCATCGACAACCGGTAGTATTCTCACGAGTCTGAGTGACAACAAGTCTCCCCAGATTTCCAGTATTCTCCACCTCTTTTCGATAGCCACCGCAAATCACCTTGCAGTATCGCAACAGCCTTTTACCATTTATTTCTCACTGGTAAAGTCTTCTCAGATTGTCGCTTCTTACGATACCAGTTTCTAATCAAGAGCTTTTGTCAAACAAAATTCACCTACGCACATAGCGGATAACGTTTAATAAATATTAGTTCTCTGCTTTTGTTTCTCAATATAAATAAAACAACAAATAACTTCTAAAACCAAGGGTAATAATTGTATGCGCTCGTTTCGTGCTTTGTTTGCCATTCACCCAAGTAGTGACTAACGACTAAATGAAAAGAAAACATAGCGGTCGGCAATACGTTAAAAGTAATCGATTAATACAACCAACAATAATTAGCGACCTCAATAAGATCGCGTGTCGCATCCGAGCGCTAACAACAAAAACAACAGCAACAACAAAACGTAGCTTTCGATGCAAAACAACACGCTTACTCTCTTGGCCTTTTGGCTAAGATCAAAGTGTAGTATCTGTTCCGATGGACACTGCACCCCATAGACTGGTATTGTCTTGCCCTTCGGGGCTTGATTTACGCCGGTCTATGGGTCTGTCCTGTGCAGTTCTAGGAGGTGCACCCTCCCAGGCTTTGCTTCCCCTCTTTGGGGAGGAGTAAGTTTATTGCTTACTGCCTGATGCACCCCTACCGGGGAATGCCGACGGGGCTACCCAGGCAATTTTTAATGGCCAGAGTGCTCACCATCTCGGGCGCTGGCTTTTCAAACCCCACTTTCCCGACCCGAGCTTGGGTCACATCTTACTTGTGGGAGTAAGACAAAGCTGGCCTTGTGCCTAACTCCTGTGGCGGAGTAAATAAAACGCTTACTCTCTTGGCCTTTTGGCTAAGATCAAAGTGTAGTATCTGTTCCGATGGATACTGCACCCCCATAGACCGGTCTATGGATCTGTCCTGTGCAGTTCTAGGAGGTCCACCCTCCCATGCTTCGTCTCCCCTGTTTGGGGAGGAGTAAGTTTATTGCTTACTGCCTGAGGCGCCCCTACCGGGGAATGCCGACGGGGCTGGCCAGGCAATTTTTAAACCCCATTTTCCCGACCCGACCTTGCGTCACATCTTACTTGTGGGAGAAAGATAAAAACTGGCCTTGTGCCTAACTCCTGGAGAGGGGTAAATCAATACTCTACATATATACACGATACAAATAGTTTTTCTTTGTATTTTGTATTTCCTTAATGTTTCAAAGAAAGAGATGATAAAGCATCAAGTTCATTATATTCTTGAAATTAAGTAAATCATATAATTAAAAGTTAAAGAAGATAATGAACTTAATTAATAACTGTTTTGTTAATGTTCGATTTATTTAGTTTAATGACATTAGAAATGTGTTTGTCTACGACAAATATATAACTTACACGAAAACAATTATTTTAGGATAACATTTTTTAAAAATACCAAAATTTGTTTTCTTATGTTGAATGCATTCTTTGACGAAGACATTTCATTATTGTAGAATGCATCATTTTGGAGATGTCAGTAATATAAGATGTTTACTGTCAATAAATTGGATTTTACAGAGAAAACAAAGTAATAAATGAAAAATCCTGTAGTCGAGAGCAACCCAAAGACTCCCTTTCGTTGACTACTACATCGAGATGTAGGGGAGGGTGCAACTTCTTTTCTTGGATTGCTAGAATTACAGTCGATCCTTAACTTATGATGTTAAGTATTGACCGTAGAGAATTCAACTATTTTTGAACGTGTCAAATGACTTTCCGCTTGGCTATGGCGTTGTCACACAAGTCACACGTTTCCAACTTTGTCACCAATCTTTCTGTGTGCCCAACAGGTTTTTCCCTGAACTGATAGTAAGGATTTGAATAACACTTGATACCGGATCCGGCACGACACTATCTTCATGAGAAACCACTTTGCAGTTTCGGCCCCTACTCGATGACGTTTTTTCTGAAGTGACGTAGTTCCTCCGCCAGTAGGTAGCACTGGAGACATTTGCACATAAATCCTATCCAGCCGAACTCCGTTTCTGGAAATTCTTCCTTAACGGTTGAGTGATCTCCGTTGTAGTTTGCGTCCTGGATGTAACTGATACACGTGTTATGGTCCATCGCTCCTCGATACTTAGAACAGCCAACCATGAATAGAATTCAATAACTTAAAATAAAAATGACGCGTCAAGCGTCTTTCCGCTTTACTATGGCTCTGTCATACGCATCAATATGACGACGTGATGCGTTAGAGAAGGGATCTGGTATAGTCATAATCGGTTAGTGGGTCAGTTGATAAGATTTGGAGCGGCAAACGCTTGCCTACACACAGGCTGCATTCCGCATATGTGAAAGAGAATGGCGGTACAAATATTTCAGGAATATGTAAGGCAAACACTCGAACGGTGTTTGAGTTGCTGTACAAATTAAAACACCGAAATGTACTCAGTCTTTCGTATACATCAATCACACACACAGACACACACGCACATACACACGCACACACACACACACATATATATATATATATATATATATATATATATATATATATATATATATATATATATATATATATATATATATATATATATGAAGAGTGTGACTGGAAAACGCGATAAACGCCATTATCAAAATGACGACGCTATCACAATGTAAAGTGTTCCATGTGAACACTCGACCATACCCCAAAGTCATATTTTACATGATATTATACCGCCATAATTTCTCTTTGCTTTCAATTAAAATATGCTTTTAGTCAAACGCTACATTTAATATAATCAACCTTTTATTGTTTAAAATAGCTATTTCAACTAATTGGATTTATCGCGTTTTGCATTCGAACTCTTATATATATATATATATATATACTAGCATATTTCTCTCTCTCCCTCTTTCTCTCTCTATATATAACAAGGACATTTCTTCCAAAAAACAAAAGGAAAAAAGTTTGTTTATTTTTGTTTTGTGTTTTGTTTTCTTTTTGATGAAAAAAAAATGACACAATACTGGTCAACTCTGATGATGCAATATTATTCTGAAATTAATAAAATTAAAGTAAAAAATAAAAAATAAATTAATCTTGCATTGATAAAGGCTTCTATTTTCCATTTAATAATATATATATATATATATATATATATATATATATATAGATAGAGAGAGAGAGAGAGAGAGAGAAAGAGGGAGGTGTGTGTGTGTGTCGGTATGCTTGATAGATCTATTAAGCATGTCCGTAACTCATATATATATTTAAACTTTTTAGAGTCAAACTGTTTGTTCAACATCTTTTGTAATTTTAATTATCAATACAAATCTTAAATTAAACCTTATCCATTGTCTATTCTTGTGGTGCACATGCAATTATTTCTGAAAGAAAATAAAATGAGCCGACCTCTTGTTCATCGGTCGTCGCCAACCGGGTTAACCCAAATTCCTTTTAAAGTGGCCACGACATCGATTCAATTCCGATTAGCGATGCTGATGGATATCTGCAGTGAGCAATCTATTTGCCTATTAAAATCTAGTACCACCAAATGCAGGTGTGTGAGCATTAGATCTTGGGGCTTTCATTCTTCGCCTTTTTGCGTCTTCGTGTCTTTATCGGTCAGTCCGTAGGTCACGCTTCGACTCGAAATAGCATGAACATTGCTAAACGCGCAGATTAAATGGGCGTATCACATCTTATATACATTCAAACATTTTTATTAAAACTACCTTTGTCCTTCGGTAGATATGTCTATTTCTCAGTGAAGAGACGTTGATAGTCTTTCTCTACTCTATTTTAATGTTCATGGTAGATGCTTCGCTGAGCTCTTATCTATGCCTTTTCATGAAAAACATTCACAGCAAAAACTCAATCTAGCTACAACCATTGTAAATAATTTTCCTTTTTTGCTCATGTACCTGGAGCTAAACGGAAATTCAATGCGCAGAGTTTCTTTTCTAGAAATACCACAATACCATAGGGCTGCTTCCCAACTTTCTACAACATGTTCGTTTTCAAGTAAAACTCTTGTTGAGCCGTCCTCTTAAATAATCAAACTATGCTCAGTTTCAACAATCGTCTCCAATCCGCAAGGTGTTTGTCTCATGGCCCACCTGACAAGCTTATAAACTTTCGTCCTCGAATGACCTTTAGGTCTTGATAAGCGTTGACTCCTTAGTACCAAAAATGGCACAGTTAAGTTTTTAATTGGATTTTCGTTAATCCGTCACGTTTTAAATGTTTGTTTTTTTCATTCGGTCCGTCACGTTTAGGTTTGAAATAGAATTTTAGTTGGTCTGTTACGATTACCTTTAAATCGTATTTTTCTTGGTCTGTCACGCTTACGTTCAAAATAGCATTTGCTTTATTTTTTTACTTTCATTTCAAATATAATTTTTCGCTGGTCTGTCACGCTTAAGTTTGAAATAGCATTTTCGTTAATATGTCATTCTTTCGTTTGAAATAGCATTTTCGTTGGTCTGTCACGCTTTCGTTTAAAATAGCATTTTCGTTTGTCTTTCACGCTTTCGTTTGAAATAGCATTTTCGTTCTTCCGTCACACTTAAGTTTTTAATATCATGTTGATCACTGAACGCGTACATTGAATAGGCGCATCTTCTGAATACCGGTTCGTGTTCGAATGTTCCCCGTATCATCTAGGATTTCCATTTCCGTAGCCAAACTGACTCCGGTCTCGACCCTTTAACGCGTTCCGTTCATTATTAGGAATCATTTAGATTTGGTAAGTCGCATGAAGTGAGCATTTTGTGTATGCGTTGAGAAGGGTTGGGAGGTTCCTTTTAACAGGGGCCACATTACTGAAACCCCTATTTCAATCATCATGCTTCATTGCTAGAGATAATCGACTATAGTGACGTCATTTATAGATACCGCGCGCGTCGAGTCTTTTGGTCTGATTCAATTGAAATCGAGGTGTCGAAACAAGGAATTTGGCAACAGATTAGGAAACGACGAAGTACGACCAGAAAATATCTATACGAATGTATGGAAATTTCTCTGCCAGTGTCCACAAGGTTATTTTAGCTTTTATGCCAAAACCATCATGGAGTTCCAGCATAATAAATAGAACGAGTTTCGAATCAAATTAATCGCGACAATCGTTTCGAACTACGTGGGTTCATCAACGTAGTGCATCAATGCTGACCACTCTCCAAGACTTTTAGATTTTGTAAATAGTAAAATACGAATTATGTATAATTAAACAATATATATTAAAGCGTCATCGAAAGAAGATTTTATTTACGTCTTCGATTGAACACTAGTTTCGAGTTGCTAAACAATAGGGTGATCTCCAAAAGTGCTCTCCATGAAATCGATAATAAATCCACCTTGGCTTCTGGGCTGGCTTTCTCGGCCTTTTGGCTAAGAGCAATGTGTAGTATCTGTTCCGATGGATACTGCACCCCATAGACCGGTATCATCTTGACCTTCGGGGTTTGATTTACGCCGGTCTATGGGTTCTAGGAGGTCCACCCTCCCTGGCTTTGCCCCCACTGTTTGGGGAGGAGTAAGTTTATTGCTTACTGCCTGATGCGCGTCTACCGGAGAATGCCGACGGGGCTGCCCAGGCATGTTTGTCAGCCAGAGTGCTCAAATTCTCGTGCGCTGACTTTTCAAATCCCACTTTCCGACGCTGTGGGAGGTAGATAAATAACTTGCGCAAACCAACTATATTCGAGACAAAAAAGATGTAGTTTATTCCAAGTTTCAGTCATGAATTCTGAACAGTATTTCTGTTATCGCTGTCTGCTTGGGTATGACGTGCACAATCAATTTCGCAACATTATTACAGGGTGATACAAAAAGTGTCACCCATGGAATCGTGAATGAAATTCAGATTCTTTTCTGTAATCTAACAATATTTGATAAACATCAATTTAAGTTTTTACCTAACTCGTCTAGCAAGTATTAATAATGATAGTCAAACAGTGTTTGTTTAATCCCGGTTCAATGTAAAGCACACTTGCATACGACGTGCAAACTTTTCAAATAAACTCCAGTCTCTGCATGACCTGCCCACCAAGTTCTTTCATCAATGTCCCACAATATTTGTTTATCAGCGTAAAATGATCGCAATATCTCTATACGATCTTCAAAGTTGAGACACTCTCATCTTGACCCAGTCCTCATTTTCACTGTGCGTTTTTTATGGAAATCGCTCGAGACAAGCATGAAGTAACTTGATGTAAGGGCTAACAAAAACGAAATATGATTATCGTAAAGACATGAACTATCTATTGGCCTTAGTCTGGAAATGAACAAGGCTATACGTAGGAAGAAAAAAGCCAGCAGGATGAGTATTAAACAAGTTTGCAGTTCTTGGAAATAAGCTACTGGAATAGGAAGCTGTAGTAAAATGATTTATCAAAACAGCGAATTGGTTGAGACGACTAGACCAACGAGTCAAACCAAGAAGCAGGGAATATATCACACAATTCCGAAGAACACATGCCATAATAGTATTTATAGAAAAGGCCGAAACTAGAAAAATCACGTCTGTGAAAGAGAAGGTTAAGAAAAGAAGAGTAGGGCCAATCTAATTACAGATAAGTTTTGGCACCTTATCAAGAACAGAGATTCACCAGCCTAAAAATAACAACAGTGCTCCATACATAGTCTGATATTAGATTTGTAGAGATAGAGAATAGCCTAAGGTGTGAGAAAGCGTTTGGAGCGATAGAGAGAACTGATTTAAGTTCACTAACAGTCTTAGAGATTTTGATAGGCATTATAATTGAGAAAAACCCTAACATAAAGAAAATGGGTAGTTATTAAAGTGTCTACCCATATCAAATATAGAAAGAATTGTAAATTTTATGAACGACTCTATGGGTTTCATTGTATTGAGAGAAGGGAGGCCACTTTGTAGAAACTGAGGTTATGTGTGACCCAAAGCAAACGCAATGATATGTTACAGTCGCAAATATTATAACCTATCCTAACAGCAGATTTTTAACAGTGTTTACCGTGCTACAATGATCTGCATTCTGAAGGAATTAATGTAAACCTATGTAGATGTTGCTAGGAGGCTTGTTTTTGGTTTCATGCTCAAACCCACTGAAGATGTTTCAAGAAAATACTCCTAGTGTATAAGACATTTAATTTATTTTGGTACAGAAAAATGAGTACAACATTCGGTCCGTCGGTTTCAAGCGCAGAAGGACTTAGCAATCCGGCTCTCTTCAATCCTTAAACCCATTTCCTCTCCCTAATTCCTTTAGAAGACACATCATTAAACCCAACACAGTAACGGCCAAATATACGATATTCATAAATATTGGCTCACGGGATTTATATAGAAATATTTTTTTTATTTTTTTATTTTTTTATATCTCTTTAAATCTTCTCCGATTTAAATCTTAACTGTTACTTTTCACCCCCTTTTTTTCAAACCTTACTAAACCTTCCTTGCACTAAATTTAAGCAAACATACATAACACTCTAAGCAAATAACGCGTCCAAACGAGAGTGACACGTGACTTCACATTTCATAAACAGATGACAACAGAAGCTGAAGAGAGCCGGATGGCTAAGTCCTTCTGTGCTTGAAACCGACGGTACGAATGTTGTACTAATTTTTTTTCTGTACCAATATATATATATATATATATATATATATATATATATATATATATATATATGAACCTTAGGTTTACTTTCGGTAGTCTCCTTGCCATCGCTTGCCTTATTTCGTTTTTAGTCCTCAAATTCTATGTGCAATGTTTCTGTCAAAAGGGGAAATAATTGATTTATCTGGGTCGAAATCTGTTATGTAGCTGTACCTATAAGGAACATTTAGACTTTTCTATTCTCCAAAAATACTATACGCATAGGCTTCTCAGTGTTGAACCAACCCCGAGATTTTCGCCAATCGTCTGCAGGTTGTCTTGCCTCGTCTGATCAGCCCTGGACAGACTTGTGCTGTGAAGGTTAGAACTATTCAATATAACTTGCACGCGTTGAGCTTGATCATTGCGAAAGTCGACTCAGAAGCCGCGCGTATGAATTTAGATCAGTCTAAACATTCGGACCATTGTTACTTGAAGGCTGTTTTGTCTTCGGACGGTTTTGACCATTCATTTTCGCTTTTGGATTCGCCTTTTGTATGAAAACCCTGGTGTGTTGGTTGAGGTGGATAGTTTGGGATCTGAGCCCTTTCAATTATCCAAATCTATTCGTCAGGGTCGTCATCTTTCACCGATGCTCTATGTGCTTGTGTTTGAACCTTTCCTTCACAGGTTAAAGGTGAATCCGGTCCTAGGTGGAATTGTTTTGGTAGGTGCTTACATCACATTAAAGTATTCAACCTATGCCGACGATGTAACAGTTCTTGTAACGAGCACTGCCGGGATTAGTTGAGACATCTTCTCGGTTTCTGCACTAGCCTTTCATGTAGGGTCGTGAATTTTTTTAAAATCAGTATGCATGTATTCTATCGTTGCCTGGTGCTTTCCAGTTTGCTATTTTTCTTGGGGTTGTCTTAATTGTTTCTTCATTTCTGTTTCTGTTTCTTTCTTCAATATCCTGTGCTTCATCTTTCATGTTTTTCAGCCAGTTGGCATTTTTGTTGTGTTTTTTTAGGCTTTTCCTATATCTCGTTCCAGAAGTGCTTTGTCTCTGTCAGGTCAATTGTTCTCTTGTTGTTCTTTCTCCGTTGATATTTTTATAAAACTGGCTTTCATTGTTTTCGAATGTCCTGTTCTCTTTGTGGTGTTCCGATTTGTATCTGTATCGCCCCAGTCTTCCTTCTAGAACTTCTTTCTTTAGTTTTAGTTCTTCATGTTTCTTATTTAGTTTTTCCTTGCCAGTCAGGTTTCTGCTGTTTCGTCGTTTCCTGTTCTCTCTCATCTTGTTTGCGGTTTTAGTTTGTTTTCGAAGTTTGGTGCTTTGGGTTTCCAGTTTGATTTCCCATCAAGGCTTTGTCGGTCCATTCTTTTGGTCAGTTCTTTTGTTATATTCTTGCTTATTGATTTTGCCCCCGCTTATATCACGTTGTTTAAGTCGACATCCTCAGTTTCAGTGTTTCTGTTTTGCTAGTCTTCTACCTGTAGGTTTTCGCCAAGTAGTGTTCTTTGATCTGTTGCGTCATTTATCTTTTGTATGATTTACATTAATTCCAGCTCCGAGAACCATCCTCTCTTGAGGATCTGTCTTGCGTGATCAGCTATCCTTTGTTCTGTTGTATAGTAGTCAGTAGAAATATCCAATAGATTTTTCATTCGTTTCCGCTTTCTGTGGTATGGCGGCTTCATTACTAGTCTATTCTCTTTTGTAGTCCATTTTTACTATGGCTTTTTGGTTTGTTCTTTACATTCGTGCGTTTATGTGTTGTGTATGTGTCCTAGCTGTACCTAGAATTAGAGAGGTTACTTACCTGCTTTGGTCTGTGATCTTGTTCCTGAAATTAACGGAGTCAACATTCGCAAGATACGGAGCGGACCCCTTCATGTTGCCCATCGAGTGAGCACCTGCCCATCATGACAATCAGATCTTTTTTCTGTGTATAACGGCGTCCATTTGTATTTGTAGACATTTATCATTGTTTGGTGTTTGTGGCAACACCAGCCCAAGTTTTGTTTTCTTTGATCCTGTAACAGGGATAGTGTTTATCTCTCATTTTCATGAGGGGCACGATGCACTATCACACATACACGAAGGAGCATTTACGATAGGCAGGACAGTTACACACACAAAATTATATATATATATATATATATATATATATATATCATTATTATTAATGTTTGGTTTCTCTTTGATTTGCTAATCATTGTCCTATTGTTTTAATTATCATTGTTTTTATTTATTTCTTCAATCTATTTTTTATTCATTACATCTTCTAATTTTTACATACGTCTGTATTATTTTTTATTTTGTAAAAAGTCTTTTTTAATCTTTTATCAACATTCTGTGATATAATATACTTATTTCTCCCTTTCCTTTTTCTGTTGTTCTTATTTCATTATTCTATTTGCTTTATACTTTGGGATTTCTTTTACTCACTTATAATTATATTTTCTGAACTTTTCAAACACGACGCATTCCAACAAAATGCCTACTTAATATAATATTAAACAAGAATTTATCAAACTGAAACGTGTTCTACACATGCAACGAGCCTGTTGGAAAGTGTGAGTAAGTATTAGTATAATGTTTCATCAGCAAACTCGCTAAATAGGTAATAATTATCTTGGATTATATATTTGTCAAACTGATATAAAAAATAAAGCATTTAAATGTTAATTATGTTCCTTATTCTTGTTATGTTTTTATATTTTTTAAGTGATTCCAAACTCAACTGGACGCTGTGATCAGTTTTTATCTTCAAGGGCAAATTTTCATTTCAGAATTTTGTAAACCATCTTCGGAATGTTCTCTCATTCAGGAATTATTTTGCATAAGTTCAGCGAATATTACAAGTCACTTCAGCTGCAGAGTTACTGTTTTTTTTACTCATGTGCTGCAAATGCTTCTTTGATACTCGCAGGTTAGAAAGACTTTTAACTTTTCCGTATAGAAAGATACATAAACCTAATTACCCTCTCCGACCTATCATATCGAAAAATACTACTCCTATATATTCCTTAATAAAGATCTCAAATGTAAGGATCCGCCCGTATCCACCTAGCAAATATAGTGTTAAGTCCACACAAAAGCTATTACAAATTTTACAAAGCAAACAACCTGATAATAAAATGATTGCCTCCCAAGACGTATAAAGCCGATTCACCAATGTACCTGTCAATGAAACAATAGACATAATCATCAATAATATATACAATGACTCGTCTCTCCCTCCACTGAAAAATCAATTAAAAAATACAAGAAATGTAGTATTACTCTGAACCACCGAAGTACTTTTTCATGACTTCAAGGGAAACAGTTACACTCTAATTGACTGAGGTTCAATGAGTTCGGTTCTCGGTCCGATTCTTAGCAAATTCTATATGTCAAACCTAGAATACAACATATTTAATAACATTAAAATAACCTCTAGTTACGAACGCTACGTCGACGATATTCTTATTCTAGCTTATTAAAATGAATAAATACATAAACTTCAAGACCTTTTCCAAAGAACTGAACGTAAATAATAAAATCTCATGCCTAGATATTGATACCTCTAATAAATTGTTTAACACTTCTACTTATAAAAGACCAACCAGCTCAAATTCTAGTCTTTCAAATTTCAAGAGCGAGTGCTCCTATTGCTACAAAATAGCTATTGTTAAAAATCTATCAAACAGTGTCAAATTAATATTCTCTCATAACAAAATACTATTCATTGAATTAAAAAATATAAAACAAGTATTTATTAACGACGAATTCCCTAATTATATCGTTGATGAAAAAATATAATTAATGATTCGAAACTTAAAAAAGCACCAAATGATAATAATACCCAACCTCACAACTCTAACTATATTAACCTACACTATATGGTAATCAAATGCAACCAAATTTTAGATTAGAAGAAAAAAACATGAAAAATATTATGCACAGAAACACATTTCCAATTGACAATAATAATACAATAAAAGGCATTATTTACTATGAGAAATTTCAGACTCAAAACCTTGTAGTAGAAAACAGGTCTTTCCAAACCCAAAAATTACAATAAAGATTTATAAGTTTTAATGGGCTTAGAAAGTATGTAACTCCCATAATAATAATAAAGCTAATAGCTACATTGGTTTTATAACCACTAAACTATTCCGCCGCCTCACCATGAATCTACTAAACTCTTGCTCAATTTATCAACATCTAAAAAACATAACTGCACTCTGATCTAAAACTAATTCTAGTTAATAACACTAAAAGTATACATTCCGAAACCAATTTTAAAAATTAAAAATACTGGAAGTTATCTACATTAAAACACATCAACCTAAATTAAATCACCTCACATATGAAACCAGTAGCAACATTTCAAAATGCTTAAAGTAATGCGGTTTTATTATGTGGTGCCACTCCGGCGTTGCTGAATTTAAATCGTCAACGTCTTTCCTGGAACAATGCGAAAAACGTTCTCTACGCGTTTCTCCGCCGTCTGTAAAAATGTTCTTCTTTCTCCAGCGTTTATGTTCATTTGTTTTTTATACCCGAGTATGATTCGACGAAGAATCAAACACGTTAGAAACACCTATGCCACATTAATTAATTAATTAATTTTTTCGAGTTTAATACAGAGAAAACACCAGGAAAATTGAAAAACATAACCAGGTATATTTAACCAGACGAATTCTGTTATTTTTAACAATGTTTGCATAAATGAGAAAATGCTGCCTAAATAACACACACAATATATATATATATATATATATATATATATATATATATATATATATATATATATATATATATATATATTATAATATGAAATGATTATTGACACATTTCGCGACTGGATAACTTTGTCAGCTGCTCCAATTTCTCGTATTTGGACTGCTATTTATAACCTGGATTAATCTTAAGTCAACCCTCTTGATGTCCTTCCTGATTATGTTTTTCAAATTTTATGACCTGGATGTATTGCATGGATTCAACAAAAAAAGTATGTTCTGGGGTTGATATATTTGAAGTATGTATTTTTATGTATTTGTGTATATATTTTCAAAGTTTAATTTCATTACAAGTAGTGTTATAACTGCGGTAATGGTCCTTTTAAGAGAAGAATTATCTTTGAAAACTCATGAGCTAAGGACTTTAAGATACTTTGCTTGAACTTTGAATTCCAATAAAATTTGATTGACACCTTATTTTATTGCTTCATTTTATATTATAATATTAATGCTCTATCCAGTATATTGAGCTTCAGTTTGTATCCGGATGTTTCACTAATTATAAGATATTAGTTGACGCTTATATCTTTTGTTGGATTGCTTCATATATATATATATATATATATATATATATATATATATATATAATTTTGTTTAAGAAATCGATGAGAAGCCAGGATTCTTTTTATATAATAAATAAAATATTTTATTATAACCTTTCAGACGGTTGCTTTTACTACTGTTATGTGTACTCACATCATTCATCTCAACGCGACACTGTCTCCACTTTACACCGAGGAAGGCTTCGCTGTTTTAGAGTCCTCTCCCGTACGGTCGGCATGGTAAATAATAAAAAATATATATACATATAACAATGTTGGATTCTTATGTTCATAAAAAAGAACGGTCCCGTTCGAAATATTTGATTTATTATAAAAAAGAAAAAAATATTCTAGAATCTTATCGATTTCATTTTTTTAAAAATTGCTTCTAATTTGAAAAAAAATGTTTTTATTATATATATATATATATATATATATATATATATATATATATATATATATAGAGAGAGAGAGAGAGAGAGAGAGAGAGAGAGAGAGAGAGAGAGAGAGAAATGTGATACTAAGAAGGCAATACAATGCAGAGGTGTGACGGACAGACACAAGTTGGAGCAAATAAGACATATAATGGTGGAACAAATTAAATAGTAGTACTAGCGCAAGGACAGCTAAAAGACACCTAGTGAAACTACTTCCTTTGTTCCACCATTATATGTCTTATTTGCTCCAACTTGTGTCTATCCCCCACACCTCTGCATTGTATTGCCTTCTAAGTATCACATTTCTATATACTAATAAACAATTCTTCAAGCAAACTACATAAACCTCTTATATATTTATATATATATATTCTACATACACGTGGTTCGTTGTCGACAACTCAGAAGTATGGCAAGATGCAGGAAGATTCGAAACCTTTGCTCCAGTGGTTGGCGAATGAGCAAAATATATCGTACTGAAAGTGGGAGATTTTTAATCGTATTTGAATGAAGCTATTCATTTATCAGTTTATTTACGATACTAATAACCGAAATTGTTTCTGTATTATTTAGATGAGGATTTAAATTTTATTTTGTTTTTGATTGTTCGGACTATTGTTCTCATCGTGGGTTTTAGTCATGGGCATGTAGCGTAACGGATGAAGTGATTTGTAATAATGATTTCCAGTTTATATTCTTCTGGGGTTGAATTTTCAATTTCGCAACAGGCGAAACTAACCTAGAATAAAATGTTTAAAATATGTAAGAGTTCTACCCGTTGCATACCCTTTAATTTCTCGTACCTTTTTCTTCTTGCTGCCGGCTTTCGAAACTCTCTCCCTGCTCCCTGCTCCCTTCTCCCTGATCCCTGCTTCCCCGACTGTACCGACACACAGAAATGTTAAACTAATGTGAACAAGCATTTCGTCGCACAGCACCTAATTTCGGATGACCCCCAAAAGTTCTACCCTAATTATCAGCAGCCCCTTACATCTACAGTAGACACTTGCCTTGTTAGGGGTGAACTAAGCGGAGCGTATACATCAAAATAAATAAATGCAAAAACTGGATCCATTTCTCGCACTAATGGTTAAGTCAAACCTCCCTATTTCAAGTTAATTTTACTTTACACAATAGACCACCATCTTTGTTTATCTACTGCATATGTATATGTGATATCAGTCGCAGTGTTACCTAATTTGCATATTGGCTGAAGAAAAAAAGAAATGTTATTAATTAGCTATTATTGGTAATTTCTTTAATTCAATAATAATTGTTTTGATTTTAATATGACAAAAAGTTATGATCGATGATATTATGTTCTTACCTCCACAGATAGTAAGCATTTGAGTTCAATTGTTCCTTTCTTTAGAGACAGACTTTATTTTACACAAGTGATCTATTTCTAAATCACAGGTGAAAATAAAAATATATTTCTTTTTTTTTTTGCTTTGCGGTGACAATTAAAATATAAATAAAGTTTTATGGAAATTACAAAAATGTTTATGTTTACCTATCTATATGAATGAATGAGAAAGATTGTGTTTCGTGTTTATAACCAAGTTATGAATTAAATGTTTTTTTTTTCATTTTTGATTGTTTTTTCAAGAATTTCCAGCGAATATATTATCTATGAGAATATTAGTTAGTAACTACTTTTTTATTAAAAAATAGTAAGGACACTTTTAGTCGTTTAGACGTAACCGTTTTTTATTTACTACACAGAAGCATAAGAAATATTTTTAAGTCCGAAATGTATTAATTTCTTGAAAGATATAGTCGAAAAACATATCCAGTACAGATTATTCGTGGTGGGAACACATTTTCTCACGTGAAAAATAATTTGAATCATTTTAGCCACACACATTCATCAATTCGCACTTCATGAAAACAAAATAATTCCATTTCCTCTTGTCCGAGTTCGTTGTATCGCTCCTCAAACATCCCCCAACTTACAATAAGTTCTCTTCTGAAACAAACCGTAGTCATGACACATCTATGGTTGATGGAGATTTGGTATATGTCTGTCTAAAGCCGAAACATCTTCTATTAATGTTCAATTCAGTTTTGATTTTAATATGACAAACAGTTGTTTTCTTTCCTCCACAGATATTAGGCATTTGAGTTCGATGGTTCCTAAGCTATTTTTAAGACTGCTGTACTATCTTTCAATGCTCTCACGGTTTAGTGTAGTATCCGTTCTGTCGAGTAAAATTAATTACCGGAACAGATATCCTTTTACAAAGATTAAAACCAAATTATAATGCGACTAAACTAAAATCCTTATGTCAATTGGAATCAAAATCATGATTTTGATTCTTTGAAAATGTCTAAAATTTGAGGTTTAAGCTTAAGAAGCAATTAGGATTCAGGGAATTATACTAAATTTATGTTCAATAACTGTGGATCAAAGTTGATTCAAATCTGAAATAAAACATGCCCACTTACTATTCAATCTCAAAGAATAAAAATCATGATTTTGATTCTTTGAAAATGTCTAAAATTTAAGGCTTAAGCTTAAGAAAAAAATATGATTCAGGGAATTAGACTTAATTTATGTTCAATAACTGTGGATCAAAGTTAATTCAAATCTGAAATAAAACATGCCGACTTACTATTCAATCTCAAAGAATACAAATCCGGACATAACTTATGGGATTACCTGATCCTTCCTTATAAGACATTTTAGTTAGTTATTTTTCTTCTTTTTTACTCTTCATTCTTATATTTTTAAATTGTTTTTTATTTTCGTATTTTCTTTCTTTCTTTTTGCATCATTTTTTTTATTTCTTTTTTTATTCTACGTGTTCATGTGTTCTAATTTAACACATTGGTATATCTACTTCCTTACCTTTCTTTCTTTATATATATATATATATATATATATATATATATATATATATATATATATATATATATATATATTTAATTTCCCGTCATCTCCTTTCCCTGTTTCGTTTTTTTTGTCGAGCCGTATGCTCGTCTATTTAAAAGCTAAAAAGCATTTAACTTGGAACTTATTCCCCATCACCAAAAGAAAATTGAAACCCCACTTGGAAAGGCCACTTGGGAGGTTGTTCCGCTATTCTTTTATCCTTTTCTATTCAGGAAAAAAGATTCAATTTGTCCACGAAGACTTATTGAGAAGTCCTTTTTATCGTCAGCCAATTGAAGCCAAAAGTGCATTAGTCGCTCCTGGAGGCTTGAATTACCTTTTTTCCAGTCGCATAAATAGAGAATCAAAGTGAATCCAATTGGTAAGTAAAAGATTCCGAGAATTTCGTGGAAGAGACTTTTCGTAATAAAAAGAGAGGAAAACATTTAAGAGATCAATTTTTTTATGGGAATCGCACCAGACAAGGCATGAATCCACTTGATGTGAAAGGCTCACTAAAACAAATATGATTATCGCAAGACAGGAGATGCCTATTGGCCTTAGTCTTGAAAAAACAAGGTTATAGTTAGCAGGAAAACAGTCAGAAGGATAAAGGTTCCACAAGCTTGGAAAGAAGCTACTGGAATAGGAAGATGTATTACAATGAGTTATCAAAACAGCGAATTTATGGAGACCACTAGACCAACGAGTCAAACCAGCTGGAATAAAAAAAGCGGGGAATAGATTACACATCTCTTAAGGACACATGCTATAATAGTATTTATAGAAAAGACTGAAACTAGAAACATCACGTCTGTGAGTGAGAGGTGCAGAGAAGAAGAAAGGGTGAGTCCAATCAAATTAGAGATACGGTTCTGCACTTTATCAAGAACCCTTAAATGAGACATAGATTCACCAGCCCAAATATAATAACAGAACTCCATAATGGTCTTATTGTAGACTTGTAGAGATAGAGAATGGCCTCAGGTGTGAGAAAGTCTTTGGAGTGATAGAGAGAACCGACTTTACGAGAAGCAGAAAGATCAATGGATCTAATGAATGAGATAGAAAACCCAAGAAGTTTCGGAGTCAATTTCTTCCTCAATAGCAGAGCCATCCATGAGAATCTCGGAAAGAAAAGGGAGACACCTAAGATTGAAAGACACCAGCTGGGTCTTTACTGGATTAAATGAAACAAGTCATATCGTACCCCAATCCACAATTGAACCCAGGTCAACTTCTAGATCCGCTGCATATTTCGACTGATCGACTTTACACTAGATGGAAGCAAAAATGAAAATTACTTCAGTCTAGAAATATTTCCACTCTACTTAATAAGGACAAAGAGATAGATTACACACGTACACGTATTAAACTTAGTGATCCATCAATTATTATACGAAATGTGAGTTAATCAAATGTTCTTTCCGTAAGCCTTTTTTGCCCTGTTTACATTAATACAACAAAATACTTAAATTCAATTGTAGTTATTTTTTAAAGAAAATCAGTTTTAAATTGTTTTAATTAATTGTGTAAAATTTAAAGTTTATGAAGTAAAAATTAGTTAATTTTCTATCTTTCCTAGTATAATTCATTCATACATAGTTAACCACAAACAAAGCAGGCTGCCACTGTAGACGTAAGGGGTTATTTAGAATTAGGGTGTAAGTTGAGGCGACATTCTAAGTTGAGAGTTGTGCAGCGAAATGTCTGTACACATTAGTCTAACATTTCTGGATGGCGGTACAGTCGGGGAAACAGGGAGAAGGGAAGGAATTCCAGCTGCCGGAAGCACGAGGAAAGAAGCTATTATATGAGAAGGATCTCCAGCATCTGGGGACCTCCACAGCGAATAGATAGGATTTAGCCGATTGTCGGGTTGGTCTAGTATATTAAAGTCGAGGGGACACTAGAGCAGCAAGTTCATAAGAGCACAACCCATTGAAGTACTTGTTAAACAGGCAGAAAGAAGCAACATTGCGCTGGAGCTTGGCAACTTTTTAAAAAGATTTAATAAGCGCAATTAGAATCTTCTAATCATCGAGTCGAAATATAAAAATAGGAGTAAATTAAATTCAGATTTATTTAACCCAGTAATATGAGTGCGGCTCATAAGAGAATCAATGCCTGTATAATATTGCTAACTGTCCCCTATAGTATGTTCATGTAAGTATATGAAATAGGTGAAAGTTGGGTGTGCATAAATTATGAACTTTTTGGAATATATACTCGGCAACCCGGTGAGTAACAAGAGCACATTTAGTCAGTAAACTCTACCGTTTACGGTGTTCGTTCATCAAAACTCTTACCAGGATTCAAAAACATTTTATTATAATGTTGCAAAATATTTAATTAATAAAATAACTTGCTCTATATCAATTTGTTAGTTTTATTAAGTAATACATGTTTCAAATTATCAGTGCATGAACAATATATACATGAATATATAAATATATATATATGTGTGTGTGTGTGTGTCCGTACATATATATATATATATAATATATATAAAATTGTGATAGGATTTTAATAATTATTATAGCCCATTCGCTTAATGAGTGTAATTTTAATGGACTCCCTTTAACGTTTCTTAATCTATGTTTAAGTGACCTCTTGTTTTCTGCTTTCTTCTAATTACTGAATGATGATTTTTTTTGTTAATTTACATTGCTTAGTTTTTTATATTTTCTTTACTGTAGATAGAATTCTATTTTTATATATCAAAATATAAAAATAATTACTTTGTCTTCTATACCAAATCGCTTTGTTTTTCTGGTATATATATATATATATATATATATATATATATACGTTTACGTGTATTGGTCTTGGTATGACCTTAAAAGACATCCAGTAGAGAGGCCTCTACTTGGAAGTTGTGGGGAATGTAGAGTTGGGCCTTAGTTACCATTGTTCTCAGGTCCATTCTAGTCTCAAGTGGCAGTACTTATAAGGTCCCCTATCTATAGGTGAAATAGAATATACTTGGCGCTACAAGATTAGGCTGTTATTGACTACCATGACTCAAAATGCACCAACAATTGATGTGGTCTTGTCTTTTCTTTGCTAAACTTAATCGTGTTCTGAAAAATTAAAAACAAGAAAACAACAATTTATCTTCTTTTCTTTGTCCCCCTCCTCCTGGTTCTCTTACCCCTTTCTTCACTGTTTTAATGGGATGTGTGTCGGGCGAAGTCCACCACGTATGACAAAAAAACAAAATCAAAAACAACAGAGAAATCGATTAAATCGGAATATCTTTTAATGGGAAAGGATAGTGTAGTATAGGTTCTGTTATCATAAGACCGCCGGCGCATAAATTACTTCCCCCTTTTTTTGGGGGGGGGTAGGTAGTCTTACTTTTTTATCATACAATCCTCTAAGCTAGAAGGTCACCTTAGTACATGTTCGTTTGCCATAATACTAGCTAAGAAAGAACGATAACCTAAGTATATAAACATGAAATAAATTATTGATCTTCCTCAGCAATAATATCTATTTTTGTTTATAAATATGGCGACTATATTTTTCTGGCCAATTTTCATGTAGGCGTTTCACGTAGACAATAAATTGTGCCATTGTTTTTAATGTTATCAAGATTTTCTTTTAACTAAGTTCATCCCAAACAAGGCAAGTTGTCACTGTAGACGTAAAGGACTACTGTGAAATAGGGTGCACGTTTGGGGATCATCCTAAATTGGGAACTGTGCAGCTAGATGTTTGTTGACATTAGTTTTAAATTTCTGGATGTTGGTACAGACAAGGAAATAAGGAGTGTGTTCCAAATGCCGGCAGCTTGAGCAAAGAAGCTATTGGAGTAGAAGGCTCTCAGGCATCTGAGGGACCTCCACAGTGAATGGGTCGGATTTAGCTGAGTGTCGGGTTGTTCTAATGTATTTGCCCCAAGGGGACACTAGAGAAGTTAGTTCATCGGAGCACACCCCATTGAAGTATTTGTAAAACAAGCACAAAGATGCAACATTGCGGAGATGGGACAGGGGCTGGAGCTTTGTGAATAGTGAGGACCTATTAAGTTGGCGACTCTTTTGTGCACCTTGTCTAAGAGGGAGAAACTAGTGGATGATGCACCAGCCCAGATGTGTCAACAATACTCCATACATGGGCGGATGGTGGAATGCTAGAGATACATGATAATGCCAGGTGCGAGGAGTTTACTAGCACGGTAAAGGGAGCCCACCTACTTTGCTGCAGACTTGGCAATGTATTCAATGTATTTATTCCAATTCATGTTATCTGTGAAGGATAGGCTGAGGAGTTTGAATGTTGAACTCTCGTGTAGGGTGTTATTTACCATGGCAATCGGTGATTGAAAAGGTTCTTTGTAGCTATTGAAGGAAAGGATCTTTGTCTTTGCAGCTTAAAAGTTACCAACCATTTATGGCCCCAATCCACTACAGCCTGGAGGTCATTTTCTAAGGATTCATTAATTGCCTCAGATATATGCGCGTTCGTTTTGCCCACATATCGAGAGTAGAGCGTGGTTTTGTCAGTAAATATATAAATATCTAAGTCGATGTTATCAGGGAAGGCGTTTATGAAAGTCAGAAAAAATCAGAGTCTAAAGATGAATCACTGGGTTACACCAGCATTTATGTCATGTTGCTTAGATGAACGACCATCGAGGACAACCTGGATCTTTCTTTTGGTAAGGAAGGATCTAAATATATAATGTATTTGTCCAGTAATAAAATATGAGTGAACTTTTAGAGGTCTTTTATGACAGACCTTGTCAAAGGCCATGGATATATCAAGCGCTACTGCCCTTGCTTCACCTGCCTTATCCAGTACCTGATATATGCGTTCAGAAATGACCGTTAAGATTTCTTGCAGTAGACCGTGCTTGTCTAAATCCATAT
>OY744520.1:204734006-204779006 GCA_963556195.1 Sepiola atlantica | reverse complement strand
AAGAAGAAGAAGAAAAAGAAAAAGAAAAAGAAAAAGAAGAAGAAGAAAAAGAAGAAGAAGAAGAAGAAGAAGAAGAAGACTGATTAAAATACGAAGAAAAGAAAACATGACAGAAAATATGAAAGAAAATTTACGGGAAGATAAGAAAGTTGGGTTGGGATCAAAATGTAGTATTTGTTCTGTCTTCCGTCAAAGGAAACTAATCCTTTTTAACCGGGGCAATTATAATTATTGTGCTGCAAATAATGGCTTTTTTTAGGGGTGGGGAGCTTAATATTCTTCATATAAATAACGACCTTGTCAAATTTTGCCCAGGTGGGGAGGCCAATAAATAGGAACAAAGAAGTGATAGGAAAGAAAGATAAAACATGGAAGCAGAAACATATAAAGAAAAACGAAAAATATAATTCAGAAAGATGAAGAATGAAAATTGAAAAGCGGAATTGGTCCGGAGTAGAGAAATACATGGAAAAAGAAGAAGAAAGTGAAGAAGAAGAAGAAGAAGAAGAAGAAGAAGAAGAAGAAGAAGAAGAAGAAGAAGAAGAAGAAGAAGAAGAAGAAGAAGAAGAAGAAAAGGACAAAATAATAATAGATGGATAAATGGCATGAGAAAAGTACGTTATAACATTTCACACACATTTCAAGAAATGAGATCGTCCGATTGTGATTTGTGTTCGTATGTACGTTATCATCTTTTTACACACCTTTAAAAGAAATGAGATCGTCCGATTAGTAAAGATTAATCTGATGTCGCTAAAGTAAAAATTCCGTCTTTACCTATTTTAAAATAAATTGTTCCCCCAAAAAGACTATATCGTTCCGTCAACTAAAACAATATAATTTTTAAAAAATACATTTAAAAAAATAACATTTGTTTTATTGATTTGAAAAATATTAATCACCTTTGCTGATCAGACGAATTCACTTTTTTGCTATCTGTGAAAGGTGATATATACGGAATAATCGCGTTGACATATTAGTTCTCGTAAGATCACCGAAGTTAAGCGACTTGGAGCTTGACCATGGCTAGGTGGGTGACCATTTAGAAATGCTAGGTATCTTCCCATGATCGGGATATAAATGCGGCAGGGGGCCTCTGGTGAATTTCATATCCCTATGAACTTTATCCTTCGGAGGAAGCCGATATAGCTCACCCAGGATTAATATACACCAGGTATTATTGGTTCGAAAGGTCATAACGTACGAACGTGAAATGACTTAATGTATTATTATATAGATTATAAAGTGAGCTATTTCATTATTTATTTATTACTTGGAGAACAAATGAATTTGATTTTGACAATCACACAAAAACGAGATGTCTTCGGCGAAGAATTGCTTTTTTGCTCCGAACTTCCAACAAAGAACCAACCACGTGTTTCCACTCTTTTTTGACGCTACATTCTCAATTCAGTGACCCCAGCAAATGATTATAATCCAACAATAAAAATTAGCAGAAGAGTTCGACATCATATTTGACCTTTTCAAATTTCAATTGACGATAACATATTGCTCAATAAGCCCCTGAAATTACACATAATTTGCGCCATTAATATTAAAAATCCATATAACTTCATGAAGTTCTAACCTTCAAAATACATGTGTCACCATTTTAGACAAATCTGATTATAAAGTTACAAACTGCAGTTATTGAAGTGAAGCTACAGTTACAAATGTTTAAACAATGGAAAAATCTGAATTTCGCGTGTTGATAAAACTTGGATTTCTGATAGGAAAATACTGTTTAAGTAAAATAATAGCTTGATAGTATTATTTTGACTCTGCTCCGTCGGATACGATGGTTGGTATGCTGGTTCAAACACGAATGATTTTGTTTCCCATATTGGGCGGTTTTTTCGGAAAACATCAAAAGCTTCCACAGACTCGTTTTGACCAATAGTAAATTGAAGTAACTTGAGATATCAGAGGAGAAGATGATATCATAAAGCAGTGTGTTTAACTTTTTGAATGGACATTTGGCAATGTGAAAACTATGTTTAAAGTGGGAGCCGCGTTTGCTCACAATAGATTTTACAAAATCGTCGACAATTCAGAGCGTTGTTTTCAACTGTATCAACACTACACAACCGATTTGTTGCTTCAATATGTGAACATAGATCACCCACTTCACTCCGGAGTGAAATCGGCAGTCAGCTGAATGAAAAGCAGCATGTGAAAGCCGTCCAAAGCGACCAAAGACGACAACATCAGCAAGCAAGGTTTAGGCCTCGGGATTGTGAGATCCGCAGAGTATTTATGTTCAATAGTGAACAATATATAGCATTCCTGGTGCGTTTGGAAGCAGTTCATCGACAAAACAGGCCACAAATGAAGGATAAAGACTGCTTATTTATCAACACAATTAACCGTCTTACGAGTCGATCACAACCACGTCAAAACTACAGTAATTACACTTCAAATTGCTTACGCCCCTATTTTTGAGATGGTTGCTAGTTTGCAGACTTCAAAAGAATGCTTTAGGGAAAGAGATTTCGCTCTAATGAAAAAGTAATATCGGAAACTGAGACTATTTTAAGCTGAAAGACACATCGTTCTACAAAAACTAAACATCGAATTGTTAAAGAAGGGTTAAAATAAATGCATCAACCTTGAAAGAGACTATGTTGATGAATGTTTTATTCCGTTGTTTTATTAATTAGGTCAACGACTTATTGAGTGATGGGTTATATTATATTTTTTCACTCAAAACTGTCGATATTATTGTATTTTAAAGATGCATAGATAAATATCAAAATAATATATATGTTTTATGTTTTGTGAATTCCTAGGTGTCTAATATTTTATTGAAACCTAGAGCTGTGACTAAAAATATAATGCTACAATTAGCAGTCATACGAAGAAAAGTGACTAAACTAATAAAAGGAATAAATTATCTCAATTATAAGAATCAGTAAGAATCCTTTGTTGTAACTACTTCACTAGAAAGTAAAATTATTTAATTGCGAACTAGAAAATAAGTGATGGAATTTTCATATATTTATGAAGAATATGAACAAAACTAACACAAGGTATGAACGAACTCAGTTATAAACATAGGTTAGAAACCCCAGGTGTAACTATGTTATTGAAAGTAATATTGTGGAACGAATAACAAAACCAACTGGTTTTTCGGGTTTCAAATCTCGGGGTAGATACACTATCTACGTTTAGTAACACTAATGAGTTGTAAATGACGAAACATCTGTCTGTGGATTACTCTCCCCCTCTCTCTCTCTCTCTCTCTCTCTCTTTCTCTCTTACTCTCTCTCTGTGTGACTATTTCTCCCTCTCTCTATATATATATAAACACACAGATACATTATATATATATATATATATATATATATATATATATATATATGTTTTTAAATCTCCGAAACAGTTACATGGTAAACAGCTGATGATCCCCGTGTTAATATTAGACGCTTAAGGTCCTGTTTTTGTTTCACTCTTAGATAATTAACCCCTCTTTTTTATTTATTTTTTTTTATTATTTACTTATATTTTTTTCATTTATTAATTTTCCAACGAATGTTAAGTCTGCAATATCTTGGATTTAGTTAGTTTGTCTGGGAATTTTAACTGCATTTTACATTTTTTTTAAATGACTGAAAGCTTCTTTAGACTATATATAGTTACAACAGAGCTATTTCCTCGTCTACGACGCATCAGTATAACGAGACGTGGCTAGTGTCGACACGCCGAGATTTGAAACCTAAACGGCCAGACATATCTTAATTTGATTTGCAGTCAACAGCCATAAACTACTTCCTCAACCAATGTAAGTAGAAGAAATGATAGTGTTATAAGTAGTCTCTCTGTAAACATATTTTATCACGCTATTCAATAACCTGAGAAATCACTTCCTCACAGATTAATATTGCTTTACGCTGGGAGGTAACTGATATTTCATCTACCAGAGATCTCAACTGATAAATATGGGGAATATATATATATATATATATTACTATTTCATGTATCCACATAAAATTTAATAAGGAGATATAATTTTTTATGTATCAATTTTCAGTATTTGCTTCAACAGTGCTCGATATGTAAGTAGATCTCGGTAGTAAAATACATTTTAGCCTGAAAGTTCCCCACGGGAATGAAACGCGGGAGCCTCTGTGTATCTCAATTGCCATAAATATATGTTCATACTATATATATATATATATATATATATATATATATATATATATATATATATATATATATATATATAATATTTATGAATAAATATTAATTATTTATTACCTACAGACATCGATGTTTCATGCTAACGCAATTTTCAGTGCAGGAAGTTAATTTCTGACGGTCCGCGAGCGCGAACTCCGATCACAAATCGCCACAGATTTGAAGTCAAGGGTGTTTTCCCGTTTCCCGAATTGAGGAGAAATTTAACTGTGTAAATACCAAGTCGGCGGGTATTTTACAACAAATAAAAATGATAATTCAATGAATAGTTATCAATGATACGTTGAAGAGATAATATATTTTATAATATTATTAATATCGATTAAAATGTGAAACCTTCACAATAGCTTACATTAATATCTATATCTCCAATTCTTCTCAATTACCTTCCCTGTTTATGTTGTTTTGTTACGTCTGCCATAGCTTTTTATATTTGGTTCGCAACGCTCTGTTGTTCTTTTGTTATACGGCTTCTCAACTCATTGCAAGTTCATTTTACAATACGTCAGAGGTTTCAGTAGATTGATTTTTGCTAACGAGTCACCGCTCATCAAGGCCCAATGAGCACTCGAGAACAACAGTATATATTTTATGTCAGGTGGATAGTGATACAGCACCTTTATTATTGCAGTTTATGGTTGTATATGGACAAAATCTGATTACTTAAGCAGTTGTTAAAATTGGACTTGAACACGACCATGCTGTAATCAGCTGGTGAGCAGCACCGTCGTATTGCATTCCATAGACGGATAGTTCTTAGAAAGAAACTCTGATCACGATATGTGCTGGAAGGTATCTACTTAATTATCTGATCTCCAAGAATTCTCTTTTTTCAAATATCTCATTTGTGACGCCAGGTGATTACTCGGGTGCATTATCGTGCGCACAATACAATTTGAAATACAATACGAGGTTATTTTTATTGTGCAGTACTATAGAGGACGAATCGTCCAAACGTAGACAAATGGCTGACGCGCGTGTCATGTACCTGGTTCAATGATGTTACTTTTTTAGTAGTAGCACGAAAAGTAAAGATGATCTGTCTTTCTCTTTCTCAATGAAGTATGCAGCTGATCCAAAAGTTTACTAGGGTTCACTTGTGGATTGGGGTTCGAAATGGCTTCTTTCGTTGTATCTTGTTAAGATCCAGCTCGTGTCTTTCAGTCGTACGCGTGCTCTTTTTCCTTCTAAGAGTTTCATTTCATGGCTGTGTTCTTGAACAAAAATTCACTCGGAGAGTTCTTCATCTTTCTTTCTCATAAAGTCTCTTTGAAGTTCATACATCGGGCAAAACTTTGTGAGAATAACATCCAAGATTAGAACAGTATTCTGAATAATCCAAATACTTACATTATTTTTACTTTCATTGTCCGTCCTTCAATATATGACGGTTTATGACGTGTTTAAATAAAAATCAAAGTGGAGCAAATACTGGTAGTGGTTGTGACCCAACGAGTTAGGGGTGCGTCTTAAAATAGTGCAATTAGATCCTATTGAGAACATAAGTTTAGTTATACATGTCATTGTTACTGCGTGTTTAGTATTATACGACTGGCATACTGTTCTGGAGAGTTGGAGAATTGTATCAGAATTTAGGTTATTAGGGCATTCCATAAGAAAAAAGTTTGATTTTCATAGATAAATGCTTGAAGAATTAGGTTGTAACAGATAACGTGAATCGGTATATTATATGGGAGGTTGTAAATGTCATATAGGTAGACATTCGAAGTGGAATCCAATTGTGTCGTGGATATATGCCGGAATCGAATCGTGCCTATTAAGGTTATTAAGGCTTTAATACGACAACTCGATCAAAAGATACATTCTTCATCTCTCCTGAACATTAGCCCAGTCTAATAATAACAAACTATAGAAACATTAATTGATGCAAATTAGACTTTCATAGTTACGTATGGTCCACATAACCTGTATAATGTTTATCTTTCCTCGACAGTAGTACAGTATAATATTTCTAAACCAACAATGGAAACGGGGGTGTAGAATATCATATATGGATTTAAATGTGACGCCATAATAGACGATCCTAAACGCTTAGATAGAACAACAAAAAATAATGGTGAGTATTAAAGAACAAGCTAGCAGAAGAGAGAACGAAGAGTAAACATGTATCAAAAGAAATTTGATTAAAAATGACTTAGAGTGTACATTAGGAGAAGGTGTACATGCTATTTTTGCCATTGGTTTCGTATTATTAGACTAGGGTTCTGTTCAGGAGAGTGGAGAATTTCTTTAAAATTTTGGTTATTATGACCTTCCGTTAATGTAAGAATCATTATCTTTATATATAAATGATTGAAAATGCTCAGAAAACATACGAAATGTGGTAAGTGTCACGTGGGGGAGACATTCGGTGAGGTCTGCTGTTATTATCAAGATAAAACAAGTTTTAACAAAAGGAAAAATCTTAAAAACTCTTTCTTTGTCTGCCTTCAATACCAGAAATGCATAAAAGTTGACATAATCGTTTAGTTATTTTAAGCAATTCAAAACCATAACACTTTTGTCTGAGTTAGTATGGCCCAGAGGAGATGGAATAGTCATGGTGTTGCATTACCCGTTCTTTCAGGGTACCCTGTAAGATCTAACAAGAATGACAAAGAACAGAACGTATATGGAAAAACCTTTGGTTTTGTTTATTTCCCATCACCGGATGGTTTACGCCGGCTACGCACACACATATAAAAAAATCTTTTGACATATTTTTGTCTCATGAAAGTCTTTTTGTTGCTGAGGTCACAGACTTGGTTTCCGCTAGAAACTTGTTCATATATACATCCGATTGGAAAGCAATTTGCTCTGCATTGTCAATCCGAGCGTGAACCGAAGCAATTGTAACACAAGCATTCCAATTGTCTGTTTGATGAAATGCAAGTCAGGGGATTCCTTCACAGTACCAACTTGCTTATCAGTCGCATTTTTAGTGAGCGGACACGAACACCTAACAGCAAGACCGGCTTGGGTACCTAAGCCAATAAAGCTTCATCGGTGCCATAAACATCGGTAAACTCCCATTTTTTCGGGTACTTCGATATTCCGATCTCCAAGCGCTCTGGCTCTTCACGTTTCTGAAACCGCCGCCTTTCAAGTCTCGCTTGCACTGTGGAACCTTCTCCTTTTTAACAGTTATCAATATGCTTTCTTTCTTTCCCGACGTCCCACCCACAATGGACTCGTCCACAATTCATTTTTTGCCACTCTTCATTACAATGGTAGCAACATAAAAGCAGTTCAGGAAGAAGAGTCGAAAAAGACAGCCGACAATACACTTTCTTCTATCTACCAGTCGAGAACAAACTCAATCTACTTTTACGTAGACATGTTCGTTATTGCTTACAGCTGTGATGTAGTATGGTAGCAACATAAAAGCAGAATCGAAGGAAATTAAGATAGACATAGTAAGGTAGACATAAAGTTTATATTAATAAACGCGTGGGAATTTGAATTGACGAAAACAACGAGTGATTTGTGTTTCTTCTTAAAAATGAATGCTACGAGTACATCCTTTGATTTAGTTAATTAGAGTTATTTCGTTCGCGCCAAATTTGACATCGCAGTTAATTAAGCAAAGACAATTTGCACCTGAAAATACACAGATAAGACCTAATCAAGCTTACTTTGATTTCTCTACGATACAATCCCTTCGGTGTTGTTTTTATTTTTTAAGGTTGTTAGATGCAACTAATAATCTTTCTGAGAGGTTCCGTCCGTCGGCCGGTATCTCGTTGTACATGTTTGTCTTTGAAATATCATATAATTCTGTCCGTCACGTTTCATTTTTGAAGTCGGATATTCATGTCTGTCACGCTTAAATTTTAAATAACAGTTTCACCTGTTTTTCGAGCTATATGTTAAAATAGCATTTTTATTAGTTTGCGACGGTGAAACTCGAAATAGCATGTTCGTTTGATTGTCACGGTTAAATTTGAAATCAAATTTTCGTCGGTCTGTCATGCTTAATATTTAAATATTATTTTCTTTAATCTGTAATGCTTAAACTTAAAATAGTATTTAATTTGATCTGTCACAAATTGGTAATATCATTTTTTGGTCTGCCACGTTTAAGTTTCAAATAGCATATTCGTCGGGGTGTCACGCTTCAATTTGAAATATCTTCTTTAGACTGTTATAGTTATGTGTAAAATAGCATTTTCATCGCTGTTGAATATCATTTTTCTTTGGTCTGTCACGCTTAAGTTTTAAATAGCATATTCGTCGGCCTTCTACTCCTATGTTTAAACTTTCATTTTCTTTAGTCTGTTACGCATAAGTTTTAATAGCATTTTTATCGGCCTTCTACTCCTATGTTTAAAATAGCATTATCTTTGATCTGTCATGCTTAAGTTTAAAATAGCATTTTCATCGGCTTCTAACGCCCGTATTTAAAATTTTATTTTCTTTGGTCTGTCACGTTAAGTTTAAAATCGCATTTTATTTGGTATGTCATGCTTAAGTTTAAAATAGCATTTTATTTAGTCTGTCACACCTAAGTTAAAAATAGCATTTTCATAGACCTAGCACGCTTATTTTTTAAATATTATTTTCTTTGGTCTATCACGCTTAAGTTTAAATAGCATTTAGCGGCTATTCACGTTAATGTTTAAAATTTAAGTTTCTGTAGTCTGTCACGCTTATGTTTAAGAGAACATTTTCTTTTGTCTGTCACGATTAAATTTGAAATAGTATTTTCGGTACTTAGTTAGATTAGGATACACGCTAACTTTGACCATAACCCTAACCCTAACCCTAACCCTGTCCCTAACCTGAACCCTAAACCTAACCCTAACCCTAACGACGGGGTCAAAGTTAGCGTAGATCCTAATATGAATAAGCACCGTATTTTCATCACTCAAAGTGTAGATTTAATGGATGCATCTTAAGATTATCCGTCTTTTGTCTTTAATTTAATCCGTGTGGCTTATAAACTGTTGACCGGTAAATCTTTTTTATAATTGCTTGACGTTTGCTCTGAACTCAGGAGAGTTTATCTAAAAACAGATCTAATCTCGCCAATTCAATTCATTCGAATTTTTCGTTTCGTCGTTTAGAGGATCAGTCCGTTGATCAGTGTAATATTATCACGCTATCAGCATAGATTAGTTGGGGTTGACAAAAGTTGACAATAGAGAAGAACCAAACACAAATCAAATAAGACATTCAACATCAAATGTTTATACCTCTTGGAGCCGGTGTTAGGAAGGAACCCCATAACAGACAGTAAAAGGAACTTAACGTATTGAAAGATTAAAACACTATTTCACCCCTTTGTTATCGTGCATCGGTCGTGCATTTTCCTGAGGAGAGGGCACTTTCCAAGTTAGCAAATTGAAAGCTCACCTCACCTTAACGCAAAATCCATCATCACAATTCTATAAGGTAGTAGTAGTAGTAGAAGTAGTAGTAGTAGTAGAAATAGTAGTAGTAGTAGTTGTTGTTGTTGTTGTAGTAGTGTAAATCTGCATGAGTGCGTTTATTGCACTGTCCGCGATCGCCCCACACGTTGTGCCGGTCCAGGGTTGTCATATGACACAGTCATTGCTGCCACACATAATTCTTAGCCCAAGTAAGGCCACAAGTCTAGGTTATAAACAAGTAACAGATTTGTTTGTAAGGGGTTACTAATGAAACTTGTGTTCTTCTGTTGAATGGCAGACTTGCAAAATGAGATTTTTGCTCGACGATAAAAAGAGAGGTCAAATCATCAAAATCCTCTAGCTAAGAGCCCCAATATGCCTGTCTTGTCTGAAGAGGCATCCAGCACCAACTGATCGTCTGCCCTCTGAAAACCGGACTCTGTGGTGCCAAGATGGCCAGGTCTCCCTCCCTTTCCCATCTCTGGGAATCCTTTCCTACTAACAGGAAATCTTTGATTCCAGGCTTTCTCACTGGTATCTATCCGACCAACTAAACATTGCCTACTTGAGATATACACTAAAGATAACGGCTAGACAGTCAATTCAAGGGGAAATATCATAGAGACAATCTACTAACATTAATTGTTAATCTCATCATGATTCTCTGTTTTTATAGGGCACTTATTTCATTTCAAATAAGAATAAGATTATGTGTGGTCAAAAATACAAAATCAGAGAAATGTTCAAATTCTTACTGTGCCCCCTTTCTCTTAGCCGAGCATAGATAAGCTGCACATTCTGCACATTCTGCACATTTTGCCATGCACCACCAAAACATGCAGCTTACTGCATTTTTACAGTAGAAGGAGTAGTAGTATTTACCCACTAGAAGTTTTCATATAAGTGATTATCAGTGTTTGCTCATTGAGAATAACCAATATGATTCTCTTGTGACTGAATAACAAGTCTAAGTGTCTTCAGGTTTCCAGCATCTTCCACCTCTTTCGATAACCGTTGCACATCATTTTGCGTTATCGCAGCAGCCATTTGCCATTTGTTTCTTGCTAGCAACGACCGTGGGTCTTGTCTTAAATTTGAGTGGAAATAGACATCCTCCCAAAGGTTCCAATACTCCCCTGAACTTTCCAGTGTAAATCTGAATTTTGCTTGTCTTTTTTACATTGAGTCACAATGAAGAGTCGGTTACATCTATAAAACGCCAGAACTTTTTCAAAGCCCACGTCTTTTCTTTACATCATTATTTAATTGCATATAACACATTTACTCTATCAAAAAGGCATGTGACAAATACAAATCACCTTTATATATTATTAACCTTTGAGTGTTATTTATTTATTCATTAATTAATTTATTTATTTAATTGTTGAATAAGATAGCTTTTACCCTGTGGATGTAAACTTTACCTTGATTACTATATTTATATATATATATATATATATATATATATATATATATATATATATATATATATAAATAGATATATATATTTTTATAAATATATATAAATATATATATATATTGTTGTGGGGTACAAATCACCCCTATTGAAGAACTAATGGAAGCAACCATCTATTATAAATACCATGGTTGCAAAGACTCAAACAGATGACACTCCTATCTTGTGAGTGTCCACGTGTGGTATCTGTTCCGATGGATACTACACCCTATAGACCGGTGTTGTCTTGGCCTTCGGGGCATGATTCCGCCGGTCTATGGGTCTGTCCTGTGCAGTTCTAGGAGGTCCACCCTCCCAGGCTTTGCCTCTCCTCTTTGGGGAGGAGTAAGTTGATAGCTTACTGCCTGAGGCGCCCCTACCGGGGAATGCCGACGGGGCTGTCCAGGCAATTTTTAATGGCTAAAGCGCTCACGTTCTCGGGCGCTGGCTTTTCAAATCCCACTTTCCGACCTTGTGTCACATACTCCTAACGTAGGTAGGTGTTAAATATCGAGGACACTCCTATCATGTGAGTGTCCACGTGTGGTATCTGTTCCGATGGATACTACACCCTATAGACCGGTGTTGTCTTGGCCTTCGGGGCATGATTCCGCCGGTCTATGGGTCTGTCCTGTGCAGTTCTAGGAGGTCCACCCTCCCAGGCTTTGCCTCTCCTCTTTGGGGAGGAGTAAGTTGATAGCTTACTGCATGAGGCGCCCCTACCGGGGAATGCCGACGGGGCTGTCCAGGCAATTTTTAATGGCTAAAGCGCTCACGTTCTCGGGCGCTGGCTTTTCAAATCCCACTTTCCGACCTTGTGTCACATACTCCTATTGTGGGTAGGTGTTAAATATCGAGGACATTCCTATCATGTGAGTGTCCACGTGTGGTATCTGTTCCGATGGATACTACACCCTATAGACCGGTGTTGTCTTGGCCTTCGGGGCATGATTCCGCCGGTCTATGGGTCTGTCCTGTGCAGTTCTAGGAGGTCCACCCTCCCAGGCTTTGCCTCTCCTCTTTGGGGAGGAGTAAGTTGATAGCTTACTGCCTGAGGCGCCCCTACCGGGGAATGCCGACGGGGCTGTCCAGGCAATTTTTAATGGCTAAAGCGCTCACGTTCTCGGGCGCTGGCTTTTCAAATCCCACTTTCCGACCTTGTGTCACATACTCCTAATGTGGGTAGGTGTTAAATATCGAGGACATTCCTATCATGTAAGTGTCCACGTGTGGTATCTGTTCCGATGGATACTACACCCTATAGACCGGCGTTGTCTTGGCCTTCGGGGCATGATTCCGCCGGTCTATGGGTCTGTCCTGTGCAGTTCTAGGAGGTCCACCCTCCCAGGCTTTGCCTCTCCTCTTTGGGGAGGAGTAAGTTGATAGCTTACTGCCTGAGGCGCCCCTACCGGGGAATGCCGACGGGGCTGTCCAGGCAATTTTTAATGGCTAAAGCGCTCACGTTCTCGGGCGCTGGCTTTTCAAATCCCACTTTCCGACCTTGTGTCACATACTCCTAATGTGGGTAGGTGTTAAATATCGAGGACACTCCTATCATGTGAGTGTCCACGTGTGGTATCTGTTCCGATGGATACTACACCCTATAGACCGGTGTTGTCTTGGCCTTCGGGGCATGATTCCGCCGGTCTATGGGTCTGTCCTGTGCAGTTCTAGGAGGTCCACCCTCCCAGGCTTTGCCTCTCCTCTTTGGGGAGGAGTAAGTTGATAGCTTACTGCCTGAGGCGCCTCTACAAGGGAATGCCGACGGGGCTGTCCAGGCAATTTTTAATGGCTAAAGCGCTCACGTTCTCGGGCGCTGGCTTTTCAAATCCCACTTTCCGACCTTGTGTCACATACTCCTATTGTGGGTAGGTGTTAAATATCGAGGACATTCCTATCATGTGAGTGTCCACGTGTGGTATCTGTTCCGATGGATACTACACCCTATAGACCGGTGTTGTCTTGGCCTTCGGGGCATGATTCCGCCGGTCTATGGGTCTGTCCTGTGCAGTTCTAGGAGGTCCACCCTCCCAGGCTTTGCCTCTCCTCTTTGGGGAGGAGTAAGTTGATAGCTTACTGCCTGAGGCGCCCCTACCGGGGAATGCCGACGGGGCTGTCCAGGCAATTTTTAATGGCTAAAGCGCTCACGTTCTCGGGCGCTGGCTTTTCAAATCCCACTTTCCGACCTTGTGTCACATACTCCTATAGTGGGTAGGTGTTAAATATCGAGGACATTCCTATTATGTGAGTGTCCACGTGTGGTATCTGTTCCGATGGATACTACACCCTATAGACCGGTGTTGTCTTGGCCTTCGGGGCATGATTCCGCCGGTCTATGGGTCTGTCCTGTGCAGTTCTAGGAGGTCCACCCTCCCAGGCTTTGCCTCACCTCTTTGGGGAAGAGTAAGTTGATAGCTTACTGCCTGAGGCGCCCCTACCGGGGAATGCCGACGGGGCTGTCCAGGCAATTTTTAATGGCTAAAGCGCTCACGTTCTCGGGCGCTGGCTTTTCAAATCCCACTTTCCGACCTTGTGTCACATACTCCTATAGTGGGTAGGTGTTAAATATCGAGGACATTCCTATCATGTGAGTGTCCACGTGTGGTATCTGTTCCGATCGATACTATACCCTATAGACCGGCGTTGTCTTGGCCTTCGGGGCATGATTCCGCCGGTCTATGGGTCTGTCCTGTGCAGTTCTAGGAGGTCCACCCTCCCAGGCTTTGCCTCTCCTCTTTGGGGAGGAGTAAGTTGATAGCTTACTGCCTGAGGCGCCCCTACCGGGGAATGCCGACGGGGCTGTCCAGGCAATTTTTAATGGCTAAAGCGCTCACGTTCTCGGGCGCTGGCTTTTAAAATCCCACTTTCCGACCTTGTGTCACATACTCCTATAGTGGGTAGGTGTTAAATATCGAGGACATTCCTATTATGTGAGTGTCCACGTGTGGTATCTGTTCCGATGGATACTACACCCTATAGACCGGTGTTGTCTTGGCCTTCAGGGCATGATTCCGCCGGTCTATGGGTCTGTCCTGTGCAGTTCTAGGAGGTCCACCCTCCCAGGCTTTGCCTCTCCTCTTTGGGGAGGAGTAAGTTGATAGCTTACTGCCTGAGGCGCCCCTACCGGGGAATGCCGACGGGGCTGTCCAGGCAATTTTTAATGGCTAAAGCGCTCACGTTCTCGGGCGCTGGCTTTTCAAATCCCACTTTCCGACCTTGTGTCACATACTCCTATAGTGGGTAGGTGTTAAATATCGAGGACATTCCTATTATGTGAGTGTCCACGTGTGGTGTCTGTTCCGATGGATACTACACCCTATAGACCGGTGTTGTCTTGGCCTTCGGGGCATGATTCCGCCGGTCTATGGGTCTGTCCTGTGCAGTTCTAGGAGGTCCACCCTCCCAGGCTTTGCCTCTCCTCTTTGGGGAGGAGTAAGTTGATAGCTTACTGCCTGAGGCGCCCCTACCGGGGAATGCCGACGGGGCTGTCCAGGCAATTTTTAATGGCTAAAGCGCTCACGTTCTCGGGCGCTGGCTTTTCAAATCCCACTTTCCGACCTTGTGTCACATACTCCTATAGTGGGTAGGTGTTAAATATCGAGGACATTCCTATTATGTGAGTGTCCACGTGTGGTATCTGTTCCGATGGATACTACACCCTATAGACCGGTGTTGTCTTGGCCTTCGGGGCATGATTCCGCCGGTCTATGGGTATGTCCTGTGCAGTTCTAGGAGGTCCACCCTCCCAGGCTTTGCCTCTCCTCTTTGGGGAGGAGTAAGTTGATAGCTTACTGCCTGAGGCGCCCCTACCGGGGAATGCCGACGGGGCTGTCCAGGCAATTTTTAATGGCTAAAGCGCTCACGTTCTCGGGCGCTGGCTTTTCAAATCCCACTTTCTGACCTTGTGTCACATACTCCTATAGTGGGTAGGTGTTAAATATCGAGGAAATTCCTATTATGTGAGTGTCCACGTGTGGTGTCTGTTCCGATGGATACTACACCCTATAGACCGGTGTTGTCTTGGCCTTCGGGGCATGATTCCGCCGGTCTATGGGTCTGTCCTGTGCAGTTCTAGGAGGTCCACCCTCCCAGGCTTTGCCTCTCCTCTTTGGGGAGGAGTAAGTTGATAGCTTACTGCCTGAGGCGCCCCTACCGGGGAATGCCGACGGGGCTGTCCAGGCAATTTTTAATGGCTAAAGCGCTCACGTTCTCGGGCGCTGGCTTTTCAAATCCCACTTTCTGACCTTGTGTCACATACTCCTATAGTGGGTAGGTGTTAAATATCGAGGACATTCCTATTATGTGAGTGTCCACGTGTGGTATCTGTTCCGATGGATACTACACCCTATAGACCGGTGTTGTCTTGGCCTTCGGGGCATGATTCCGCCGGTCTATGGGTCTGTCCTGTGCAGTTCTTGGAGGTCCACCCTCCCAGGCTTTGCCTCTCCTCTTTGGGGAGGAGTAAGTTGATAGCTTACTGCCTGAGGCGCCCCTACCGGGGAATGCCGACGGGGCTGTCCAGGCAATTTTTAATGGCTAAAGCGCTCACGTTCTCGGGCGCTGGCTTTTCAAATCCCACTTTCTGACCTTGTGTCACATACTCCTATAGTGGGTAGGTGTTAAATATCGAGGACATTCCTATTATGTGAGTGTCCACGTGTGGTGTCTGTTCCGATGGATACTACACCCTATAGACCGGTGTTGTCTTGGCCTTCGGGGCATGATTCCGCCGGTCTATGGGTCTGTCCTGTGCAGTTCTAGGAGGTCCACCCTCCCAGGCTTTGCCTCTCCTCTTTGGGGAGGAGTAAGTTGATAGCTTACTGCCTGAGGCGCCCCTACCGGGGAATGCCGACGGGGCTGTCCAGGCAATTTTTAATGGCTAAAGCGCTCACGTTCTCGGGCGCTGGCTTTTCAAATCCCACTTTCTGACCTTGTGTCACATACTCCTATAGTGGGTAGGTGTTAAATATCGAGGACATTCCTATTATGTGAGTGTCCACGTGTTGTATCTGTTCCGATGGATACTACACCCTATAGACCGGTGTTGTCTTGGCCTTCGGGGCATGATTCCGCCGGTCTATGGGTCTGTCCTGTGCAGTTCTAGGAGGTCCACCCTCCCAGGCTTTGCCTCTCCTCTTTGGGGAGGAGTAAGTTGATAGCTTACTGCCTGAGGCGCCCCTACCGGGGAATGCCGACGGGGCTGTCCAGGCAATTTTTAATGGCTAAAGCGCTCACGTTCTCGGGCGCTGGCTTTTCAAATCCCACTTTCCGACCTTGTGTCACATACTCCTATAGTGGGTAGGTGTTAAATATCGAGGACATTCCTATTATGTGAGTGGCCACGTGTGGTATCTGTTCCGATGGATACTACACCCTATAGACCGGTGTTGTCTTGGCCTTCGGGGCATGATTCCGCCGGTCTATGGGTCTGTCCTGTGCAGTTCTAGGAGGTCCACCCTCCCAGGCTTTGCCTCTCCTCTTTGGGGAGGAGTAAGTTGATAGCTTACTGCCTGAGGCGCCCCTACCGGGGAATGCCGACGGGGCTGTCCAGGCAATTTTTAATGGCTAAAGCGCTCACGTTCTCGGGCGCTGGCTTTTCAAATCCCACTTTCTGACCTTGTGTCACATACTCCTATAGTGGGTAGGTGTTAAATATCGAGGACATTCCTATTATGTGAGTGTCCACGTGTGGTATCTGTTCCGATGGATACTACACCCTATAGACCGGTGTTGTCTTGGCCTTCGGGGCATGATTCCGCCGGTCTATGGGTCTGTCCTGTGCAGTTCTAGGAGGTCCACCCTCCCAGGCTTTGCCTCTCCTCTTTGGGGAGGAGTAAGTTGATAGCTTACTGCCTGAGGCGCCCCTACCGGGGAATGCCGACGGGGCTGTCCAGGCAATTTTTAATGGCTAAAGCGCTCACGTTCTCGGGCGCTGGCTTTTCAAATCCCACTTTCTGACCTTGTAACACATACTCCTATAGTGGGTAGGTGTTAAATATCGAGGACATTCCTATTATGTGAGTGTCCACGTGTGGTGTCTGTTCCGATGGATACTACACCCTATAGACCGGTGTTGTCTTGGCCTTCGGGGCATGATTCCGCCGGTCTATGGGTCTGTCCTGTGCAGTTCTAGGAGGTCCACCCTCCCAGGCTTTGCCTCTCATCTTTGGGGAGGAGTAAGTTGATAGCTTACTGCCTGAGGCGCCCCTACCGGGGAATGCCGACGGGGCTGTCCAGGCAATTTTTAATGGCTAAAGCGCTCACGTTCTCGGGCGCTGGCTTTTCAAATCCCACTTTCTGACCTTGTGTCACATACTCCTATAGTGGGTAGGTGTTAAATATCGAGGACACTCCTATCATGTGAGTGTCCACGTGTGGTATCTGTTCCGATGGATACTACACCCTATAGACCGGTGTTGTCTTGGCCTTCGGGGCATGATTCCGCCGGTCTATGGGTCTGTCCTGTGCAGTTCTAGGAGGTCCACCCTCCCAGGCTTTGCCTCTCCTCTTTGGGGAGGAGTAAGTTGATAGCTTACTGCCTGAGGCGCCCCTACCGGGGAATGCCGACGGGGCTGTCCAGGCAATTTTTAATGGCTAAAGCGCTCACGTTCTCGGGCGCTGGCTTTTCAAATCTCACTTTCCGACCTTGTGTCACATACTCCTAACGTGAGTAGGTGTTAAATATCGAGGACATTCTTATCTTGTGAGTGTCCACGTGTGGTATCTGTTCCGATGGATACCACACCCTATAGACCGGTGTTGTCTTGGCCTTCGGGGCATGATTCCGCCGGTCTATGGGTCTGTCCTGTGCAGTTCTAGGAGGTCCACCCTTCCAGGCTTTGCCTCTCCTCTTTGGGGAGGAGTAAGTTGATAGCTTACTGCCTGAGGCGCCCCTACCGGGGAATGCCGACGGGGCTGTCCAGGCAATGTTTAATGGCTAAAGCGCTCACGTTCTCGGGCGCTGGCTTTTCAAATCCCACTTTCCGACCTTGTGTCACATACTCCTAATGTGGGTAGGTGTTAAATATCGAGGACACTCCTATCATGTGAGTGTCCACGTGTGGTATCTGTTCCGATGGATACTACACCCTATAGACCGGTGTTGTCTTGGCCTTCGGGGCATGATTCCGCCGGTCTATGGGTCTGTCCTGTGCAGTTCATGGAGGTCCACCCTCCCAGGCTTTGCCTCTCCTCTTTGGGGAGGAGTAAGTTGATAGCTTACTGCCTGAGGCGCCCCTACCGGGGAATGCCGACGGGGCTGTCCAGGCAATTTTTAATGGCTAAAGCGCTCACGTTCTCGGGCGCTGGCTTTTCAAATCCCACTTTCCGACCTTGTGTCACATACTTCTAACGTAGGTAGGTGTTAAATATCGAGGACACACTTATCATGTGAGTGTCCACGTGTGGTATCTGTTCCGATGGATACTACACCCTATAGACCGGTGTTGTCTTGGCCTTCGGGGCATGATTCCGCCGGTCTATGGGTATGTCTTGTGCAGTTCTAGGAGGTCCACCCTCCCAGGCTTTGTCTCTCCTCTTTGGGGAGGAGTAAGTTGATAGCTTACTGCCTGAGGCGCCCCTACCGGGGAATGCCGACGGGGCTGTCCAGGCAATTTTTAATGGCTAAAGCGCTCACGTAGTCGGGCGCTGGCTTTTCAAATCCCACTTTCCGACCTTGTGTCACATACTCCTATAGTGGGTAGGTGTTAAATATCGAGGACACTCCTATCATGTGAGTGTCCACGTGTGGTATCTGTTCCGATGGATACTACACCCTATAGACCGGCGTTGTCTTGGCCTTCGGGGCATGATTCCGCCGGTCTATGGGTCTGTCCTGTGCAGTTCTAGGAGGTCCACCCTCCCAGGCTTTGCCTCTCCTCTTTGGGGAGGAGTAAGTTGATAGCTTACTGCCTGAGGCGCCCCTACCGGGGAATGCCGACGGGGCTGTCCAGGCAATTTTTAATGGCTAAAGCGCTCACGTTCTCGGGCGCTGGCTTTTCAAATCCCACTTTCCGACCTTGTGTCACATACTCCTAACGTAGGTAGGTGTTAAATATCGAGGACACTCCTATCATGTGAGTGTCCACGTGTGGTATCTGTTCCGATGGATACTACACCCTATAGACCGGTGTTGTCTTGGCCTTCGGGGCATGATTCCGCCGGTCTATGGGTCTGTCCTGTGCAGTTCTAGGAGGTCCACCCTCCCAGGCTTTGCCTCTCCTCTTTGGGGAGGAGTAAGTTGATAGCTTACTGCCTGAGGCGCCCCTACCGGGGAATGCCGACGGGGCTGTCCAGGCAATTTTTAATGGCTAAAGCGCTCACGTTCTCGGGCGCTGGCTTTTCAAATCCCACTTTCCGACCTTGTGTCACATACTCCTAACGTAGGTAGGTGTTAAATATCGAGGACACACTTATCATGTGAGTGTCCACGTGTGGTATCTGTTCCGATGGATACTACACCCTATAGACCGGTGTTGTCTTGGCCTTCGGGGCATGATTCCGCCGGTCTATGGGTATGTCTTGTGCAGTTCTAGGAGGTCCACCCTCCCAGGCTTTGCCTCTCCTCTTTGGGGAGGAGTAAGTTGATAGCTTACTGCCTGAGGCGCCCCTACCGGGGAATGCCGACGGGGCTGTCCAGGCAATTTTTAATGGCTAAAGCACTCACGTTCTCGGGCGCTGGCTTTTCAAATCCCACTTTCCGACCTTGTGTCACATACTCCTATAGTGGGTAGGTGTTAAATATCGAGGACACTCCTATCATGTGAGTGTCCACGTGTGGTATCTGTTCCGATGGATACTACACCCTATAGACCGGCGTTGTCTTGGCCTTCGGGGCATGATTCCGCCGGTCTATGGGTCTGTCCTGTGCAGTTCTAGGAGGTCCACCCTCCCAGGCTTTGCCTCTCCTCTTTGGGGAGGAGTAAGTTGATAGCTTACTGCCTGAGGCGCCCCTACCGGGGAATGCCGACGGGGCTGTCCAGGCAATTTTTAATGGCTAAAGCGCTCACGTTCTCGGGCGCTGGCTTTTCAAATCCCACTTTCCGACCTTGTGTCACATACTCCTAATGTGGGTAGGTGTTAAATATCGAGGACACTCCTATCATGTGAGTGTCCACGTGTGGTATCTGTTCCGATGGATACTACACCCTATAGACCGGTGTTGTCTTGGCCTTCGGGGCATGATTCCGCCGGTCTATGGGTCTGTCCTGTGCAGTTCTAGGAGGTCCACCCTCCCAGGCTTTGCCTCTCCTCTTTGGGGAGGAGTAAGTTGATAGCTTACTGCCTGAGGCGCCCCTACCGGGGAATGCCGACGGGGCTGTCCAGGCAATTTTTAATGGCTAAAGCGCTCACGTTCTCGGGCGCTGGCTTTTCAAATCCCACTTTCCGACCTTGTGTCACATACTCCTATAGCGGGTAGGTGTTAAATATCGAGGACACTCCTATCATGTGAGTGTCCACGTGTGGTATCTGTTCCGATGGATACTACACCCTATAGACCGGTGTTGTCTTGGCCTTCGGGGCATGATTCCGCCGGTCTATGGGTCTGTCCTGTGCAGTTCTAGGAGGTCCACCCTCCCAGGCTTTGCCTCTCCTCTTTGGGGAGGAGTAAGTTTATAGCTTACTGCCTGAGGCGCCCCTACCGGGGAATGCCGACGGGGCTGTCCAGGCAATTTTTAATGGCTAAAGCGCTCACGTTCTCGGGCGCTGGCTTTTCAAATCCCACTTTCCGACCTTGTGTCACATACTCCTATAGTGGGTAGGTGTTAAATATCGAGGACATTCCTATCATGTGAGTGTCCACGTGTTGTATCTGTTCCGATGGATACTACACCCTATAGACCGGCGTTGTCTTGGCCTTCGGGGCATGATTCCGCCGGTCTATGGGTCTGTCCTGTGCAGTTCTAGGAGGTCTACCCTCCCAGGCTTTGCCTCTCCTCTTTGGGGAGGAGTAAGTTGATAGCTTACTGCCTGAGGCGCCCCTACCGGGGAATGCCGACGGGGCTGTCCAGGCAATTTTTAATGGCTAAAGCGCTCACGTTCTCGGGCGCTGGCTTTTCAAATCCCACTTTCCGACCTTGTGTCACATACTCCTAACGTGGGTAGGTGTTAAATATCGAGGACATTCCTATTTTGTGAGTGTCCACGTGTGGTATCTGTTCCGATGGATACTACACCCTATAGACCGGTGTTGTCTTGGCCTTCGGGGCATGATTCCGCCGGTCTATGGGTCTGTCCTGTGCAGTTCTAGGAGGTCCACCCTCCCAGGCTTTGCCTCTCCTCTTTAGGGAGGAGTAAGTTGATAGCTTACTGCCTGAGGCGCCCCTACCGGGGAATGCCGACGGGGCTGTCCAGGCAATTTTTAATGGCTAAAGCGCTCACGTTCTCGGGCGCTGGCTTTTCAAATCCCACTTTCCGACCTTGTGTCACATACTCCTAATGTGGGTAGGTGTTAAATATCGAGGACACTCCTATCATGTGAGTGTCCACGTGTGGTATCTGTTCCGATGGATACTACACCCTATAGACCGGTGTTGTCTTGGCCTTCGGGGCATGATTCCGCCGGTCTATGGGTCTGTCCTGTGCAGTTCATGGAGGTCCACCCTCCCAGGCTTTGCCTCTCCTCTTTGGGGAGGAGTAAGTTGATAGCTTACTGCCTGAGGCGCCCCTACCGGGGAATGCCGACGGGGCTGTCCAGGCAATTTTTAATGGCTAAAGCGCTCACGTTCTCGGGCGCTGGCTTTTCAAATCCCACTTTCCGACCTTGTGTCACATACTCCTAACGTAGGTAGGTGTTAAATATCGAGGACACTCCTATCATGTGAGTGTCCACGTGTGGTATCTGTTCCGATGGATACTACACCCTATAGACCGGCGTTGTCTTGGCCTTCGGGGCATGATTCCGCCGGTCTATGGGTCTGTCCTGTGCAGTTCTAGGAGGTCCACCCTCCCAGGCTTTGCCTCTCCTCTTTGGGGAGGAGTAAGTTGATAGCTTACTGCCTGAGGCGCCCCTACCGGGGAATGCCGACGGGGCTGTCCAGGCAATTTTTAATGGCTAAAGCGCTCACGTTCTCGGGCGCTGGCTTTTCAAATCCCACTTTCCGACCTTGTGTCACATACTCCTAATGTGGGTAGGTGTTAAATATCGAGGACACTCCTATCATGTGAGTGTCCACGTGTGGTATCTGTTCCGATGGATACTACACCCTATAGACCGGTGTTGTCTTGGCCTTCGGGGCATGATTCCGCCGGTCTATGGGTCTGTCCTGTGCAGTTCTAGGAGGTCCACCCTCCCAGGCTTTGCCTCTCCTCTTTGGGGAGGAGTAAGTTGATAGCTTACTGCCTGAGGCGCCCCTACCGGGGAATGCCGACGGGGCTGTCCAGGCAATTTTTAATGGCTAAAGCGCTCACGTTCTCGGGCGCTGGCTTTTCAAATCCCACTTTCCGACCTTGTGTCACATACTCCTAACGTGGGTAGGTGTTAAATATCGAGGACATTCCTATTTTGTGAGTGTCCACGTGTGGTATCTGTTCCGATGGATACTACACCCTATAGACCGGTGTTGTCTTGGCCTTCGGGGCATGATTCCGCCGGTCTATGGGTCTGTCCTGTGCAGTTCTAGGAGGTCCACCCTCCCAGGCTTTGCCTCTCCTCTTTGGGGAGGAGTAAGTTGATAGCTTACTGCCTGAGGCGCCCCTACCGGGGAATGCCGACGGGGCTGTCCAGGCAATTTTTAATGGCTAAAGCGCTCACGTTCTCGGGCGCTGGCTTTTCAAATCCCACTTTCCGACCTTGTGTCACATACTCCTAATGTGGGTAGGTGTTAAATATCGAGGACACTCCTATCATGTGAGTGTCCACGTGTGGTATCTGTTCCGATGGATACTACACCCTATAGACCGGTGTTGTCTTGGCCTTCGGGGCATGATTCCGCCGGTCTATGGGTCTGTCCTGTGCAGTTCATGGAGGTCCACCCTCCCAGGCTTTGCCTCTCCTCTTTGGGGAGGAGTAAGTTGATAGCTTACTGCCTGAGGCGCCCCTACCGGGGAATGCCGACGGGGCTGTCCAGGCAATTTTTAATGGCTAAAGCGCTCACGTTCTCGGGCGCTGGCTTTTCAAATCCCACTTTCCGACCTTGTGTCACATACTCCTAACGTAGGTAGGTGTTAAATATCGAGGACACTCCTATCATGTGAGTGTCCACGTGTGGTATCTGTTCCGATGGATACTACACCCTATAGACCGGTGTTGTCTTGGCCTTCGGGGCATGATTCCGCCGGTCTATGGGTCTGTCCTGTGCAGTTCTAGGAGGTCCACCCTCCCAGGCTTTGCCTCTCCTCTTTGGGGAGGAGTAAGTTGATAGCTTACTGCCTGAGGCGCCCCTACCGGGGAATGCCGACGGGGCTGTCCAGGCAATTTTTAATGGCTAAAGCGCTCACGTTCTCGGGCGCTGGCTTTTCAAATCCCACTTTCCGACCTTGTGTCACATACTCCTAATGTGGGTAGGTGTTAAATATCGAGGACACTCCTATCATGTGAGTGTCCACGTGTGGTATCTGTTCCGATGGATACTACACCCTATAGACCGGTGTTGTCTTGGCCTTCGGGGCATGATTCCGCCGGTCTATGGGTCTGTCCTGTGCAGTTCTAGGAGGTCCACCCTCCCAGGCTTTGCCTCTCCTCTTTGGGGAGGAGTAAGTTGATAGCTTACTGCCTGAGGCGCCCCTACCGGGGAATGCCGACGGGGCTGTCCAGGCAATTTTTAATGGCTAAAGCGCTCACGTTCTCGGGCGCTGGCTTTTCAAATCCCACTTTCCGACCTTGTGTCACATACTCCTAACGTAGGTAGGTGTTAAATATCGAGGACACTCCTATCATGTGAGTGTCCACGTGTGGTATCTGTTCCGATGGATACTACACCCTATAGACCGGTGTTGTCTTGGCCTTCGGGGCATGATTCCGCCGGTCTATGGGTCTGTCCTGTGCAGTTCTAGGAGGTCCACCCTCCCAGGCTTTGCCTCTCCTCTTTGGGGAGGAGTAAGTTGATAGCTTACTGCCTGAGGCGCCCCTACCGGGGAATGCCGACGGGGCTGTCCAGGCAATTTTTAATGGCTAAAGCGCTCACGTTCTCGGGCGCTGGCTTTTCAAATCCCACTTTCCGACCTTGTGTCACATACTCCTATAGTGGGTAGGTGTTAAATATCGAGGACATTCCTATTATGTGAGTGTCCACGTGTGGTATCTGTTCCGATGGATACTACACCCTATAGACCGGTGTTGTCTTGGCCTTCGGGGCATGATTCCGCCGGTCTATGGGTATGTCCTGTGCAGTTCTAGGAGGTCCACCCTCCCAGGCTTTGCCTCTCCTCTTTGGGGAGGAGTAAGTTGATAGCTTACTGCCTGAGGCGCCCCTACCGGGGAATGCCGACGGGGCTGTCCAGGCAATTTTTAATGGCTAAAGCGCTCACGTTCTCGGGCGCTGGCTTTTCAAATCCCACTTTCTGACCTTGTGTCACATACTCCTATAGTGGGTAGGTGTTAAATATCGAGGACATTCCTATTATGTGAGTGTCCACGTGTGGTGTCTGTTCCGATGGATACTACACCCTATAGACCGGTGTTGTCTTGGCCTTCGGGGCATGATTCCGCCGGTCTATGGGTCTGTCCTGTGCAGTTCTAGGAGGTCCACCCTCCCAGGCTTTGCCTCTCCTCTTTGGGGAGGAGTAAGTTGATAGCTTACTGCCTGAGGCGCCCCTACCGGGGAATGCCGACGGGGCTGTCCAGGCAATTTTTAATGGCTAAAGCGCTCACGTTCTCGGGCGCTGGCTTTTCAAATCCCACTTTCTGACCTTGTGTCACATACTCCTATAGTGGGTAGGTGTTAAATATCGAGGACATTCCTATTATGTGAGTGTCCACGTGTGGTATCTGTTCCGATGGATACTACACCCTATAGACCGGTGTTGTCTTGGCCTTCGGGGCATGATTCCGCCGGTCTATGGGTCTGTCCTGTGCAGTTCTTGGAGGTCCACCCTCCCAGGCTTTGCCTCTCCTCTTTGGGGAGGAGTAAGTTGATAGCTTACTGCCTGAGGCGCCCCTACCGGGGAATGCCGACGGGGCTGTCCACGCAATTTTTAATGGCTAAAGCGCTCACGTTCTCGGGCGCTGGCTTTTCAAATCCCACTTTCTGACCTTGTGTCACATACTCCTATAGTGGGTAGTTGTTAAATATCGAGGACATTCCTATTATGTGAGTGTCCACGTGTGGTGTCTGTTCCGATGGATACTACACCCTATAGACCGGTGTTGTCTTGGCCTTCGGGGCATGATTCCGCCGGTCTATGGGTCTGTCCTGTGCAGTTCTAGGAGGTCCACCCTCCCAGGCTTTGCCTCTCCTCTTTGGGGAGGAGTAAGTTGATAGCTTACTGCCTGAGGCGCCCCTACCGGGGAATGCCGACGGGGCTGTCCAGGCAATTTTTAATGGCTAAAGCGCTCACGTTCTCGGGCGCTGGCTTTTCAAATCCCACTTTCTGACCTTGTGTCACATACTCCTATAGTGGGTAGGTGTTAAATATCGAGGACATTCCTATTATGTGAGTGTCCACGTGTTGTATCTGTTCCGATGGATACTACACCCTATAGACCGGTGTTGTCTTGGCCTTCGGGGCATGATTCCGCCGGTCTATGGGTCTGTCCTGTGCAGTTCTAGGAGGTCCACCCTCCCAGGCTTTGCCTCTCCTCTTTGGGGAGGAGTAAGTTGATAGCTTACTGCCTGAGGCGCCCCTACCGGGGAATGCCGACGGGGCTGTCCAGGCAATTTTTAATGGCTAAAGCGCTCACGTTCTCGGGCGCTGGCTTTTCAAATCCCACTTTCCGACCTTGTGTCACATACTCCTATAGTGGGTAGGTGTTAAATATCGAGGACATTCCTATTATGTGAGTGTCCACGTGTGGTATCTGTTCCGATGGATACTACACCCTATAGACCGGTGTTGTCTTGGCCTTCGGGGCATGATTCCGCCGGTCTATGGGTCTGTCCTGTGCAGTTCTAGGAGGTCCACCCTCCCAGGCTTTGCCTCTCCTCTTTGGGGAGGAGTAAGTTGATAGCTTACTGCCTGAGGCGCCCCTACCGGGGAATGCCGACGGGGCTGTCCAGGCAATTTTTAATGGCTAAAGCGCTCACGTTCTCGGGCGCTGGCTTTTCAAATCCCACTTTCTGACCTTGTGTCACATACTCCTATAGTGGGTAGGTGTTAAATATCGAGGACATTCCTATTATGTGAGTGTCCACGTGTGGTATCTGTTCCGATGGATACTACACCCTATAGACCGGTGTTGTCTTGGCCTTCGGGGCATGATTCCGCCGGTCTATGGGTCTGTCCTGTGCAGTTCTAGGAGGTCCACCCTCCCAGGCTTTGCCTCTCCTCTTTGGGGAGGAGTAAGTTGATAGCTTACTGCCTGAGGCGCCCCTACCGGGGAATGCCGACGGGGCTGTCCAGGCAATTTTTAATGGCTAAAGCGCTCACGTTCTCGGGCGCTGGCTTTTCAAATCCCACTTTCTGACCTTGTGTCACATACTCCTATAGTGGGTAGGTGTTAAATATCGAGGACATTCCTATTATGTGAGTGTCCACGTGTGGTGTCTGTTCCGATGGATACTACACCCTATAGACCGGTGTTGTCTTGGCCTTCGGGGCATGATTCCGCCGGTCTATGGGTCTGTCCTGTGCAGTTCTAGGAGGTCCACCCTCCCAGGCTTTGCCTCTCATCTTTGGGGAGGAGTAAGTTGATAGCTTACTGCCTGAGGCGCCCCTACCGGGGAATGCCGACGGGGCTGTCCAGGCAATTTTTAATGGCTAAAGCGCTCACGTTCTCGGGCGCTGGCTTTTCAAATCCCACTTTCTGACCTTGTTTCACATACTCCTATAGTGGGTAGGTGTTAAATATCGAGGACACTCCTATCATGTGAGTGTCCACGTGTGGTATCTGTTCCGATGGATACTACACCCTATAGACCGGTGTTGTCTTGGCCTTCGGGGCATGATTCCGCCGGTCTATGGGTCTGTCCTGTGCAGTTCTAGGAGGTCCACCCTCCCAGGCTTTGCCTCTCCTCTTTGGGGAGGAGTAAGTTGATAGCTTACTGCCTGAGGCGCCCCTACCGGGGAATGCCGACGGGGCTGTCCAGGCAATTTTTAATGGCTAAAGCGCTCACGTTCTCGGGCGCTGGCTTTTCAAATCTCACTTTCCGACCTTGTGTCACATACTCCTAACGTGAGTAGGTGTTAAATATCGAGGACATTCTTATCTTGTGAGTGTCCACGTGTGGTATCTGTTCCGATGGATACCACACCCTATAGACCGGTGTTGTCTTGGCCTTCGGGGCATGATTCCGCCGGTCTATGGGTCTGTCCTGTGCAGTTCTAGGAGGTCCACCCTCCCAGGCTTTGCCTCTCCTCTTTGGGGAGGAGTAAGTTGATAGCTTACTGCCTGAGGCGCCCCTACCGGGGAATGCCGACGGGGCTGTCCAGGCAATTTTTAATGGCTAAAGCGCTCACGTTCTCGGGCGCTGGCTTTTCAAATCCCACTTTCCGACCTTGTGTCACATACTCCTAATGTGGGTAGGTGTTAAATATCGAGGACACTCCTATCATGTGAGTGTCCACGTGTGGTATCTGTTCCGATGGATACTACACCCTATAGACCGGTGTTGTCTTGGCCTTCGGGGCATGATTCCGCCGGTCTATGGGTCTGTCCTGTGCAGTTCATGGAGGTCCACCCTCCCAGGCTTTGCCTCTCCTCTTTGGGGAGGAGTAAGTTGATAGCTTACTGCCTGAGGCGCCCCTACCGGGGAATGCCGACGGGGCTGTCCAGGCAATTTTTAATGGCTAAAGCGCTCACGTTCTCGGGCGCTGGCTTTTCAAATCCCACTTTCCGACCTTGTGTCACATACTCCTAACGTAGGTAGGTGTTAAATATCGAGGACACACTTATCATGTGAGTGTCCACGTGTGGTATCTGTTCCGATGGATACTACACCCTATAGACCGGTGTTGTCTTGGCCTTAGGGCCATGATTCCGCCGGTCTATGGGTATGTCTTGTGCAGTTCTAGGAGGTCCACCCTCCCAGGCTTTGTCTCTCCTCTTTGGGGAGGAGTAAGTTGATAGCTTACTGCCTGAGGCGCCCCTACCGGGGAATGCCGACGGGGCTATCCAGGCAATTTTTAATGGCTAAAGCGCTCACGTTCTCGGGCGCTGGCTTTTCAAATCCCACTTTCCGACCTTGTGTCACATACTCCTATAGTGGGTAGGTGTTAAATATCGAGGACACTCCTATCATGTGAGTGTCCACGTGTGGTATCTGTTCCGATGGATACTACACCCTATAGACCGGCGTTGTCTTGGCCTTCGGGGCATGATTCCGCCGGTCTATTGGTCTGTCCTGTGCAGTTCTAGGAGGTCCACCCTCCCAGGCTTTGCCTCTCCTCTTTGGGGAGGAGTAAGTTGATAGCTTACTGCCTGAGGCGCCCCTACCGGGGAATGCCGACGGGGCTGTCCAGGCAATTTTTAATGGCTAAAGCGCTCACGTTCTCGGGCGCTGGCTTTTCAAATCCCACTTTCCGACCTTGTGTCACATACTCCTAACGTAGGTAGGTGTTAAATATCGAGGACACTCCTATCATGTGAGTGTCCACGTGTGGTATCTGTTCCGATGGATACTACACCCTATAGACCGGTGTTGTCTTGGCCTTCGGGGCATGATTCCGCCGGTCTATGGGTCTGTCCTGTGCAGTTCTAGGAGGTCCACCCTCCCAGGCTTTGCCTCTCCTCTTTGGGGAGGAGTAAGTTGATAGCTTACTGCCTGAGGCGCCCCTACCGGGGAATGCCGACGGGGCTGTCCAGGCAATTTTTAATGGCTAAAGCGCTCACGTTCTCGGGCGCTGGCTTTTCAAATCCCACTTTCCGACCTTGTGTCACATACTCCTAACGTAGGTAGGTGTTAAATATCGAGGACACACTTATCATGTGAGTGTCCACGTGTGGTATCTGTTCCGATGGATACTACACCCTATAGACCGGTGTTGTCTTGGCCTTCGGGGCATGATTCGGCCGGTCTATGGGTATGTCTTGTGCAGTTCTAGGAGGTCCACCCTCCCAGGCTTTGCCTCTCCTCTTTGGGGAGGAGTAAGTTGATAGCTTACTGCCTGAGGCGCCCCTACCGGGGAATGCCGACGGGGCTGTCCAGGCAATTTTTAATGGCTAAAGCGCTCACGTTCTCGGGCGCTGGCTTTTCAAATCCCACTTTCCGACCTTGTGTCACATACTCCTATAGTGGGTAGGTGTTAAATATCGAGGACACTCCTATCATGTGAGTGTCCACGTGTGGTATCTGTTCCGATGGATACTACACCCTATAGACCGGCGTTGTCTTGGCCTTCGGGGCATGATTCCGCCGGTCTATGGGTCTGTCCTGTGCAGTTCTAGGAGGTCCACCCTCCCAGGCTTTGCCTCTCCTCTTTGGGGAGGAGTAAGTTGATAGCTTACTGCCTGAGGCGCCCCTACCGGGGAATGCCGACGGGGCTGTCCAGGCAATTTTTAATGGCTAAAGCGCTCACGTTCTCGGGCGCTGGCTTTTCAAATCCCACTTTCCGACCTTGTGTCACATACTCCTAATGTGGTAGGTGTTAAATATCGAGGACACTCCTATCATGTGAGTGTCCACGTGTGGTATCTGTTCCGATGGATACTACACCCTATAGACCGGTGTTGTCTTGGCCTTCGGGGCATGATTCCGCCGGTCTATGGGTCTGTCCTGTGCAGTTCTAGGAGGTCCACCCTCCCAGGCTTTGCCTCTCCTCTTTGGGGAGGCGTAAGTTGATAGCTTACTGCCTGAGGCGCCCCTACCGGGGAATGCCGACGGGGCTGTCCAGGCAATTTTTAATGGCTAAAGCGCTCACGTTCTCGGGCGCTGGCTTTTCAAATCCCACTTTCCGACCTTGTGTCACATACTCCTATAGCGGGTAGGTGTTAAATATCGAGGACACTCCTATCATGTGAGTGTCCACGTGTGGTATCTGTTCCGATGGATACTACACCCTATAGACCGGTGTTGTCTTGGCCTTCGGGGCATGATTCAGCCGGTCTATGGGTCTGTCCTGTGCAGTTCTAGGAGGTCCACCCTCCCAGGCTTTGCCTCTCCTCTTTGGGGAGGAGTAAGTTTATAGCTTACTGCCTGAGGCGCCCCTACCGGGGAATGCCGACGGGGCTGTCCAGGCAATTTTTAATGGCTAAAGCGCTCACGTTCTCGGGCGCTGGCTTTTCAAATCCCACTTTCCGACCTTGTGTCACATACTCCTATAGTGGGTAGGTGTTAAATATCGAGGACATTCCTATCATGTGAGTGTCCACGTGTTGTATCTGTTCCGATGGATACTACACCCTATAGACCGGCGTTGTCTTGGCCTTCGGGGCATGATTCCGCCGGTCTATGGGTCTGTCCTGTGCAGTTCTAGGAGGTCTACCCTCCCAGGCTTTGCCTCTCCTCTTTGGGGAGGAGTAAGTTGATAGCTTACTGCCTGAGGCGCCCCTACCGGGGAATGCCGACGGGGCTGTCCAGGCAATTTTTAATGGCTAAAGCGCTCACGTTCTCGGGCGCTGGCTTTTCAAATACCACTTTCCGACCTTGTGTCACATACTCCTAACGTGGGTAGGTGTTAAATATCGAGGACATTCCTATTTTGTGAGTGTCCACGTGTGGTATCTGTTCCGATGGATACTACACCCTATAGACCGGTGTTGTCTTGGCCTTCGGGGCATGATTCCGCCGGTCTATGGGTCTGTCCTGTGCAGTTCTAGGAGGTCCACCCTCCCAGGCTTTGCCTCTCCTCTTTGGGGAGGAGTAAGTTGATAGCTTACTGCCTGAGGCGCCCCTACCGGGGAATGCCGACGGGGCTGTCCATGCAATTTTTAATGGCTAAAGCGCTCACGTTCTCGGGCGCTGGCTTTTCAAATCCCACTTTCCGACCTTGTGTCACATACTCCTAATGTGGGTAGGTGTTAAATATCGAGGACACTCCTATCATGTGAGTGTCCACGTGTGGTATCTGTTCCGATGGATACTACACCCTATAGACCGGTGTTGTCTTGGCCTTCGGGGCATGATTCCGCCGGTCTATGGGTCTGTCCTGTGCAGTTCATGGAGGTCCTCCCTCCCAGGCTTTGCCTCTCCTCTTTGGGGAGGAGTAAGTTGATAGCTTACTGCCTGAGGCGCCCCTACCGGGGAATGCCGACGGGGCTGTCCAGGCAATTTTTAATGGCTAAAGCGCTCACGTTCTCGGGCGCTGGCTTTTCAAATCCCACTTTCCGACCTTGTGTCACATACTCCTAACGTAGGTAGGTGTTAAATATCGAGGACACTCCTATCATGTGAGTGTCCACGTGTGGTATCTGTTCCGATGGATACTACACCCTATAGACCGGTGTTGTCTTGGCCTTCGGGGCATGATTCCGCCGGTCTATGGGTCTGTCCTGTGCAGTTCTAGGAGGTCCACCCTCCCAGGCTTTGCCTCTCCTCTTTGGGGAGGAGTAAGTTGATAGCTTACTGCCTGAGGCGCCCCTACCGGGGAATGCCGACGGGGCTGTCCAGGCAATTTTTAATGGCTAAAGCGCTCACGTTCTCGGGCGCTGGCTATTCAAATCCCACTTTCCGACCTTGTGTCACATACTCCTATAGTGGGTAGGTGTTAAATATCGAGGACACTCCTATCATGTGAGTGTCCACGTGTGGTATCTGTTCCGATGGATACTACACCCTATAGATCGGTGTTGTCTTGGCTTTCGGGGCATGATTCCGCCGGTCTATGGGTCTGTCCTGTGCAGTTCTAGGAGGTCCACCCTCCCAGGCTTTGCCTCTCCTCTTTGGGGAGGAGTAAGTTTATAGCTTACTGCCTGAGGCGCCCCTACCGGGGAATGCCGACGGGGCTGTCCAGGCAATTTTTAATGGCTAAAGCGCTCACGTTCTCGGGCGCTGGCTTTTCAAATCCCACTTTCCGACCTTGTGTCACATACTCCTATAGTGGGTAGGTGTTAAATATCGAGGACATTCCTATCATGTGAGTGTCCACGTGTGGTATCTGTTCAGATGGATACTACACCCTATAGACCGGCGTTGTCTTGGCCTTCGGGGCATGATTCCGCCGGTCTATGGGTCTGTCCTGTGCAGTTCTAGGAGGTCCACCCTCCCAGGCTTTGCCTCTCCTATTTGGGGAGGAGTAAGTTGATAGCTTACTGCCTGAGGCGCCCCTACCGGGGAATGCCGACGGGGCTGTCCAGGCAATTTTTAATGGCTAAAGCGCTCACGTTCTCGGGCGCTGGCTTTTCAAATCCCACTTTCCGACCTTGTGTAACATACTCCTATAGTGGGTAGGTGTTAAATATCGAGGACATTCCTATCATGTGAGTGTCCACGTGTGGTATCTGTTCCGATGGATACTACACCCTATAGACCGGTGTTGTCTTGGCCTTCGGGGCATGATTCCGCCGGTCTATGGGTCTGTCCTGTGCAGTTCTAGGAGGTCCACCCTCCCAGGCTTTGCCTCTCCTCTTTGGGGAGGAGTAAGTTGATAGCTTACTGCCTGAGGCGCCCCTACCGGGGAATGCCGACGGGGCTGTCCAGGCAATTTTTAATGGCTAAAGCGCTCACGTTCTCGGGCGCTGGCTTTTCAAATCCCACTTTCCGACCTTGTGTCACATACTCCTAACGTGGGTAGGTGTTAAATATCGAGGACACTCCTATCATGTGAGTGTCCACGTGTGGTATCTGTTCCGATGGATACTACACCCTATAGACCGGTGTTGTCTTGGCCTTCGGGGCATGATTCCGCCGGTCTATGGGTCTGTCCTGTGCAGTTCTAGGAGGTCCACCCTCCCAGGCTTTGCCTCTCCTCTTTGGGGAGGAGTAAGTTGATAGCTTACTGCCTGAGGCGCCCCTACCGGGGAATGCCGACGGGGCTGTCCAGGCAATTTTTAATGGCTAAAGCGCTCACGTTCTCGGGCGCTGGCTTTTCAAATCCCACTTTCCGACCTTGTGTCACATACTCCTAACGTGGGTAGGTGTTAAATATCGAGGACACTCCTATCATGTGAGTGTCCACGTGTGGTATCTGTTCCGATGGATACTACACCCTATAGACCGGTGTTGTCTTGTCCTTCGGGGCATGATTCTGCCGGTCTATGGGTCTGTCCTGTGCAGTTCTAGGAGGTCCACCCTCCCAGGCTTTGCCTCTCCTCTTTGGGGAGGAGTAAGTTGATAGCTTACTGCCTGAGGCGCCCCTACCGGGGAATGCCGACGGGGCTGTCCAGGCAATTTTTAATGGCTAAAGCGCTCACGTTCTCGGGCGCTGGCTTTTCAAATCCCACTTTCCGACCTTGTGTCACATACTCCTAATGTGGGTAGGTGTTAAATATCGAGGACACTCCTATCTTGTGAGTGTCCACGTGTGGTATCTGTTCCGATGGATACTACACCCTATAGACCGGTGTTGTCTTGGCCTTCGGGGCATGATTCCGCCGGTCTATGGGTCTGTCCTGTGCAGTTCTAGGAGGTCCACCCTCCCAGGCTTTGCCTCTCCTCTTTGGGGAGGAGTAAGTTGATAGCTTACTGCCTGAGGCGCCCCTACCGGGGAATGCCGACGGGGCTGTCCAGGCAATTTTTAATGGCTAAAGCGCTAACGTTCTCGGGCGCTGGCTTTTCAAATCCCACTTTCCGACCTTGTGTCACATACTCCTAACGTAGGTAGGTGTTAAATATCGAGGACACTCCTATCATGTGAGTGTCCACGTGTGGTATCTGTTCCGATGGATACTACACCCTATAGACCGGTGTTGTCTTGGCCTTCGGGGCATGATTCCGCCGGTCTATGGGTCTGTCCTGTGCAGTTCTAGGAGGTCCACCCTCCCAGGCTTTGCCTCTCCTCTTTGGGGAGGAGTAAGTTGATAGCTTACTGCCTGAGGCGCCCCTACCGGGGAATGCCGACGGGGCTGTCCAGGCAATTTTTAATGGCTAAAGCGCTCACGTTCTCGGGCGCTGGCTTTTCAAATCCCACTTTCCGACCTTGTGTCACATACTCCTAATGTGGGTAGGTGTTAAATATCGAGGACACTCCTATCATGTGAGTGTCCACGTGTGGTATCTGTTCCGATGGATACTACACCCTATAGACCGGTGTTGTCTTGGCCTTCGGGGCATGATTCCGCCGGTCTATGGGTCTGTCCTGTGCAGTTCATGGAGGTCCACCCTCCCAGGCTTTGCCTCTCCACTTTGGGGAGGAGTAAGTTGATAGCTTACTGCCTGAGGCGCCCCTACCGGGGAATGCCGACGGGGCTGTCCAGGCAATTTTTAATGGCTAAAGCGCTCACGTTCTCGGGCGCTGGCTTTTCAAATCCCACTTTCCGACCTTGTGTCACATACTCCTAACGTAGGTAGGTGTTAAATATCGAGGACACTCCTATCATGTGAGTGTCCACGTGTGGTATCTGTTCCGATGGATACTACACCCTATAGACCGGTGTTGTCTTGGCCTTCGGGGCATGATTCCGCCGGTCTATGGGTCTGTCCTGTGCAGTTCTAGGAGGTCCACCCTCCCAGGCTTTGCCTCTCCTCTTTGGGGAGGAGTAAGTTGATAGCTTACTGCCTGAGGCGCCCCTACCGGGGAATGCCGACGGGGCTGTCCAGGCAATTTTTAATGGCTAAAGCGCTCACGTTCTCGGGCGCTGGCTTTTCAAATCCCACTTTCCGACCTTGTGTCACATACTCCTATAGAGGGTAGGTGTTAAATATCGAGGACACTCCTATCATGTGAGTGTCCACGTGTGGTATCTGTTCCGATGGATACTACACCCTATAGACCGGTGTTGTCTTGGCCTTCGGGGCATGATTCCGCCGGTCTATGGGTCTGTCCTGTGCAGTTCTAGGAGGTCCACCCTCCCAGGCTTTGCCTCTCCTCTTTGGGGAGGAGTAAGTTGATAGCTTACTGCCTGAGGCGCCCCTACCGGGGAATGCCGACGGGGCTGTCCAGGCAATTTTTAATGGCTAAAGCGCTCACGTTCTCGGGCGCTGGCTTTTCAAATCCCACTTTCCGACCTTGTGTCACATACTCCTAACGTGGGTAGGTGTTAAATATCGAGGACACTCCTATCATGTGAGTGTCCACGTGTGGTATCTGTTCCGATGGATACTACACATTATAGACCGGTGTTGTCTTGGCCTTCGGGGCATGATTCTGCCGGTCTATGGGTCTGTCCTGTGCAGTTCTAGGAGGTCCACCCTCCCAGGCTTTGCCTCTCCTCTTTGGGGAGGAGTAAGTTGATAGCTTACTGCCTGAGGCGCCCCTACCGGGGAATGCCGACGGGGCTGTCCAGGCAATTTTTAATGGCTAAAGCGCTCACGTTCTCGGGCGCTGGCTTTTCAAATCCCACTTTCCGATTTTGTGTCACATACTCCTAATGTGGGTAGGTGTTAAATATCGAGGACACTCCTATCATGTGAGTGTCCACGTGTGGTATCTGTTCCGATGGATACTACACCCTATAGACCGGTGTTGTCTTGGCCTTCGGGGCATGATTCCGCCGGTCTATGGGTCTGTCCTGTGCAGTTCTAGGAGGTCCACCCTCCCAGGCTTTGCCTCTCCTCTTTGGGGAGGAGTAAGTTGATAGCTTACTGCCTGAGGCGCCCCTACCGGGGAATGCCGACGGGGCTGTCCAGGCAATTTTTAATGGCTAAAGCGCTCACGTTCTCGGGCGCTGGCTTTTCAAATCCCACTTTCCGACCTTGTGTCACATACTCCTAACGTAGGTAGGTGTTAAATATCGAGGACACTCCTATCATGTGAGTGTCCACGTGTGGTATCTGTTCCGATGGATACTACACCCTATAGACCGGTGTTGTCTTGGCCTTCGGGGCATGATTCCGCCGGTCTGTGGGTCTGTCCTGTGCAGTTCTAGGAGGTCCACCCTCCCAGGCTTTGCCTCTCCTCTTTGGGGAGGAGTAAGTTGATAGCTTACTGCCTGAGGCGCCCCTACCGGGGAATGCCGACGGGGCTGTCCAGGCAATTTTTAATGGCTAAAGCGCTCACGTTCTCGGGCGCTGGCTTTTCAAATCCCACTTTCCGACCTTGTGTCACATACTCCTAATGTGGGTAGGTGTTAAATATCGAGGACACTCCTATCATGTGAGTGTCCACGTGTGGTATCTGTTCCGATGGATACTACACCCTATAGACCGGTGTTGTCTTGGCCTTCGGGGCATGATTCCGCCGGTCTATGGGTCTGTCCTGTGCAGTTCATGGAGGTCCACCCTCCCAGGCTTTGCCTCTCCTCTTTGGGGAGGAGTAAGTTGATAGCTTACTGCCTGAGGCGCCCCTACCGGGGAATGCCGACGGGGCTGTCCAGGCAATTTTTAATGGCTAAAGCGCTCACGTTCTCGGGCGCTGGCTTTTCAAATCCCACTTTCCGACCTTGTGTCACATACTCCTAACGTAGGTAGGTGTTAAATATCGAGGACACTCCTATCATGTGAGTGTCCACGTGTGGTATCTGTTCCGATGGATACTACACCCTATAGACCGGTGTTGTCTTGGCCTTCGGGGCATGATTCCGCCGGTCTATGGGTCTGTCCTGTGCAGTTCTAGGAGGTCCACCCTCCCAGGCTTTGCCTCTCCTCTTTGGGGAGGAGTAAGTTGATAGCTTACTGCCTGAGGCGCCCCTACCGGGGAATGCCGACGGGGCTGTCCAGGCAATTTTTAATGGCTAAAGCGCTCACGTTCTCGGGCGCTGGCTTTTCAAATCCCACTTTCCGACCTTGTGTCACATACTCCTATAGTGGGTAGGTGTTAAATATCGAGGACACTCCTATCATGTGAGTGTCCACGTGTGGTATCTGTTCCGATGGATACTACACCCTATAGACCGGTGTTGTCTTGGCCTTCGGGGCATGATTCCGCCGGTCTATGGGTCTGTCCTGTGCAGTTCTAGGAGGTCCACCCTCCCAGGCTTTGCCTCTCCTCTTTGGGGAGGAGTAAGTTTATAGCTTACTGCCTGAGGCGCCCCTACCGGGGAATGCCGACGGGGCTGTCCAGGCAATTTTTAATGGCTAAAGCGCTCACGTTCTCGGGCGCTGGCTTTTCAAATCCCACTTTCCGACCTTGTGTCACATACTCCTATAGTGGGTAGGTGTTAAATATCGAGGACATTCCTATCATGTGAGTGTCCACGTGTGGTATCTGTTCCGATGGATACTACACCCTATAGACCGGCGTTGTCTTGGCCTTCGGGGCATGATTCCGCCGGTCTATGGGTCTGTCCTGTGCAGTTCTAGGAGGTCCACCCTCCCAGGCTTTGCCTCTCCTCTTTGGGGAGGAGTAAGTTGATAGCTTACTGCCTGAGGCGCCCCTACCGGGGAATGCCGACGGGGCTGTCCAGGCAATTTTTAATGGCTAAAGCGCTCACGTTCTCGGGCGCTGGCTTTTCAAATCCCACTTTCCGACCTTGTGTCACATACTCCTATAGTGGGTAGGTGTTAAATATCGAGGACATTCCTATCATGTGAGTGTCCACGTGTGGTATCTGTTCCGATGGATACTACACCCTATAGACCGGTGTTGTCTTGGCCTTCGGGGCATGATTCCGCCGGTCTATGGGTCTGTCCTGTGCAGTTCTAGGAGGTCCACCCTCCCAGGCTTTGCCTCTCCTCTTTGGGGAGGAGTAAGTTGATAGCTTACTGCCTGAGGCGCCCCTACCGGGGAATGCCGACGGGGCTGTCCAGGCAATTTTTAATGGCTAAAGCGCTCACGTTCTCGGGCGCTGGCTTTTCAAATCCCACTTTCCGACCTTGTGTCACATACTCCTTACGTGGGTAGGTGTTAAATATCGAGGACACTCCTATCATGTGAGTGTCCACGTGTGGTATCTGTTCTGATGGATACTACACCCTATAGACCGGTGTTGTCTTGGCCTTCGGGGCATGATTCCGCCGGTCTATGGGTCTGTCCTGTGCAGTTCTAGGAGGTCCACCCTCCCAGGCTTTGCCTCTCCTCTTTGGGGAGGAGTAAGTTGATAGCTTACTGCCTGAGGCGCCCCTACCGGGGAATGCCGACGGGGCTGTCCAGGCAATTTTTAATGGCTAAAGCGCTCACGTTCTCGGGCGCTGGCTTTTCAAATCCCACTTTCCGACCTTGTGTCACATACTCCTAACGTGGGTAGGTGTTAAATATCGAGGACACTCCTATCATGTGAGTGTCCACGTGTGGTATCTGTTCCGATGGATACTACACCCTATAGACCGGTGTTGTCTTGGCCTTCGGGGCATGATTCTGCCGGTCTATAGGTCTGTCCTGTGCAGTTCTAGGAGGTCCACCCTCCCAGGCTTTGCCTCTCCTCTTTGGGGAGGAGTAAGTTGATAGCTTACTGCCTGAGGCGCCCCTACCGGGGAATGCCGACGGGGCTGTCCAGGCAATTTTTAATGGCTAAAGCGCTCACGTTCTCGGGCGCTGGCTTTTCAAATCCCACTTTCCGACCTTGTGTCACATACTCCTATAGTGGGTAGGTGTTAAATATCGAGGACACTCCTATCATGTGAGTGTCCACGTGTGGTATCTGTTCCGATGGATACTACACCCTATAGACCGGTGTTGTCTTGGCCTTCGGGGCATGATTCTGCCGGTCTATGGGTCTGTCCTGTGCAGTTCTAGGAGGTCCACCCTCCCAGGCTTTGCCTCTCCTCTTTGGGGAGGAGTAAGTTGATAGCTTACTGCCTGAGGCGCCCCTACCGGGGAATGCCGACGGGGCTGTCCAGGCAATTTTTAATGGCTAAAGCGCTCACGTTCTCGGGCGCTGGCTTTTCAAATCCCACTTTCCGACCTTGTGTCACATACTCCTAACGTGGGTAGGTGTTAAATATCGAGGACATTCCTATTCTGTGAGTGTCCACGTGTGGTATCTGTTCCGATGGATACTACACCCTATAGACCGGTGTTGTCTTGGCCTTCGGGGCATGATTCCGCCGGTCTATGGGTCTGTCCTGTGCAGTTCTAGGAGGTCCACCCTCCCAGGCTTTGCCTCTCCTCTTTGGGGAGGAGTAAGTTGATAGCTTACTGCCTGAGGCGCCCCTACCGGGGAATGCCGACGGGGCTGTCCAGGCAATTTTTAATGGCTAAAGCGCTCACGTTCTCGGGCGCTGGCTTTTCAAATCCCACTTTCCGACCTTGTGTCACATACTCCTATAGTGGGTAGGTGTTAAATATCGAGGACATTCCTATTATGTGAGAGTCCTCGTACCACGTGTGGTATCTGTTCCGATGGATACTACACCCTATGGACCGGTGTTGTCTTGGCCTTCGGGGCATGATTCCGCCGGTCTATGGGTCTGTCCTGTGCAGTTCTAGGAGGTCCACCCTCCAAGGCTTGGCCTCTCCTCTTTGGGGAGGAGTAAGTTGATAACTTACTGCCTGAGGCGCCCCTACCGGGGAATGCCGATGGGGCTGTCAAGGCAACTTTTAATGGCTAAAGCGCTCACCTTCTCGGGCGCTGGCTTTTCAAATCCCACTTTCCGACCTTGTGTCACATACTCCTAATGTGGGTAGGTGTTAAATATCGAGGACACTCCTATCATGTGGGAGTCCTCGTACCACGTGTGGTATCTGTTCCGATGGATACTACACCCTATAGACCGGTGTTGTCTTGGCCTTTGGGGCATGATTCCGCCGGTCTATGGGTCTGTCCTGTGCAGTTCTAGGAGGTCCACCCTCCCAGGCTTTGCCTCTCCTCTTTGGGGAGGAGTAAGTTTATAGCTTACTGCCTGAGGCGCCCCTACCGGGGAATGCCGACGGGGCTGCCCAGGCAATTTTTAATGGCTAAAGCGCTCACGTTCTCGGGCGCTGGCTTTTCAAATCCCACTTTCCGACCTTGTGTCACATACTTCTATAGTGTGTAGGTGTTAAATAAAAGACATTCCTATTCATGTTTTACCGCATGGTAGGAATCCGGTCATCTCCTACCACATTTAGTGGCGTTACTGTATTGCTATGAATAAATACATTATATATTTTAACCTGTCACAATTTGTGGTTGTTATCTTTGTGACCCCTAGCACGGGTCTACAACACTGGCGACGAGAAATTTAGTAAAGAACAAAACGTGAGGATTTTGATTTTATACCAGTCACGACAAACTGGCTACCAGGATTACTCAAAGTTACGGGATCATTCGACAAAAAAACTGAATAACGAAGATTCGGGCAAGGATTTACTTGAAAAAAAAAAGGTCTTATCTTGCTGTTGAAAAAAAAAGCCAGAAGAAGCCTAAACTACGAGCTTAAACGGAACTCATAAATGGCGTGGATTTACGACAACTGAAAAAAAAACGACCCAAAGTTTCAGTAAGTACAAACAAAAAATTGTTCGTTCTAAAAAGATTGTCTTAAAAAGGCATTAGCATTGAAAAAAAAATTACGAAAATACAGCAAGTAAATGATAGTATATTTTATTTTGGCTAAAGCGAGTATTCGCAAAATTAAAAAGTTACGTCGGATTTTTCCGATTAAAATAAATTTTTCTCTGACTGACTGGCACGTTGAAAAAAAAACACTTTCGACAAGCAGGTACGGCATAACACTTTGTGTTAATGAGAAAATATGATATTCTGTTACGCACTTAAAGCGGAAATTATGGTCAATATTAAAATAAATGCTATGAACTCGTTTTTTTTCACAAAAAAAAAAACTAATTCTTTGTAAAAGAAAAAAAAAGTGTACGTTCAACAAGGATTTGAACTAAATACTTACACGTTACGAAAAGAAAATTGAAGAAAAAAAAAAGTGAAACTTTTTTCTGTATAAACACAAACGCTGAATTATTTTCTAGTGGAAAATTGCCACACAAGGAAAAAATAAATTAAGAAAATACTCGTCAATATAACCAGATACAAAAATTGTAAAAGTTTTTTGTAGAGTTGGTACTATAGAAAAAGAATTGGTTTGTTTCTGAAAACGCTTTTTTGTCATAAAAAAAAATGGAGGATTTTTCAAAACAGATTTTGGAAATTATAAAACTTCAAAATCAACAATTAGAACTTGAAAAAAGGTTTCAAGAAGAACAATTGATAGTACAGAAACAAAATGACGAGAAGCAGTTAAGTTTAATGAAATACTTCGAGGAAAAACAGGGAAGAGAAAGAAAAGAAATGATAAAATACGCCGCGGAAGAAAAGAAAGAATAAACGAACAAATATTGGAATTGAAAAAATTACATTTAGAGCATCAAAACCAATCAGATAAAAAAATGGATTTGTTAACGCAAGTTTTAATGAATAAGGACAACTGACAGGAAAACAGTACGGCTTTTTCGCAAAATGCGATCTGGTCAGCCATTGATACATTTCGCTATGCTCCTGAGGAAGACCTAACGTTTGAAGTATACTTCAGGAGATTTGAAGACTTATTCAAGATTGATTGTGGTTCATGGACGGATCAAAAGAAGGTTCGTTTATTACTACGGAATTTGGGTGCATCCGAACATAACAAATTCGTGGATTATATTTTGCCAAGAAAAACCAACGAATTGTCGTTTGACGAGGCAGTCAAACTTTTAATGGAGTTATACTGTCCAAAGACAAGCCTTTTCCATAAAAGATGGAAATGTATGAATATTACACATAAGGAAAATCAGGATTATACGACTTTTGCGTCTATAGTTAATAAAAACTGTGACGACTTCAAGTTGTCATCATTAACGGCAGATAATTTTAGATGCCTAATATTCACACAAAGTTTGATAGCCACAAAAGACGCCGATATAAGACGTCGTGCTCTAAATAAACTGGAATTAGAACCTGATTTAACGCTTCAGAAACTGGCTGAAGATTGTCAACGATTCGTGGCAGTGAAACAAGATTCCCAAAACATAGAGGAAGCAGGTATCGCTCACATTAAAAAGATACGCTCCAAAAATAAAGGACACTCACCCGCCAGCTATTACCAACCAAGAGGCAAAAAGAACCCTTCACAAAATTATCAGGATAGACAAAAGCCTAGGACCCCTTGTAGTAAATGTGGAGGACCTCATGGGTACAATGCATGTTGGTACCATAAGAAAATAACGTGTGACCTATGCAAACGAGCAGGGCACAAGGCCTCATATTGCAGAGCAAAAGTAGGAAAAAAGAACTACATAAAAACTGCAAAAAGGGACCCTTCACCAACAGAGAACATAAGGAAATATGTTACAGTGAGAATCAGAAATAGAGAAGTAAATCTGGAACTCGATTCAGGGTCGGATATATCGATTATAAATGTTCACACGTGGAAGAAATTAGGTAAGCCCACGATGATGAAGACGAATAAAATCGCAAGATCGGTAACTGGTGAAAAGATACATTTTGAGGGTGAATTAATTATAAATGTTTCACTAAAAAGAAAGACAAAAAAGCTAAAAGTATTCGTTCTTAGGAACGCATCAAATTTATTTGGATCTGACTGGATCCAAGAATTTGAATTATGGGACTCGCCAATGAGTGGTTTTTGTCAAAAAATCGAAAATTTAACGGCCGAAGCCGTCAAACTAAAAAAAGATCTAAAAAATTTTTTTCCAAGTGTTTTTTCTGAAAAGCTTGGATGCTGCACGAAAATAAAAGCGAGATTCGAATTGCTGGATGAAGCAAAACCAATATTAAAAAAACCGCCGAATACTACAGTTCCTAAAAAAAGGTATTTACCTGGGGAAAATGTATTTTTCCAGGTACATAAAAATAATAGTATGATGTGGGAACTCGGAAAGGTCAAGCAGAGGATCGGGCGGATGGTTTACATAATCGAAGGTCCAAAATTCACTCACAATAAGCATTTGAACCAAATTCGGAAACGTGTCACTGATAACGGCCGACAACCTCCTGTTGAACAAGAAGAAGTAATGGACCATATATATGACACGTTCGACCTGGTAACACCACAAGCAGCCGGACAACGCCGATCTTCCAGAGAAAGAAAAATGATCGATCCCATAGAGATCAATCCCAGAAAAAAGAGCTATACGATCATTCCAGGGGAATGTAAAGCTGGGGAGGGGGCTGTTGTGGGGTACAAATCACCCCTATTGAAGAACTAATGGAAGCAACCATCTATAATAAATACCATGGTTGCAAAGACTAAAACAGAGGACATTCCTATTCATGTTTTACCGCATGGTAGGAATCCGGTCATCTCCTACCACATTTAGTGGTGTTACTGTATTGCTATGTATAAATACATTGTATATTTGAACCTGTCACAATTTGTGGTTGTTATCTTTGTGACCCCTAGCACGGGTCTTCAACATATATATAAATATAAATATATATAAATATATATATATATAAATATATATATATATATATATACATATATATATGTACATGCATTTACGTTTAGAGTTCTCTAGTATTGAGAATAAAGGTAACAACTTAGCATAACGAAGTACTCTCAAATATAGACTAGAATTCTTTAGATAACCGATAGTGTTGAATCTATACGAAAAGATATAAATCTAGATCGACCGTGTGTGTTCAGGGTGGTTCAATATGATACAAAAGCACACATTCTACGTCATTTATATGTGCCATCGAATATTGCTTTTACATGAATCTAGGAAGAGTTACGAGCATAACACGATTATCGTTGCATTATTTATGCCGTTGCAAAAGAGATGAGAAAGCAAATGTCGAAAATACATTCAAGCGACCAAACATAACAGAAAGCGGCAGAAACAGAAGAAAAGCAAAACATGTGTTAGACAATGCCCTGTGAGAGTTGGACGCAACTATTCGAGACGGATTTGACTTACGCGATTTGTAGCGCAGTCATCCCGTGCAGATTCACTTCGATGTGTTTTCCACGAACGCGGGACATTGAATAATCTTAAGTCAAGAGTAGGTCAGGGGTTCAGATTGCACCTGTTCGATCACGAGGTTTGATGACGTCAGAGTCCCCACCATGGGAAAATCGAGATATAATCAGTTACTGACTTGGGAGCGAAGAGTCAACAACACATCATGTAGCGGTTACGAAAAAGATTCCGAATGACGGAAAAAATATAAGAGTCTTAGTGAAATCTAGTAGAATCTTTCATATTCCTTCCTTGCAAGTAATTAAGTGATTATTGACTAACGTAAGAATATTAACTAGTGAATTTAGTTAGCGTAACCTCTCTCTCGATCACAACGAACTTGTTCAAGTCGGCTAATTAAAATAGGCAAATAAAAGCGGCTCTTTTAAACAGAAAAAGACTTTATTGTACTGTTAAGAAATTGATTTCAGAGCGAAGACAACAGCCCGAAATGTATGATGACACGACGACCATAGCAGTCGCGAAAAAAGGTTTCAGGTGAGGAGAAACGGTGGTGCGAGTAGTATCACACAATAGCTGCACACGGCGACAGTGGAGGCGAGACGACAGGAAAGACAAGAGAGAAGAAAAAAGGTTAGTGCAGAGCAGTGCAAATAGTTCTGACAACCGTGAGGCGAAACAGAGAAACGGCATCTCGTCCCATTTAGTAGCAATGCCGTTCGTACGAATCAGCAGCGAAGTTCTACGACGACCAAAGAGTTATTGGGAAGCCAATAACCAGCAATGTAACACATGTGCGTTATGAACACTTCCAAAACAAAAACATTAGATATAGATTTTTTAGATGAGGATTGGTCAGCGGTGTTATATTGATTTTTCGGACTATTATTCTCATCTTGGGTGTTATGTTCACAATGGTACTGTCGATTTAACGTCTGGTCTTCTTACAGTGCATCTTTTCGAATTCAAGATCCTTCTTAACGAACTTGGAAACCTTTATAGAATTTCAAACTGAACTATTGTCATATAAAAATTGGCAACATGGATCCATGGTCGAATGGTTAACAGCGTTAGTTAACAATGAGTCTTCTGGGATTTAAAGGTGTACTC
>OY744520.1:204726506-204729006 GCA_963556195.1 Sepiola atlantica | reverse complement strand
TTAACCTTTTTCCAGTGAACACTTTATGCATTTTTGACATTCCTCTTACACATTTACATCTACATTCCATGACTTTTTCAGATTATGACTTTTGTTTATTCCTCGCCAAATTATCTACATTCTTCTTATAATAAGACACTATTCTTTGAAAAGCCTGGCTTAAGGAAGGAAAAAAATACATATTATTTTATTGAATATTCTGTGTTTTGAATAACTGAAGACGTAATAGATTTGTTATTCTCACATTTTTTATTTCTCATATTTCATGTATCTCTCTCTCTCTCTCTCTCTCTCTCTCTCTCTCTATATATATATATATATATATATATATATATATATATATATATATATATATATATATAAAGTTAGGCATGTGAATATGTTTAAATATTTAGATGTATACGATTGACGCCTTACCAAATTAACCAATCATTATGAATATTAAAACACAGTTTCGAGGCGTAAGGGTGAGTAATAAAAGCTATATTTACTAATTTAGTTTTTGCAAAAGGGGCAACAAGTGATTGGAAGTCGTACGTGAAAATTCTAATACCACGAATATTTGCTACATGTTAACAATAAATATTGGACATACATTAATAAATATTCCTCTAATTTCAGGGTTTTTTACTATTTTAACAGGGAGCACGAGCTCTTAATTCAAAATTAAAATATTTCAGGTTTTCATTAAATTTGATCCATAGTCATTTGAAACCAATTAAGTAACATTCCCTGAATTTTATTTTTTCTTAAGACAGCTTTTATGTTTAAGCCTTAAATTTAGACATTTTTTGAATCAACATCATATAATGGAATTTGATCAAAATTGCATTAAGGACTGTAGACATAAGTTATATTATCATTATTATATCTGAATTTTAACTTTCGTAAGTAGACATAAATTGATGCAGGTTCGTGATAATTCATTAATTAATATATAAGGAATGATATTGTGTAAATATATAGAAAATAGAATGTGTTTAAGTACGAAAACGTTTAACGTTAAAATTTCAGAAGCCTGAATCAAACAAGCAAAACAAATTGATCCAAACGATCAAAACAAATTAATCCAAGCAATCAAAACAATTTGATCCACACGATCAAAACAAATTAATCCAAACAATCAAAACAAATTGATCCAAACGATCAAAACAAATTAATCCAAACAATCAAAACAAATTGATTAAAACAATCAAAACAAATTAATCCAAACAATCAAAACAAATTAATCCAAACGATCAAAACAAATTAATCCAAGCAATCAAAACAAATTGATCCAAGCAATCAAAACAAATTAATCCAAACAATCAGGGCAAATTGATCAAAACAATCAAAACAAATTGATCCTAACAATAAAAAAAAATTGATCGAAACTTTTAATGTGAAGTTACAGTTCCCGAACAGCGCCGCGTTTGTTATATAGTTAAAACATGGAACAGCAAAAGGCAAATGGTATGACGTCGATGTTTATATTATGTTATTCTGTAGAAATGCATTTCTTTGAACTGAGGTTATTTTGAATCGAAACGTTGCCGCCAGGGGGCGTTTCTAGACGAAGCAGCTTTTTCTCGAATCATGGATCTCGTATAAGCGTTAAAGGCGACAAATGCAATAACGTTTTATATCTTCATATATTGTCGTATAATCCTAAATCGAATTTTTCGTTGACATCCCGAATTGTTTTTTTCGGACAGATCAAAGCGGTAATCGATGCAACGTTTTCGACTAATGAAACAATACGAACATATTCCTGCGAAAATTCGATTTGACAAAAATAATCGTGCGGCATCGGGAATGTTTTTGATTTTCATTTCTATTAAGTTCGTCTCATTTTTCTCAATTTAGAAAGATGACAACATTTCATCTGTTTTGTTTGTTATTCATATTAACTTTCTCCTCGTTTTTACTTTACTTTAAGACGCTTTCGTCGCATATTCAATCTGATATATAAAATTAAGTCGGTCGGATTTTCAAAGTTAGACCAAAATCGCAATGAATCTGAAAACTTGATATATTATTCTGACTAGCTATTCTTTTCTTTTTCTTGCCGTTACAGCATGTTATTTACATGAAAATGGTATAATTCTCTTAAGATTCTTAAGAAAATTAGTTATTCCTGCCACGAAGACTTTTACAATGAAGACAATTTTTAAATAATGAACGAAATAGCTTAAAGTGTAATGGATGTAACGCTTATTTTAATCTGAAAGTTTATATAGAGGTCATCACCTTTAGATGACATTTCACATCTCTTCGTGTTTTACACATTATTATCTTTTCATTTCAAAATTAAAAATTAACTGAAATAGAATTAATGACTCAGCTATTCACAAATAAAAAGAGTTACGTGTTCGTGTTAAATACAATTATTCTCTACATGAGAATACTCTGGATTGCAAGCAAAACGCATTTACATTTAAGGATCAAATATTCTTAAGAACTATATATATATATATATATATATATATATATATATATATATATATATATATATATATAT
>OY744520.1:204701506-204721506 GCA_963556195.1 Sepiola atlantica | reverse complement strand
AGACTGGTAAGTATAGAAGACTGTGTGGACGACACTAAAAAAGAGCTGGGAAAATACATTAACCAGAACACAGAAAGGCTGATCACCGCAGCAAGACACACCGTCTTAACGAACAACGCAGGAAGCATCGAAACTGGACACAAACAGACAAGAAAAGAAAAGTGGGAAGAACAAAAACTACATGGACGCTTCATAAGACTCACAAGAGAAGAAACCAACGAAAACAGCTGGACCCCGCTAAGAAAAGGAAACTTGAACAGAGAAACCGTATCTTTACTGATGGCTGCACAGAACAATGCAATTAGAACAAACTATATTAAAGCTAAAATAGATAAAACCAAGGAAAACAATAAATGCAGACTGTACCGACAAAGAGACGAATCAGTAAATCATATGGAGCAAACTTGCCCAAAAAGAATACAAGAACATACATGACTGTGTTAGGGAAGTAATACACTGGGAACTGTGCAAACAATTGAATTTCGAATACGCAGACAAATGGTACAAACATAAACCAGAAACAGTACTGGAAAACGAAAAACACAAAATCATCTGGGATATGGATATACAAACAGATAAACTCATATAAGCAAGTAGAGATGATGTTATTATAATCGACAAGAAGGAAAAATCTTGTAAAATCGTGAATTTCGCCGTTCCCGCCGACAACAGTGTGAAGATCAAAGAGACAAAAAAACGAAGTAAATACACAGAACTAGCCAGAGAACATAAAGGAATATGGAGCATGAAGAAAGTTAGTATAATACCAATAATCCTTGGAGCACTAGGAACAATCCCCAAAAACCTGGAGAAAAGACTGGGAGAAATTGGAATCAAAGGGACCATCGAAACCATACAAAAGACAGCAATGATCAAAACAGCTGAAATCTTAAGGAAAATCCTCGAATGCGGAAACCAACCCGCATAAGCTACAAAGGGTAACAAGTCACAGGGAATTTACAACAGGGAGAAAACAAAACTATACTAAGAATACCACAACACAAACCAAGTAACAGAAACTGCATAAAACATCACTTCATAATCTCCACCCCCCCCCAATAAATTACACCAGCCTCAGCTATCACTACACAAACATGAACCAAGAAACAGAAATTACAAGAAACAATACAAAAATTTAAAAAAATAAAAAATAAAAATAATTAATTGTTTTTAATTGTGCCAGCCTAGGCTGACACCAGACAAAATATTTGTAGAGGAAGATGAGAAGACCGGGGAGGGAAAGCACAAATCAGACCTTCACTGGAAACGTGCGGAGAATGCTAGGACCTTGAGGAGGCTTATTGCCACCGAAATCCCTGAGAAGACCAATTGTCCTTACCAGCGAAAAGTAAATAAGCAGCAGTTGCGATCCTGTTGCATAGTACCAGGACTGGGCCGTGGCAGTTCTCACTTAAATAACTGGTCACGGTCACCAAAACGAGATTTATGTTACATTACATCGTTCTGGAATGACTCCTCGTGATCAACGCTTCCCACAAAATCATAATACGAAATCATACAAAAACCCCTCGGAAGCGCCGACCAAGGCCCCTCCCACAAAATCGATTCAAAGTTCTTAACATCTTTTAAACAACGGCACCAAAAAGAGATTTGTTGCATTACGCACATGAAAATTAAAGCTTCTACACGCTTCTCGAAACACGAAAACTTTACGAAAAGTCCAGAAGCGTTTTCAAACTTTCTTTAACACTCATGTTTAAGTCTTTAAACTGTCAGTCCTTTTACACAATATTTTTTACACTGCTTTCTTTAAACATTTCTTTTCCAGCATTTTTCTTTACATTAAGCATTTTCTCGTTAAAGCATTTTACTTTAAAACATTGTTCTCTTTTTTACACAGTTCGCTAAGCACATTTTACTTATTTTAAACATTTTTCGTAAAGCACATTTCTCTTTAAAACACTTTTTTTGTTAACACATTGTCACAGTTTATTTCTTCAGTTTTTTCAAATTAACTTCAAATTAAACATTGTTCACTTTAAACATTGTTCACTTTTCTTCTTAAACATTGTTCTTTAAACATCGTCCCTTCTTCTTTCCGTTCTAAACTCTTTCAGTTTATCAGATTAGGACCCAAAAATGTTCAATACAAAAAGTTACCTTACATTTGTTTCTTTTGTCGTCCACTGGTTGTGTTCACTATCTATGCCGTCGGTTTCGTTGTGTCTCTGGCCGTGATCCATGCTGGTGGTCTTTGATCTGTGGATAAACTTTATAGACAGGCAGGAGACAAACTTGGAGACAGTTTTTCTTCAGAGAGATTCGATTCTTTTATTCTGGACTTGGTTGTGGGTGGGGTTTCCCATGCATTCGCTCGAGTCTGTACTTCACTCATTCATACGTTTCGCTGTGGGATGCGACGATGCATGGGGATCTCGTCTGGATCTTATTCGAGATCCAGCTAATAACTCTTAGCCCATTTTCTCATGGGTCCGCTTGCTTTCAGGGCGAGCGGCTACATCGTGATGTCCACACTATCACTTCCAAAAGCGTTCACATTCAAAAACTTTCGTTTTTGTTCAAAACAAATGACGTAAGAGACACTACCTCGGGTCGTCCAATAAAACACGACATTCACAATCGTGTTACATCTGACCTTTTCTGACCCGAGATTTCCTGTGTCAACGTCGAATTTATAATTTTGCTATGGTCTTACAAAAAACATGATTGACTCATAACGGCCCCCTTCGGTGCATGTAAGCTCGACCCGCACTCATTGTCTGCATTTGACCCCAGCCATAATTCACACTAGTTAACTCAATTGTATCTAAAAATATCGGGCCCCATCCATAATATAACAATATCGCATCGTTATCGAAAAGAGGTGAAGAATACTGGAAATCTGGGGAGGCTTGTTGTCACTCAGACTCTAGGAAATACCGCTGGTTGTTGTCGGTGAGCAAACACTGACGATTATCTGTAAGAGAACTCCTAGTGAGTACAAATAATAATAATAATAATAATAATAATAATAATAATAATAATAATAATAATAATAATAATAATAATAATAATAATAATAATAATAATAATAAACGAAATTATATAGCAGGAATCTAGTAACAGGTATAAACACCTGGACAGTAGCACGAATAAGATAATCTGGACCATTTATAGACTGGACCGAAGAGGAACTCAGGCACATGGACCAGAGGACTAAGAAATTAATGACCATGTACGACGCACTACATCTAAAACATAATACGAAAAGACTCTACATGAAAGGAAACGAAGGGAGAAGAGGACTGGTAAGTATAGAATATTGTGTGGAAGACTCAAAACAAGAGCTGGAGAAATTACATAACTCAACACATGGAAATCCTTATCACTGCAGCAAGAGAAACAATTCCAACGAACAACTCGGGAAGCACAGAAACAAAACGACAATAAAAGAAAAGTGGGAAGAAAAACAACTACATAGACGTTTCAGAAGACTGACAAGAGAAGAAACCAACGAAAATAGATTGGCATGGCTAAGAAAAGGACACTTAAATAGAGATACGGACTCTTTACTGATGGATGCACAGAACAATGCAATTAGGGCAAACTACATTAAAGCTAAAATAGATAAAACCCAGGAAAACAGTACATGTAAACTCTGTGGACAAAGAGACGAAACAGTAAATCATATGATAAGTAAATGAAGGAAACTTGCCCAAAAAGAATACAAGAACAGACATGACTGTGTGGCGACAGCAGTACACCGGGGACTGTGCAAACAATTGAATTTCGAATACGCAGACAAATGGTACAAACATAAACCAGAAACAGTACTGGAAAACGAAAAACACAAAATCATCTGGGATATGGATATACAAACAGACAAACTCATACAAGCAAGGAGACTTGATTTTATAATAATCAACAAGAAGGAAAAATCTTGCAAAATCGTAGACTTCGCCGTTCCAACAGGCCACTGATTGAAAATCAAAGAAACGAAGTAAATACACGGAACTAGCCAGAGAACTGAAAGGTATATGGAGCACGAAGAAAGTCAGTATAATACCAATAATCGTAGGAGTTCTAAGAACAACCCCAATAAACCTGGAAAAAAGACTGGCAGAAATTGGAATCAAAAAGATCATTGGAACTATACAAAGGACGGCAATGATCAAAACAGCTACAATCTTGAGAAAAATCATTGAATGTCGAAACCAACCCGCATAAGCTACGAATGGTCATACGGAATCTACTACAGGAAGAAAACAAAACCACAGAAAGAACACATCACAAACAAAGAAACAGAAAATGCAAGAAACATCACTTAATAAACTCCCCCAAATAAATTACACCGGCCTACACTGACATGATACAAAAATGAAGCAATGAACAGAAATAGCAAGAAACACGATCAAATCGCAGCCCCCCCCCCAAAAAAAAAATATTTAAAAACATTTTAAAATTAATAACAATAAATAAAAAAAATAAAAAGATAAAAAGATAAAATAAATAATGGTACCAGCCTAGGCTGACACCACACAAAATATTTGCATAGGGTCGAGGGGGATGGGAAGACCGAGGATGGACAGAACAAACCAGACCTCCACTTGAAGTGCAGAGACTGCTGGGACCTTGGGGAGGCTTATTACCACCCAAATACCAGAGAAGACCAATTGTCCTTACCAGCGAGAAATCAATGGTAAGCGGCTGTTGCGATACGGCAAGGTCATTTACGGTAGTTATCGAAAAAAGGGAAGAATACTGGAAATCTGGGAGGCTTGTTGTCACTCAGACTCCAGGTAATACGACTGGTTGTTGTCGATGAGTAATCACTGTGTCAGAACTCTTAATTAGTACAAATACTATTACTACTACTACTACTACTACTACTACTACTACTACTACTACTACTACTAATAATAATAATAATAATAATAATAATAATAATAATAATAATAATAATAATAATAATATTCTGAAATTGAATACATACAGATATTGAACATTTTAACGCCTTCGTGGTTATAATTACTCCATGCTTTCCTGCTAAGGAAAAAAACAAGATGTTTTTACCCTACCCAATCAACCGGTATTGTCCGGGCCTTCGGGTCTGGATTTACGCCGGTCTATCGGTTGTCCGTCCTGTGCAGTTCTAGGAGGTTCACCCTCCCAGGCATTGCCTTCTCACCCTTTGAGAAGGGGTTAGTTTATTGCTAATCGCCTGAGGCGCCCCTACCGGGGAATGCAGACGGGGCTGTCCAGGCAATTTTTAAATGGCCAGAGTGCTCAAATTCTCGAGCGCTGGTTTTTTTCCCACTTTCCCGACCTTGTGTCACATCTTACCTTGTGGGAGGAAGATGAATAGAATCAAGATAGATACGGGATAGGGACGGTTACACACGTGGGGTTGTAAAATCCTGATAAAACCATTAAGATGATCAAAACGGAATAACCAATACTAGGGGTTCCTTTGTAACTGACATCAAAAAGTATTCTCAACCTGTCGCGGATATTAAACAGTTTTATATATACATATCTTTTTTGACATGTCAATCCGTGTGATGTTTAACTCTGAAGGGCAAATCGATAGAGTTTGGGAACAAATAGATCGATATTGCCGAAGGAAGATCATTCGCAATTTACACTGACATATTTTTTACGTTTTTGTTTTGTTTTTACATGTTTGTGTGATCTTAATCTAGCGCGTAATGAATAGCTCCTGGCCAGTAGAAGCTCTCGCCATTACGCGTGTGAAGGAACACGCGCCAATTAATTAAAATTAGTTCAGCTTTTAGTGAAGGTAATGGAAATATACGGCCGCTGATTGTGATGTGGGCGAAGCTTAAATGCCATATCAGACTAGCAGATGAAACCATTTGTAGTATATTTCCGCTTATAGTTCCTATGTTGACATATTTTTTCTGAAAGCATATATAAATACGCATTAAATATGTTTGTAAAGCAAACGATAAAAAAGTAAATAGTAAAGTAGAAAGTCCACTTCACCATTGATGCCGTATCCGAAATTGCGAATCGGTGTTAATAAACAATCCAGAATTATTTTAGACCGCAGAATGTTTATTTTAATCGTTTATAAAAAAAAACAGATTTATTTATTTTTTTATAATTGTTGTAACTTTGTAATACAATTAAATTTGATTAACACTTAATAATTAATAATTAAACTATTAACAAAATATTTTTTTAATAAATACATTCAAATTAAAACAAACGTTTGATTTGATTATTTGTTAAAAATATTTTCAAAATTAAAATATGTCTAAAAAGTTCAAATTATAAAAAAACAGTTTGATTTTATTATGTGTTAATAATTAAACAAATTATTAAAATATATTATTTGCCTAAAAAATAAATCCGGCCTAAAATATAATTAAGTAATTCTGTTGGGATTAACACCGGTTCGAAATTTCCGATTTAAGATACGGTGGCTATGATGAAGTGGGTAATTTCTATTTTAGTAAGTACACTTATTGAATAAATTTCGACAAAACTAGTAAATGGACTATGATAATTATAAAAACGTTTCATTTAATATTAGAATAACCGACGAAATTAGTATTACCTGTATACCAAAAAGCAGCGTTGTGCATTATAAATATTGTCGAGAATATATTCTATTGTTTTTATTTATTTATTTTTTAACATAGTTCACCCCAAACAAGGCAGGACGCCACTGTAGACGTAAGGGGCTACTGAGAAAAAAGAGGGGAGAAGGTAGGGGGCAGTCAACCTAGATTGAGATCTGTGCAGAGAGATGTCTGTTTACATTAGTTTTTCTCTAGTCAGGGGGAGGGGGTTCCGAACATAAACTCCTAGCCCGTGCATGTGTTTGTCAGAGTCTTTACGGTAGAGTGGGAGGTAGTCAGTCATGTCAAAGTGATGAGAGGAGATTGAGGATTGAAGGTTAGTTTCACTAAGAGCTAAGATATCCGGGGAGTTTGTCAGCAGAAAGGTTTCTACGTCGTTGATGTTGGTTCTAAGTCCCCGGATATTTGAGAATGCAAGCCTCAAGGGCGGAGGCGAAAGTGTTTTTTGGGTTTCTGGTTTAGGTTTAATTTTATTTCTTTGTAATGGCATGTTTGTATTTGATTATAGAGTGGGTTGGCCAAAGTTGGTACTTGTTTGGTGCCAATAAGCTCACACAACCAGTCCATTAGTCACGACCTGGTCCATGGGGGTTGTGGCCTCGGGAAAGCCCACCGGAGATAATTGCAGGGTCCCTTTCCATGCGCGACATGGCACATACAACTACCCACGGTATTATGCAACTGATGATGGAACAGCCGTTCTTGGCGCTACCCAAGAGTTTGGGCTCCTTCCTATCAGTCGGAAACAGCAGCCAGACAAGCTGTTTAACCTGTACCCTCAACCTGTCGGAACAAGAGAGACCCAGACTGGTAATGTAAGACTTAGTAATGAAAAAACTTTCCCCAAGTTGCCCAAATAGAGAGAAAGAGAACGGCGTTCATTGTCCTAGTAAGGAAACAAGGCTAGGCACTGAGTGTTTAGAGGCGTCCCAGTGCTGTTACCTCTGCGCCTGACTAATAAACAAAAAAGGAGTGCAAGGGCCGGCGATAGGCAGGACCTATCTACTCCTTAAGCAATTGTAGGTTTGCAAATCGGATATTTTGTTCGAGATTCCAACTCTAGGAAGGTTGTCGGTCAGGACTATGGAGGCCTCCCTCCCCAACGGTTTACTGCAACGGCATAATAGCTGGTAGCAAGGTTTTTGTGTCAGAGATTTCCTTCTCTTAGATGGATAGCCTTACAAGGTCTTACGGGTCCAACACTTCGAGAGGGGTAAAGATAGCCTGCGCCCGTGTACTAGTCGGGTATTTCCTATCCCCCGCAGGTTACAAAAAAAAACTTCCATATACAATGCACATACACACACATATATATAAATATATGTACTTATGTAGATAGAATAAATTCTTTCTTTAAGTATTGTTTACTCAATTAAAAGTATACCGCACTGATTCAATATCACAACTTTTAGTTTTCTTGAAATGAGTTCACCTAAATAAACACTGATCCAAAACGACATGGCGTTTAATAGCAGACGTAACCAATGTTGCCAATTTAGCCGTTTTCTCGCTAGATCTGGAGATTTAGTTCGGTATCTAGCGAGTAAGATTTGAATCTAGCAGCTAGCGTTTTCTTTTCAATAAAATCTGTTGTTTTCGTTAACCTACTTCCTGTATACATTTTCTTTCGAGTCATTGACTTTTTAAAGCTGTTTTCCATAAATGAAAAGTAGAACAGTAGTAGTTGTGCATTTCAATAAAAATGTCAATATTTTAAAATATACGCGTGGTCACCCGACCCTATATAGCCAAATCCACAACGACTTCATAAATATTTTGTTAACTTTACATTTTTCGAATAGTCAGACACATAACTCGTTCATGAATGACGTCCTTTTTTAACATTTAAATTACATACAAATAACATTAAAGTGACAAATAACCATTTAAATAAGATTAAAATTTAAGATATATTTATGGAAAACAGAGAATATTATGTATATTCGTAATATTTTAGGCAGAATACGCAAAGTTAAAAACTAGCGGTTTTCTGGGGATTTTTTAATAGAAATCTAGCGGATTTAAACAATGTCAGTTGGCAATACAGGGAGTTGCATATGGTTTTCTTAGACTTGGGAAGTCCGACTGCGTTTCCAATGTGTATACGCACAGTCGGGGAAAGTCATTGTGGATCACTAAAGCGAATTGTCGCAAGGAAACAATACATCGCCAAAGAAGCTGTTTCTTGGTACAGTGTAACACCAAAGAATGGTGTTGGCAGTGGAACTGCCCCGCTAATGCATAGTACCAATATGAAGTCTGATTGCAGGGTGTTGATGGCACTCTTCTTTTCACCATTTATTTAGCGTCAGGCGTAACAACCGTGGACACAGCTTTTTTACAAGGGCTTTCCGTCTATAGAACAATATTGTGGGACTGCTTCCCTGTTTATTACAACTAAGTCGTTTTCAAAGGTGAATAGATTATTTACTAATGAGTCACCACATTAGCCATACGAAGATTAAGTTTAATGAGATCAAATGGTTTTACATCTACTAGCTGATCTATTCGTACATGCAGGGTTTCTCGAATGTTTCATATTTTATACGTCAAGTAAACTTGAAAAACAATGTATTATTTACATTCTAATTAAAACAATTTAAACATACGTCTCCTTTCCTTGTAGAGCTGAATAAATGTTGTTCGTTCAAGTCGATGTCACATGCCCTACAATCAGTCCAATAGTTGCTTAGTTACTGTCTGGCTGATGTATGGTTATGTTCAGTCCTACATTTGTGTGTGTATGTATGTGTATGTATCTCTATTATAATAATATAGAATATTTAAAGACTAAGGTTTTTACTCTAAAAAATCGATGATTTTTGTGGAAAAAACATCTTTTTGCGAAAAGTAACAAATAAAATACTTATTTATTGTATATTTTATATGCTTATGTATATATTTACATAACACTTTTAAAAATAATTAAAAATCTTATATCTAAGTTCTATAATCGTTTTAACATTTTTTGGAACAAAACAGGCTTCTTGATAAATTAACAAGAATCTTTTTTTTTTCTCTGAAGAATTCTGCAATTTTCGGTCATAAGTGAATCTGACAAACTCTTTATTAGATATCTGAAATAAACAGATTACTGTTCATATAAAATAGTGTTTATTTGATATATTTTAACTATTTCCACTATATATATATATATATATATATATATATATATATATATATATATAGTCTAATGAAGCTTTGAGTCATTAAAAAAAAATGCAGTTTAAATTCCCAGAGAAACTAACTAAATCCAAGATATTGCAGGCTTAACATTCGTTGGAAAATTAATAAATAAAAAATAAAAAATAAATACAAAAAATAAAAAGGGGGGTTAAGTATCTAAGAGTGAAACAAAAACAGGAGACCTTAAGCGTCTAATATTAACACGGGGATCATCAGCTGCTTACCATATATATATATATATATATATATATATATATATACATTTATTAAACCAGAAACTACCACGACGGTTGAACCGGTGGTTTCGTACACTGAGGAGTTGGCAGCCGTCGAAATTAAAACCACCTGATACTCTTTTGATTGGTTGCGCGTGTGTGCTATGAATTTAAAAAAGGGCATATTTTTACATATAATTAAGAATCTTGATTAATGAATAATTAAGTAAATTAAAAAGTTAGTGACTTGCTGGGTTTAATAATTACAAGAGAGGAATTTTTTAATAAAAATATTTATGAATATATTTAAGGATGGTATATGGGAAAATGAAGATAAATTTTAGATTTGAAATTTATATCAGAAGATTAACACTTTACAGGGAAATTGATATAAAAGTTTATGAAATGTATATAAAAGTTCATGAAATTTATATAAAAGTTCATGAAATTTATATAAAAGTTTATGAAATTTATACAAATATTAAAAACTAATAACTTGTACTAAGGGGGTTATTTGGCGAAATCGTTTTATAAGATTCTCAACCTTTAGTTGCTGGAAAGTTAATTTTTGTGTTAATAGTTCTGTTGAGTTTATAAGTAAAACGCTTTTTTCGGTGAATGCAACCTTTAAATATTTCATCGCTGACGTTTAAGCAATTCGTATTTGGATCATTTATGGCTTTAAAGATGTAAAATTTCTCGGAGTCGCATAAAGGACAGCTGTTTAGTGCAGAGGAAAAAGATGGTCGTTTCTCAATAATTTTCCACTTGATATTGAAAGGTGTTCCTTTTTCTTTTAATTTCCAGATCCGGTTGGCTAGGGCGGTGTTGGCTTTATCTTCATATTTAAATGTATATTTGTGTGTATACAGTCTTTTCTTGAATGAGCCTTTTTTCATGTCAATGTATTTTCCGACTTCGCCGTTAGGTTGACTGGTGACGGTCGCCTCGTAAACAACGGAGTCGATCATACAATTCCATTCGAGGGGGCAGTTGCTTTTGTTTTGGCATGAACAGCCCGTCACTGGTTTTGGAATCGGATCTCTGGAAATTATTTTTTCTTATGGAAGGCATAGTTGAATAACTTGTCTTTATAGTGTTTCTGTTGAATATTTTGTGTAAGCTATGAGAGGTGGGGAAATGCTTGTCTATTAATTTAAGTAAGAGGTGACCAACCCTTGTCTTGATGTTGTTGGAGAAGGGCGGTGAGAACCAGATCACGGATCTCGTTCTGTTTCGGCTGTTTTGTGATTGGTTTTGGTTCGGTGAATATGAAATTTTTTCCTTGAACCCGCTGTCGTGTCAAGCTTTGTTGTAATACGGTGTTTGAAGATTTCGTGGCTGGAGGAAAGGTTGGAGATCCTTTGGCTAATATTCTTAATAAGATTTTTTAAAACGACTGGTGGATGGCAGGAGTCTTTATGGATGTATTGCAGTGTTTCATTTGTTTGTGGAAAGGTTGATGTGTTTTATTTATAAGGTTCAGTGTGGTATCCAGAAAGTTTAATTGGTCTAAATTAGTTTTAATAGTTATTTTAAAGCGTAGATTATGTAACGTGTGTATCAGGTCTTTTCTTAGTTTATCCAGTGTCTTGATTGCGTGACAGACAGAGGCTGTCGTCTCTATATAAGCCAAAGAAGTAGTCGGTGAACTTATATTGTAGGGTGCTCAATATAAATAGCCTGACAAGGTAACATATGTCAGCACTGTCGTGAGACCCCATCGCAACGTCGAATGGGTATTCTGGGTTTGATTTCTTAACCCAGGTATTTCTCTCGAAGAAAAGTAGTGCTTTTCTAGCATGCAGAATAGTATAACTTTCTAATTGGTTTATTTTTGTAAATGAAAGCGCCAATGTGAGGGCCTTATCTAGTGTTTCTTTTGTAATGGAAGGATAAAAATCTACTATATCGAACTGTGTGAATTTGCATCTCTGTTTGTCTTTTATATTATTGAACCAATTTAGGACTGACATAGTGTTTCCCCAGAGATTAAGGTTCGTTTTACATTTAATTTTATTAACTATATTCTTAACTATTTATTAACTATATTCTTAACTATTTATTAACTAAATTCTTAACTATAAATTTACTAACTATTCCTATATCGCTTTTAGCTGGGTTGATGAGTCTGCAGGACGGCTTGCTATTAAACTTATCTTTGTGATCTTTAAGACTAATGAAAACTTTTCTTTTTGCTAAGTAGTTTGCTTTGTACTCTATGTTTCATTTTCTAGATAATTCGGTAGTTATTAATGGTTGTATATGTGTTACCTTTTGCTAACTGGTATTTATTGGTGATGGAGTTATTGGTTAGTGTAATGCATTTCTCATTTTTCATTTTGTAAATGTGTTTTAGTTTTGTCTGAAAAAACTAATGTGTAATTATCTCTTTTAAGTTTGTTCAGATTTTTTCTGTCTTCGGCGAGTTTTTTATAGAAAAGGTTTGTGTAGTTAGTGAACTGTAAGTTGTACATAATGCCGAGGAGATCCTTTTCGTAATTGTCTAAGATGTTCACTTTAGGCGGGTATTTCCCTGATTTGAGGCCGTAGTGATTTTCTCTGTTTGTATTTGGCCGACATTCAGAACTTTCCACCTCATTTTGCAGATGACGGGAGAATTTTGGTGTCGCTTGATTATTGGATGTTCGTATGTTTTTTGTTGAGTATTCGAAGTTATGAATATCCATAGTTCAGGGTGCTGATGGTCATTCCTGAATGACCGCTCTGATGTTGGTATATTTCCTGAGAGAGTTCGACAACTGGGCCACCAGTCCGTAACTGTAATTCCCGGCGGGAGCTGTATATATTACTTGAAAGAAGGTAGTCAACTTCCAGCAGAGAGCTCAATTAAATCAGTAAAGAGAATTAAGTGCTTAATATTTATTTATTAAACCAGGAACTACCACGACGGTTGAACCGGCGGTTTCGTACACTGAGGAATTGGATCTCAGACACTCATCGACAGCCGTCGAAATGGTTGGATAATTCAAACGTTATGATGTTAAAATTAAAACCACGTGATACACTTTTGATTGGTTGCGCGTGTGTGCTATTAATTAGTCGGGGTAGTTTCTGGTTTAATAAATAAATATTAAGCTCTTAATTCTGTTTACTGAATTGAGTGAGAACTCTGCTGGAAATTTCCTACCTCCTTGCAAGTAATCTATATATATATATATATATATATATATATATATATATATATATATATATATACCTAACTTTATATAGAGATATATGAACACTGCTTGTTGGCACAACACAAGCAATGTTGGGTTTTTATGAATTTTTTCAGGGATCAACACATTCCATTCAGACAGGTTCATAAGAAATATATGTGCCAAGGGGGGGGGGGCATTTAAAAAAAAATTTCAGATTCTCATATCTAATAACTAAAAGCAGTCAGCGGACACAAACAATGATACACACGTCTCTCCTATTGATTATTACTACCAGAAGCAGTCGGCGTTGTTCGGGAATGAAAATGGTATTTATATATAATATAAACAAGTCAAGGTAACATAGACATAATTCTAAAGATATTGCCTGCTGTACAAAGTTTGAATTCTCTTATGTTGGTCTTAGTGGCTTGGGTAGTAATGTTCAGAATACACTGCATGCTCTTCTGAGACTGCAATCTGGTCACTGCCGATTCATCCAGCTACATAACTTTAACTGTGCACCTCATCGAGGCGTATCCGCAAACCAAATTTCAACTCTGTACCCGTTCAGCTGAGAATGTTCTGGGTGTACGCAGAAACACACCAACATACCTAGAGACGACGTATTTTATTAATATAGATTACCGATTGTGTGTTCTACAGGTGCACGACACAACCGCATTGAACTCGTATGAAGATGTCCGCAAAGTCTAATTAAGAACGGACTTCCATACAAATTGAATTAGAATTTATCTTCTTCTCAGACGCCGTCTTCTTCATCTTTCACTATATCGTCTTCCTTCTTTTTTACCTTCTTCTTTTCTCTTTCTTTTTCTTATCTTTCTTTTTCTTCTTTTCTCTTTCTTTTTCTTCTTTTCTCTTTCTTCTTCTTCTTTTCTCTTTCTTTTTCTTCTTCTTCTTCTTCTTCTTTTCTCTTACTTTTTCTTCACTTTCTTTTTCTTCTTTTCTCTTTCTTTTTCTTCTTTTCTTTTTCTTTTTCTTCTTTTCTCTTTCTTCTTCTTCTTTTCTCTTTCTTCTTCATCTTTCACTATTTCGTCTTCCTTCTTTTTTACCTTCTTCTTTTCTCTTTCTTTTTCTTCTTTTCTCTTTCTACTTCTTCTTTTCTCTTTCTTTTTCTTCTTTTCTCTTTCTTCTTCTTCTTTTCTCTTTCTTTTTCTTCTTTTCTCTTTCTTCTTCTTATTTTCTCTTTCTTTTTCTTCTTTTCTCTTTCTTCTTTTTCTTTTCTCTTTCTTTTTCTTCTTCTTCTTCTTCTTCTTCTTTTCTCTTTCTTCTTCTTCTTTTCTTTCACCCTCTTCTTCGTCTAGTTCTCCATTTTTATCTTTTATTTTTTCTTCTAAATTTTTTCTTCTTTTAATTTATTCAAACTTTTCTCGTTAGTTTTTATCTTTTATTTTTTGCTTTTCGCATTTTCTTCCTTTTCGTCCCTTTCTTCTTCTTCTGCATCTTTTTCTTCTTTTCTATTCATCTAAATTTTCATTCTCTTCTCTTTTCTCTTCCAATTCTTCTCCTTCGTTTTACTTATGCTTCTTTTTCTTCCTCTTTTTCTCAGTCTTCCTCTCCTCCTTCTCTTCCCTCTATTCCCCCTCTTTCTTTTCCATTTCCATTTTCACTTTCTCAGTCTGTTTTTCGTCATCTTCTTTTCCTTCTTCCTTCTTATTCTCTCACTTTTTCTTCATCTTCGTTCTCTCGTCTCCCGTCCGTGTTTCTTCTTTTCATCAGTTCAGAGTTATCTTCATCGCGATAAATAGCTTAATATAACCGACGCATAGTCACCCAGAACAAATCATGGTGTGCGAACACGTGCTGCTGCGCCGATTAAAACAAAATTGATCGTCAAAAAAAAAAAAACAACAGCATTCGTCGATACTTCTGAGATTAGATTTCCTTTCCATTTGCATTATTTATTTGTTTGCGAGTTTTTCTTAGAGTTACTGTCGTATTCACAGCGTCCCGGCGTTAGCACTGTCCAGCCTTCTTTAGCTGTTTTTCTTTGTAGTCGTACCGTTGAACCTTTTATTCAAGCAACTTGGCTCGATTGTCCTAGTTCCGGGTTACATGCATTTTTCTATCTATTAAAATATATGTAATAAGTTTTTTTTGTTACATTAGATAGAAATTATATTAAAAGAGATAAATAAGACTTCAAATAACATTCAATGAAGAACATTTTCATAGAAAACATAAATTATTGCGTATATTCGTAATATTTTGGTCAGGATACGAAAAGTTAACAACTAGCAGTTTTGTGGAGATTTTTCACTGCGATCCAGCAGGTTTAAAAAATCTCAGTTTTCAATACTGGAAGTTTCATAAGGTTTACTGAGACCTTGGATGTCCGACTGTGTTTATGATGTGAATACGCACAGTCGGGATATGGTTTTGTTTTGTTAAATTCCGTGATCAATTATTAAACGTAAACTTACTAGAATTCAACGCTTTTATTCATTTTGTTACATATTCAGTGAGACAATCTATGAATATTAAAAATATATATAAACCTAATGCTTAGTATCTTTTTTACTTACACATATAAGACATGTCTCATGTATATGCGGTAATTATTAAGGGTTTTTTTGTTATGTGTACAAGTATCATTTATAATGTTGGGATTATCTCCCCTTTAAATTTATTAGCTGTATCTACACACGATTGTGTTTTTCTTTATTTTAAGAAAAACATTTATTTTGATATAAAGATATTATGTTTATGCGGTAATTATAAAGGGTTTTTTTTGTTTATAATGTTAGGATTGTCAATTTTTTATTCTATGAAAGCCATTTATTTTCATATCAAGATTTTGCTTTTAGATATGAGTTTGAAACTTAGATTTAATTAATACAGCATAGTTTGTTTATAAATTAATTGAACCAACTTATCTAAAACTCTATAATTATTTGTTGGTATTGTTTTCTAAAAAATAAAACAAAATGCGGATGCCGAGAATGATGATTAAGAAGAGAAACTTTAGTTTGAAGCTTCCCGATCTGACTTATTTTGCTGGGCGGTTATTTGCTATCAGCGTTAAACCTCTCTTTTTCCCTATTTACCAAAAAGCAGATGCGTAATAAACAAGAACATGATTTTGGCCACGTTTATATTACGACCTGTATATTTACAAGATTATTATAGTATATTTATTAAAAATAAATAATAAAATGTATGTTTATTAACTTTCGTGAAATCGATAACAATTTATGCAGCCTGACACCAGTGTATACGAAGCTGGTTTCTTTCGAACTCAAATATCCATCTGGTTAAGTATGGAAATCGGTCAACTTGATTGCATTATTCTTTTACGAAGACTAGATCTTTATATACAATAGATGTAATTATATTATTCGTAGGAAAAAAAGCGATCAATGAAAAAACGCAGGAACTCGACTGGCTGTAATTTATATATTAGATTGGTGGTTATTATTTTGCGTTCTTCCCTAGACTTAACCTAATTAAATGGACACTGTAGCCTTGCACCTGTGCTTATGTTAGAGTTAAGTTTTCCTGATCTCTGTCTACGCCGGCGGATTAAATGCATAGTTTAGTACAAATATTGGGAGACAACATGAAGAGTATCGATGTGTTGGGTTTAAACCTTAAGAAAAGTTTAACAATCATTATTAAAAAACAGTTTTAAATTGTCTGCTCTATAATCAAGATTAACGTGTATTTATTGTATATATATATATATATATATATATATATATATATATATATATATATATGTGTGTGTGTGTATAGTTCGGCAGCAAGTCATTTTTATGCAATCTTCATTGAAGACCACCGAGCTCTCGCTTCACGATCTTTCGTGTCAATCTCCCGACGCGGCGAGCAATTCTTCGGTTCTCAGGTGTTAACCGGTGGAGTATGGCACCTAGCGTTGTGTCATGGGTCATTCCTCGAGCGCTTTCGGTCTGTTGACGTCTTCAGGGCGCTGTGTTTTATCGTTACTAAGAGCCGTATTTATAGTTTAATTATTGATTATCATTATATATTAATTGTTAAAAACCGATAGGGCGTTTGTACCGGTAGTTAATGACATATATATATATATATATATATATATATATATATATATATATATATATATATATATATATATATATATTATATGTTATATTTTCTTCTTCTTCTTCTTCTTTTTCTTTTTTAACATTTCTTTCTTTCTTTCTCCCTTTCTACACGTGACTATTTTTTCTTTCAAATTGTGTTTTTTGTATAAATTTGAAAACTTTTCTGTCTTTAATTAAAGTTCTGCTACCGATTGATGATGATTGTATTTTAACAATCGAAATATTTTGGTAGAACTTTTCAATATGTGTTTTTGAGTTTATTTTTGCTAGTTGTTGATTAGCTTATCCTTTATTCCATTTTTATTTTTACATTTTTTCTGAAACATTGTTTCTTTAATTCCTCATATATATATATATATATATATATATATATATATATATATATATATATATATATATATATATATATATAAGTGATGTGTGCAACCAGGTATTCCCCCATGTTATTTCTCTTTCTCGTATATCGAGCATTACTTCTCCATGATAGTTTATATTTTAAACATATATTTTATATCGTTATTTTTCTTTTTTCACTAAATATGGAAGTGGAAAAATAAAAACCGAAATGTGTGTATATATATTCATAAACGTTTCGTCTTTATTCAAAGACTTTCTAAATATGACTGATTTGAAGGAAAACATAGAGATCATCTTGAGAAAGTCTTGAAATAAAGAAGAAACGTTAATGAATAAAATGCGTCTGATATAGCGAGACGAGCTATACGCCGATCTCTCTCTATCTCTCTCTTTCTTTCTCTCTCTTTATTTCTCTCTTTCTTTCTCTCTTTCCCACACGCATACGAAAATAACTTATCTCTGTCACTGCTCTCTTTTTTAAATAAATCTTTTATATAAAGAGTCTGTGTCGGAGTCCGTTTATCAGTAAGCGAAAATGCTCCTTATTATGAATAAGGAGTATTTTTGTTTGCTGATGACGCGACAACAACAACAAGAAGGGTGTATAAAGGATGTATACACGCTCGGTAGTTTAAAGTGCAACAAATAAATGTACTTCTTTCCAGTCACTGGAGCTAAAAACGTGCGGGACGAAACTATTTCCATATTAAGAGAAAGTATTTCAGCAAATAGCAAGTCAGAAAACTCCCACTGTCTGAAATGAATTCAGAAAGGAACCTTTTACTTTATTTCCATAATGAAGCGTTTTCTTTTCTTTGTTTTCCTTTCTGCTTTGTTCTATACCGATTGATACGTTTATTTCTTTCTATTTCTCTTTTATAAAACTTTGCAGTTTGGGGATGCTTTCTTTCTTTTTTATATCTTTTCTTTAACTTCACCGATTGAAACGTTATTTTATATGGATATTACTGCTAACCCTGGCGAAGCATATTCTTACACGTCATCCTTTACGGCGGATGTACATTCGTATTTAAATAATATACATAGAGAAAATAGTGAGAGATTATTTCCACTTCTGTTGTTATCATGTCGATAGAGCGACTTTTTAACTATCGCTTCAAACAAAACACATATTCACTAAGGTCGGATCAGTACGTTATAAACACATTAAATACAAAATGTATTCAAGATAAAAAGATCATGTTGCGCCAAGTGTTCGTATTTATAAACATATCTTCCTTGAAAAAACAATCGTTTAATAGTATTTCTTTATTGATATTGTAACATTGTTTGCTATATTTAGGATCGAGTTTCGATCTCGGCTCGAGGCACTTACTTGTCTAGCACCATCGAAGAGTTGTGCTAGAGTGAAACAGTCCGTCTGTAGATGTTTATGTAATTATTGTAGTATTTATTTGCCTATTTTCATATGTGCAGCATATGTTATTTTATGATTGGTTGTTATGCTTGTGTGTATGGGTTCGCGTAGCCTTGGGGTGCATATACACCAGCGCATGTATGGCTATGTGTGTGCTTAATAAATATGTATTTATTTGTCAGTATATGTTTTTATCTTTATGTATGTGGATATATATGGGTATGTTTATGTGTGTAATGTGTGTATTATGTATGTATATGTGTGTAAAGTATTAGCATTTGTATGAGTGTGTATACGGATATATGTGTATATACGCGTGTGTTGTAGATCACTGTCGCTGCTCGTTGTAAAAATACACGCCGGCTCGGTATTTACAAAGTTAAATTCCTCCTTTATTATCAGCTAATTTGCGGTGGAACGCTCTTGACTGCGAATCAGTGGCGATTTGTGATCGGAGTTCGAACCCGCCTTCTTAAAAAATAAAACAACAGTTCGTACCGCCTAAAAAAAGAAACGTCCAACTTCTTTGTAATATAGCAAGAAAAATCCCAGCAGAGTGGGCGATTAATTGAGAATTAAAATTAAAAAATAAAAATTAAAAGCTTAATATTTATTTATTTTGGCACAGAAAAAATAGTTACTGCCCTTAGACTGCCCGGATAGTATCTTTAATTAAATTCCTTTTGGATTGATTTAAAGTCATTTAATCCAGGATTTAATGTTGAATTAAATGTTGTTCGTTTAACCTTTTTATCTCTTCATAAGTATAATCCTTAAGCCTATTTTCTCTCCTTAATTCCTTTAGAAGACACATCATGAAACCCCAAAACAGTAACGACCAAATATACGATATTCATAAATATTGACTCACGGGATTTATATAAAAATATATATATTTTTTTTTATATCTCTTTAAATCTTCTCCGGTTTAAATCTCAACTGTAACTTTTCACACACACCCCGTTTTTCAAACCTTATTAAACGTTCCTTACACTAAATTTAAACAAACATAATAATACGTTCAAACGAGATTGACACGTTAC
>OY744520.1:204636506-204696506 GCA_963556195.1 Sepiola atlantica | reverse complement strand
TTCTTTTTCCGTTTACTCCCATGTTCTTCTTTGTCTTTCATTTCCTTCATCTTTTCAAGTTTCATTTCATGTTTTTATTTTCTTCTATTCTCATTTCCTTCTTTCTTCTTGTTTACCCCCCCCCCTTTCTGCCTTCTTCTTTTCGGTATCCGACACAGTAGGCGCACATGATCTTCTTGGCATGGTTTACAGCACAATCTTGGTTTAATTTCCCATAAAAACGAACGAATAGTTCGCGTTCATCTGTTAACTTCAATAAAATCATATTAAAAAAAGCAAAAATATTTTATTGTTCATCTTGACGGCTTGCGATGAAGATAGTACCAAGATGTTTTTCATCGCGACTGGTATCCTTGTTAATATTCTTCACGACGCTTCTGACGATGTCAATATAAAACAGATTTCATTTATTTAACTAGTCCTTAACAATAAATTCATTTATTGGTCGGAAGGTGCACCTGAGTACTCATATTAAAAAAGATACAAGAAGAATATATAATAATAAATCTTATGTCAAGAATTAATATTCCAATTTTGATCAGAATTCATTATATTAATTTTATTCTAAAAATATCTAAAATGTAAATGGTCTTACGACGGAATTTAAATTCAGAGAATCATGTTTCATTAGTGTCTGATATCTATGGATATAAGTCAAATGCAATTCTGATATATTTGTATTTCCATATTAGAGGTTTTCCTTATATTATCCCTAATAATAAACCATTTACACAATTCTAAATAAACGGACATTTTATATATATATATATATATATATATATATATATATATATATATATATATATATATATATATATATATATAAATTTATTTTATGAGTTCGTAAAAGTAATCCATGGACACGTATTTCTAGCTCACAGCCGTCATCAGCATGGCTAACTTAAGTTAAGTTAAGTTAGCCATGCTGATGACGGGTGTTAGCAAGAAACACGTGTCCATGGATTACTTTTATGTACGCATAAAATAAATAAAACTATATATATTAACGAAAACTGCGTCTTATAAAATTAAGGGCGATTAACAATGCAATTCACTGCATCTTAATCACTTAGGAAGTGAGAAAAACGAATAATAGTAAGTAAAATAAAAACAACGAATGCTGCTATCACTAATAAAAATAGTTACATAAAAATACATCATGTATTAAGGTGATAAAAATCGTACATATTTTTAGACAAGCGCTTTGGTCCAATGCTAAAGACGCTGGGCTATAGATATCAATATCGAAGGTTCGATTATTGTCTAAGTTAGCCATGCTGATTACGTGTGTGAGCAAGAAACACGTGTCTATGGATTACTTTTATGAACGTATAATATATATATATTGTTACACCGGCCGTTTTTAAACAGGAGAAACACCACCGGTTGTCACTATAAATAGTGCGAGACACCAGAAGACAAAACACAGTTTGCAACTGTCGTTCAGTTGCTTTCTTGGCTTTTGGCCAAGATCAAAGTGTAGTATCTGTTCCGATGGATACTGCACGAGACTGGTCCTGTGCAGTTCTAGGAGGTCCACCCTCCCAGGCTTTGCCTCCCCTCTTTGGGGAGGAGTAAGTTTATTGCTTGCTGTCTGAGGCGCCCCTACCGGGGAATGCCGACGGGGCTGCCCAGGCAATTTTTAAATGGTCAGATGGCTCACCTCTCGAGCGCTGGCTTATCTAATCCCACTTTCCGACCTTGTGTCACATTTTACCTTGTGGGAGGTAGATAAATATCCAGTCTTGTAACTGTCGTTCAGCCGCTTTCTTGTCCTTTTAGCCAAGATCAAAGTGTAGTATCTGTTCCGATGGATACTGCACGAGACTGGTCCTGTGCAGTTCTAGGAGGTCCACCCTCCCAGGCTTTGCCTCCCCTCTTTGGGGAGGAGTAAGTTTATTGCTTACTGTCTGAAGCGCCCCTACCAGGGAATGCCGACGGGGCTGTCCAGGCAATTTTTAAAGGTAATAGGTGCTCTCCCTCTAGAGTGCTGATTTATCAAAACCCCACTTTCCGACCTTGTGTCACATTTTACTCTGTGGGGAGTAGATAAATACCCAGTCTTGTAACTGTCTAGCCAAGAGCTAGTCACTTTCTTACTTTGTTAATCCACTTGTTAAACCAACCCTCGACTTGACTTCCTTTATTTATTATTTACTGTGGAACAACTTCACAACAGATTGGCGACGAGGAATCGAAACGAGTTCACTGCAAAAAAAAAAATCACCCAAAGTGATTCGCAAGATCTTCACGGAAAAAAACCATCTTAGTCAGATATTTGGATTCGCAAGGATTAACAGCAAATTAACTACTGAGTAGTTAAGCGAAAAGAAAAAAAAAACACACAAATTCAAAACTTGCTACCAAAAATCGAAAACTAAAAAAAGGGTAAGACATTTTCAATTATTGAAATAATTTAATACACTGATACCTTTATTTTTCGCTTCAAGTTTCACTGACTCGTTAAGATAAATGTTATCCGCGTCAACTATTACAGATATTGTGTAAGTTTGTCGTTATTATTAGGACAACATCTGATATTTGAGCAAACTCCGGATTGACTATTTATTAAAACGGTCTACCACAGAATTGTCGAGAGCAAAAGACGGACAGTAAAAAAAATATATTCGCGTAAGTCATTTGTGCTTCTAACAAAGAACTGTTAAATAAACAAGTCGCATTTTTGCAAAATGAAAAGGGGTTAAAAGATTTCCCATAAAACTAGTCTTATTAGGCTTATAGCGATGGACTTGGTTTTGTAAAACTACGTACACATATATAATTTTTTTTTTAAATTTAAAAAAAATTTCTTAGTTTTATTTTTCAAACAAAAGAACTGGGATTGAATTTTTTTATTAAGGAATAATATATTTCTTGTTTTGTGTATTAGTTTAGCAAACTAATTATATTAAGCACGTTGTGGGGAAAACTGATTAATTTTTACAAGTGTAAATTGTGTGGTGCATGACTTGAATTCGTGAATGATGGACACTGAATTCAAAGATTCTCTTTTTCAATTACTTAAATTCCAAACGGAACAAAATGTTGCGTTACAAAGACAGCAAGTTGAACAACAAATGGAACTTCAAAGAAAACAAGTTGAAATTGAGGAGAAATTTAAAAGAGAGTTGTTGGAACAGCAAAAAGCCCAAAGAAAAATGCATGCTGAACAAAAAGAGCTGGCGACAACACGAGAAGAAAGATTCCAAGAAAGACTGCTACAACAGCAGAAACACTTCGAAGAACTCTTGATAAAAACACAGGAGGAACAGAGAAAATTTCTGGAGGCAACACAGTTAACGAAAGTAAACGAGAATCATAATGCATTCTCCCAGACGGCTGTGTAGAGCGCTATCGAAATTTTCAATTATAATCCAGAAGACGATGTCACTTTTGCTCACTTCTATAGAAGATATGAAGATATTTTTGTATCGGACTGCAGTACATGGACAGACTCTAAAAAAGTTAGATTTTTGCTAAGAAAATTAGGAGCTGCCGAGCAAACAAAGTTCGTGAATTGTATCCTTCTAAAAAAGACCAGTGAGTTGAACTTCCAGGAGGCAGTTACTTTACTAACAGAACTGTTTTCTACAAAAACTTCTTTTTTCCATAGGAGATATAAGTGTATGAATGTCACTAGAAGAGAGGAAGACGACTACATTACGTATGCAACTATAGTAAATAAACTTTGCGACGATTTTAAATTAGAGGAATTATCATCGGATAATTTTAAATGTTTAATATTCTTGCAAGGTCTCGTCTTAAATAAAGACTCTGAAATCAGACGTCGTGTCTTAAATAAACTCGAAAATGAGCCATGTATAACAATACAAAACTTAGCGGAAGATTGTGAACGTTTTGTTGCGTTGAAACAGGACAGTCGTGACATAGAGGAAAACGGAGTGTCGCACATTAAAAAAATCCATCAGAAGAAAAAATTGACTTCAATGAATAACAAGAGAAAAAAAACATGGAAAAGATCCACCTGGACCGTGTTGGAGGTGTGGAGATAACCATTGGTACAATGAGTGTCCCTACATATTCAAACAATGTGACAACTGCCACCAGAAAGGACATAAGGCATCACGTTGTAGAAAAAAAACTGGTAGAAAAACAGCCATTAAACTGACAAAAATTGAACCTGAAGAACAAAATATCCGGAAATATGTACAGGTCAAAATGCTTAAAACAAAGTAAGACTACAGCTTGATAGTGGGTCTGACATTTCCATCATTAATGTACAGACATGGAAGAAGCTTGGGAGACCCACTATGATCAAATCACAAAAAACGGCGAGAAGCGTCAGTGGTGAAAAAATAACCTTCGAAGGGGAATTATTGACGAATATTTCTTTCCAGAATAAGACCGTAAAAGCCAAAATTTTTGTCATGCGAAAAACGAACTGATCTGATTAAATAGTTTAGCCTATGGGATCTGCCTTTAAGCTCCTTTTGCCAAGAGGTTGAGGATTCGAATGTGGAGGCAGAAAAACTCAAGAGGGAATTAAAAGAAAATTTTCCAGACGTATTTTCAGGCGGTCTTAGAAGGTGTACAAAAGCGGTAGAAAAGTTTGAAGTTAAAACAAATGAACTACCTGTGTTCAGAAAGAAAAGAAATGTTCCATACGCCGCTATAGAGCAAATAGACGGTGAATTAGAAAGACTCGAGAACATAGCTGTCATTTAAAAAATTGAAGCCCTGAAGAAATATTTGCGAAACTGTGTGGAGGAAAATATTTTTCTAAAATCGACCTCAGCGACGCTTATCTTTAAATCCCTGTCGATGAAGAGTGTTCAAAACTGCTATGTATCAATACCCATAAGGGATTATACAAATTTAACCGACTTCCTTTTCGAGTAAAGGTCGCCCCTGCGATTTTTCAACAAATTATGGACATGATGTTAAATGGAATGGATTTCGCAGTAGGGGACCTGGACGATGTGTTAATAAACAGCGTTAGCAAAGAACAACACAAGACTCATGTAAACCGAGTATTCAAAAAAAATCCAGGATTATGGGTTTAAAATCAAAGATGAGAAATGTACTTTTTTCATGGGAAAAATAAAATACTTAGGACAAATCATCGATGAGCAAGGAAGAAGGCCAGACCCAGATAGGGAAATGGCGATACGGAACATGCCTGCTCCAGAAAATATTGCGTCTCTACAAAGTTTGTTAGGGTTGGCGAATTACTACAATGTGTTCGTACCAAACATGCATAAACTAAGATCACCCTTAAATGAACTGTTAAAGAAGGACCAAAAATGGGTCTGGACGCAAGAGTGCGAAGAAGCGTTTCAGAAAATTAAAGATATCTTAAGGTCTGACTTGTTTCTGGCACATTATAATCCCAAGCGCAATATTGTAGTTGCAAGCGATGCCAGCAACTATGGTATAGGGACATGCATATTGCACAAAATGGATGATGGAAAATTAAAACCTATAGCCCATGCATCCCAAACACTTCTACCAGCCGAAAAAAACTACTCTCAAATTGAGAAAGAGGCGCTAAGCATTATATTCGCGGTAAAGAAATTTCATCGTTTCCTGCACGGTAGACAATTTCTGTTACAAACAGACCACAAACCCTTATTAACGATTTTCGGATCGAAAAAGGGACTACCACAACACACTGCGAATAGACTCCAAACATGGGGTACCATTCTTCTTAACTACAATTTTCAAATGGAATATGTACCATCTAAGAAATTTGGTAATGCAGACGGGTTATCAAGATTGATACCTAAGCAGACAGAACCATTGGAGGATATGGTGATAGCAGCCATTCAAGCGGAAGCTGAAGTAAAAAAAACGTTATTAATCCCCAGATCGGGATATTTTCAAAGGGGGGTGTTACACCGGCCGTTCTTACACAGGAGAAACAACACCGGTTGTCACTATAAATAGTGCGAGACACCAGAAGACAAAACACAGTCTTGTAACTGTCTAGCCAAGAGCTAGTCAATTTCTTACTTTGTTAATACACTTGTTAAACCAGCCCTCAACTTGACTTCCTATATTTATTATTTACTGTGGAACAACTTCACAACATATATATATATATATATATATATATATATATATATATATATATATATATATATATATATATATATATATATTAACGAAAAATACGTCCTATAAAGTTAAGGGGGACTAATAATGCAATTCTCTGCATCTTAATCACTTAGAAAGTGAAAAAAAAAGCAACGAACTCTGCAATCAGCAATAAAAATAATTACATAAAAATACATTATATATATATATATATATATATATATATATATATATATATATATATATATATATATATATATAAGATAGATGAAAAAATGACCAATTTTTCAAAGCTTAAAATCTTATCAGAGGAATTACATAGATAAGTTGGCAGCGGAAGAGCCAAAATTCAAAATTTGAAAAATATATTAAGTAATTGAGAGTGAGAACGTGTGTGTAAAAAATGTGGTCAGTTCAGTTGGTAAATGTCCGTTGATAAGGTGTCCAGTGAGAGGACATTTTAAGATGGAAAAAAGGGGTTTCGTGAAGACAGCATTGAAAAAGGTCAATAAAGAAGTAAATCCAATATAAAGATGTTGGTGTTAATCGTAGATGGAACGCACTTATTCGGAAGTAATTTTGAGAATTCGGCCATTTAAAAAATACTTCCGTAGACCGAGAAAGAGAGTAGTTTTTTTCCGGAAATTGAAGTTGAACTGTGTATATTAAACCCAGGCAGTCGGGAATTTTTTTACACGCACATTCTCACTTTCCTCTGATGATAAGATTTTAATCTTTGAAAACCCTTGTCTTAAGGAAATAATAATAAACATGTTTTTACCGAGTACACCTTGCATTAAACAATCAGAGTTGATATAAATTTGTCATTCGCACCTGTTTATCCCTCTTCTTTCATTTATCTTTATAATTGCTCTATCTCGTATATTGAGCTTAAACCATTTCACTATAGGTTCTATCTACTAAAAGTATACTTTTAGTTTCATATTTTATATATATATATATATATATATATATATATATATATTAGCTGATGTCTAACACCTATTGTGACTATTTACTAGAAATCGGAGGTATATGAATCTTTACAAAGGTTCTCCGTTCTCGTTTTATTCCTAGCAAATCTGTACGAAAATTAACAGTGATTGGTTTATTAGGTTTCAACTAAATCTTGTATATACACATATATAAACATACACATACCATTTATATAAATACGGTATATATTAATGCTAGCAAGAAGACGCAACGCTTCTCGGAATTGAACGAGAATCACTATTATACTATACTACTGTCTTTGTTTTTATCCCATCCTTTTCCCGTTTAGCCGCCTTATATAGTCGGAAAAAGCTGAAATGTTGGAAAACTCAGGATTAGTGTCTCATACATAAGGTTTACATTGTATTAAAATCGGATGTACGAATTTGAAGTGTTACGAGTGTTCTGTCACCATGGGTCTCTAAGATCTAAGGGGTACATAGATGTTAGGCACGTATAAAGTAATGTAGAGATTCGGGCCAACCTCCATTGTCTTCCCCGGAGAATTTCATACATATAAATTGAATTAAAGCTGTGTTTGAGTGATAAATGAAAAAAAACTTTCGCATTTATTCATTTAGATGTATAATGAATATTTTTATTAGATATTAAAGTGTTAATTACTTACAGACGATATAGTTTCAGACTCACACCCTCATCAGTGCAGGAGGTGGTGGTTTATGAAAGGCTTCGATGCGAGTGCGGAACTTTGATGTGTTGCAGTATGACCTGAATTATTTTAATTTCCCACAGTGCTCAACATTTAAGACTATATATCTTAATGAGGCGTTATACTATGAATATTTTTTATTAAAGATGAAAGTATTAATTACCTACAAACGATATCGTTTCGGACTTACTCCTTCATCAGTGCAGGAGGTGGTGGTTTACAGCGGTCACACGGGTTCGAACGCAGTTCTTAGACTCATCCCAAAATATCGAGACTACAGCCAGATCCACGCGTATCTATCTCTTTCTCTCTCTCTCTCTTTCTTTCTCTCTCTCTCTCTCTCTCATATATATATATATATATATATATATATATATATATATATATATATATATATATATATATAAGTGTTTTAAGGTTCATATATTTTTTTAAAAGCATCTATTGTTAAATCCAAGAAGGAATAGGTAAATAAATACCCCTTGAAGCATTAAGATGCGATATCAATCTTCCTTTATAAAAAAGAAAAATAATAAATCGAAACCGATTCCCCCCCCTTTTTCCCTTTCTATTATAAACTAGCATTTTTTTTTTGTTAGTCTAAAGTGATACAAATATTTCGCCAAAACCCGGCATCCTCGGCGCGTAATACATCCTGATGTCATCGGACCTGTATTCCCTTCTCCCACCGGCCTGTTGCCACTACAGTCGGGCCAAATGGGTTAGCTGTTGTTTCCCCACTATCAAATATGAAGAACGTGAATGCAGCACGTGATTTGTATAAGTGTTTTAAGGTTCATATTTCCTCCTAAAAAGCATCCACTGCTAAATTTAAGAAGGAATAGGTAAATAAATACCTTTTGAAGCATTAAGATGCGATATCAATTTTTTCCTATAAAAAAGAAAAATAATAAATCGAAATCTCAATAAATATTTAAATATATATATAATTTTAATGTTTTAATGATGTGTTAATCTATTATTTATAATTATTGTTTACTATATTATTATATTAATTATATACTAAGTCTAATTAGGGGCATTGTCGCCCAATATATGCGACGTTTCTAAAAGATGATGACACATATTATTTGTTACATGCGAGACCCCTGCACGGATTTTGCTTGGAAAAATTGAAGAACCCAAGCAACTCACACTCTAATCTCTGAACGTCATATAAATCTTTTTACTCAATTTTGCCTTATGTTAGTTTCTTGTAAATATTTAATTCATAAATAATAATAAACATTTAAATATTCGTATTATTTCACACCTACGAAGAAGCATTCTCACAGCAATGTAATTAAGTAGAGGCGAGGAGTCTGATGTAGGTGTAAGTAATTGTGTCTGTACGCAAACACGTCTAACCGTAAGTCTGGGTCGCAATATGAAAACATATTGAAACGGTTCGCGCAGTATGTGTAAAGAAATCATTAAAAATCAATGTATTGTCTAAGTCTAAAATCAATTGGCATACCTCCATAGATGAGAACGCGCTAAGCAACCGGCAGTTAACCTATTCCTTCACGATAGTAAGTGGTAATGCTTGGAAGGATTGCCTTCCGTTACCTTAACAGTTTCGATGAATTCTAAGTAACACAATAGTGAAGTGTTTCTTTATATTATGATACTAACGTAAAGTTCGGGTGGCAATACGAAAACAAAAAATAAGTTATTACTATTATTTTTATCAGTACTATTATTATTATTATTATTATTATTATTATTATTATAAATATTATTATTATTATTATTATTATTATTATTATTATCACTATTTATTGTTATAGCTCTTTGAAGATATACATTTTACAACATCTCAAACGAAATCATTGTACATTAATATTATATTAATATGATATATGTTAACAATAGTAATACGCTTTTAATGTACAGCTCAAATTATTTTAAATATATCGTCCGATAGTTCGTAAAAATTGCACGCTTAATTTCTGTTTATATTCTATTAAAATGAATATAATTTAATCTAAAATTATTCAACGCTAATCTTATATATAACTTTATTAGTCATTTTAGTAAAGCTATTAAGGAAGTGGCGGGTCGAGGTGGCGACATGGAAGTTGGAGCATCCAATCATATTAAAACTATTTCTCTTTCTCATGATAGTCTTACTACTTGAGTCTTTGGGGCATACGATAACCATAACCGCCCTTTTTTTCGGTTCAGAAAAAAGAGAAAGATTTTATCAGCTTATCAACTACGTTCCATTTACGACTTTCTGTCTATGACGTCATAATTTTTGGTGTCCTTAACGTAAAATATTAAGAAGAATGCGGAATTAAATTATTTTTATATACAAACACAAGGACATCATCAGGTTAATTTGTAACGCCTCGCGTAATGTTGAGGGTTGTTTCAACTCGTTCCTATAGATAATTGTTTTCGGAGTCTCATAAAAGCATTACCGTTCAAATCCATGAAAATGTCACGGTGTTCTCTAAAATAGAATTATTGCGGTTGTTTTAAGAAAATTCCTTGCAGCAAATTCAAAGAAATTAAAATAGATGTTTCTTTCGTTAAATAATTTAAAAGCGTGTGGTATTTGCCTTTTGCAGTTGAAATGAATTTGGCAAAGAAAAGAAACAGTAAATAAATATATACAAAAAAGTATGTTTAAAGTTTATTGCATAAATATTTGCAAATGAAAGTGTCGAATATTGCCAGGGGTAAATAGACATCTTATGAAATAAGAAAACTATCGATTTTTTTTATGTATACTTTGGACTTAGTCATCAATCAAAATATGTTATTCGTGCATGGTTTTCTTTGCTTTTACGTATTTTCATGTTTGGCTATTTTCCATTAATTAAAGAGGTCAAGGATGTATCAATATTGAAAACAGTTTTATGAAAATGAAAAATCTGTGTGTGAAAAGCAACTGTTTGACTATGTCTTTGTTTCGCTATAGCAGAGAAACTATTTAATTCAATTCGCATATAAAACGTTAATAATCAAAGTAATAATTTATCATGCTGTGTTTATTTTAAATAAGCTTATTTCAAACGTTCTTCTAAAGTAATATTTATGTTGTGTTTATTGGATTGACATGTGTACAATAGTAAAGGTACATCTGCTTTTACATGTCTGGTGATTTTAATTCGCAGGGGAACGTTAACACGTACACAGGAAATCAACGCCAGCATGCTAGCGTATACATTTAGATGTCACCTCAACCGTTTTTATGCTAGAAACGGATGTGACGTCACATGGATCAAAGAGAGAATGGGCAAGGGAAATAGAGAGTTCCCTCGAAAGATTAGAAGTACGAACAGATGGATTTAGAAATGCCCTAATTAGAGATGATTACCTTGTAATTATCGATATTTTTCTGTCTCCCACGCACCCCCTCCTAACTGATCAGTGATTTTGAACAAAAGATTCAGGATAATAAACCTCTTCTTGTCTTCAGCCGTTTTTCTAGACTTGGTCTGTTTTCGGTGTATGAACGAACTTGCTTGCTGTGTTTCCTCGGTACGGCAGGATCACAACAGGACACGTGCAGGAACAAACGGCTAGCAAAATGTAACAGATGTATCTAATCCTATATATTTATTGGTATATGACATGAGCGAACACACATATGTAACACAAAAAATATACAAAAGCGATTACATTTTCGTGCAACAAAAATTTGACAACAAGGCGAAAATAACGTTATGTGATATGCTTACGATTATGTCCGCATCCTTTACTTTATGAGTTTACTTTAACACCAACTTTAGTCCGGCAGCAAGATATGCTTACAATTACGTCCGCATGCCAAATACATTCTTCATGTTCAAATTCATTTTAGCGCTCAAAAGTAAATGCATTCTTTGATCCTATCGCGTAGCATAAAAAATCAATTTATTTCATGAATAGGTCTGGTGCGAGGTTTCATTGCCAACTTAACCTCTTCATTCTCAACAACGTTTGGTCGTTCTCCATCGCACAAGAGAAAATGCATAAAAAGATCCGAAGGGCTGCTTCAACGAAGGTTCGCTGCCTCTACCGTTCTAATAAACTTCTCACACCTGACATTATTCTATATCTCTACAAAGCCACCATCCGCCCATGCATCGAGTATTGTTGCCACATCTGAGCTGGGCCATCATCCACTAGTCTCTCCATCTTAGACAAGGTCTAAAAAAGAGTCGCCAACTTAATAGATTCCTCGCTATCCATCAAGCTCCAGCCCCTGTCCCATCGCTGCAATGTTGCTTCCTTGTGCCTGTTTTAAAAGTACTTTAATGGATTATGCTCTGATGAACTTGCTGCTCTGGTGCCTCTACGACGCAAATTCACTAGACCAATTCAACAATATGCCAAATCCTATCCATTCACTGTGGAGGTCCCCAGATTTCGAAGAACGTTCTACTCAAAAAGCTTTCCTCGTGCTCTGAAACTCCCTTCCTGCTCCCTGTTTTCCTGACGGTACTGACATGCAGAAATTTAAAACTAATGTAAACCGACATATCGCTGCACAGCTCCCAATTTAGGTTAAACCCCTCACCCTAAAACTTTCACCCTTTTTCTCAGTAGCTCCTTACGTCTACAGTGGCGGCCTGCCTTGTTTGGGGTGAACTATGTTAAAAAAAAAGAATAGCGTTCTAAATGTATCAGCAATATGGCGATCCCACAAAGTGACGACAACACAACAAAGTTTGTTTCTATTGTTTAATACTACTGAGGGGCTTTGTGTTTGCGGTAATGATACTAAGGTCTTGAAACCATCCCGGACCACAAAGTCATAATCTGATGAAGGTTTTGGTAGAGACAATGCTGCTGTAGAAACAAATGCTATTGTATCAATTTATTTATATATATATATATATATATATATATATATATATATATATATATATATATATATATATATATATATATATATATATATATATATATATATATGTATATATATATATATATAGAGAGAGAGAGATTTAGATTTTTCACTTATAAAGTAGATCATTCAGTGAAGACCGGGGTTGTTCCAATAAAAAACAACCTCGATGATACTCGATTACAGAGTACAGAGCATTTATATGTGATTTTATGAAGGCTTACCAAATCATTCCTTTCAAGACACCAATGATCACCATTAAAGATATTTTTTCTTACAAATACTATTTATTCAAATTAAAAATTAAATGTAATTTGAAAAAAATTAAATGTAATTTGATTAAATAGTATTTGTAAGAAAAAATATCTTTAATGGTGATCATTGGTGTCTTGAAAGGAATGATTTGGTAAGCCTTCATAAAATCACATATATATATATATATATATATATATATATGTGTGTGTGTGTGTGTGTATATATATATATATATATATATATATATATATATATATATATACTCCTACACTGATTAAGGTAAATAACGATATCGTATGTTGTTGAAATACACACTTCAATATTTAAGAAATATCATAGTTAAAAGCCCCTTTAAGGATGTAATAGTCTTTCAAGTAGAGCACCGTGAAATTAAGAAGCTTGTTGTAATCTGCGATAAGCGAGTTCCGCGCAAGTGTTGAACACTGTAGGCAGCAATGACACTTTCCCCTGCCTCCTCGGATAAGTGATTCTTAATTTCTATTACGGTATGTGCAAATTGCCAACGGCCCTGTGGTCCTAGGCGTTTGTCTCGTAGTGCTAGTCTGAATCTACGAACTGCGTTCGATACCATACGACCGCCTGCAACCGCCATTTCTGCACTAATAAGGGTGACAAACCGAAACGAAGTCGTATGTACGTGAAACAAATATACTTATATCTCCGGTTAGAGAATACTTCAAGCTATCTCTGTAGAAAGACATATAAAAATTATTTAATTTTAAGTACTTACGGCGTTTTTATTTTGATAAAAGCGATAATTCACGCTGAAAACCCCGCTAAACAATATGTGCAGTGTACAGTGAATACGTTTGACTGATTGAAATATTTAAAAAATACTTACAGTTATATATATATATATATATATATATATATATATATATATATATATATATGAACACATTTTTTGTGGTACAAAATTTTATAATGCTTTTAAATATAATAAACGGAGTCATAGCGAACGAGGCACTATTACAAGAAAAAAAGGAGAGGAAATATTAAATAATATTTAATCGTCGATTTTAAACGAATAAAACGATCGACTAAAATTGACAGAATAAAAGCTAAGTCCCTGAGTACTTTTCGGCCGACACATTGTCAAGAGAAAACGTCGGCAAATATCATTTAAAAACGGGGGAAAGAATAACGTGGGGAGAAAACAAAAACAAAAAAAGGGAGATTGAATAATGCGATTAAACTACAAAGAATAAATGGACATAATAGGTAAAGTATTTTTTTTAATTATAATTTTTTTTAATATTTTTTTAGAAGTCTCTAAATAGATCTAATTTATGAGAACTCTTTCTTTTACGTTATTATTAGTGTGATTAAAGATTACAACATTATCGCGGGTCCTGCGTTCGCGCTTAACATCCATTAAAAGGAAATACAGAATTTTTATTTTGTATTTATTACTTGAAAATAACAGTAATTAACAAATAAGAATGGAAATGTTTATAAGGGGTTCAGGGCTCGGAGCAGGAGTACAGTTGTCCTCATTGATTCTCTAAAGAATCTGAGTGTTTCTCAAGAAGATTATTCTATTTCAATTAATTGAATTTTATTTTAATTAATTGGATTTTAGTTCAATTAATTGAATGTTATTTCAATTAATTGGATTTTAGTTCAATTAATTGAATTTTAGTTCAATTAATTGAATTTTATTTGAATTAAGTGCATTTTATTGAATTTTAGTTCAATTAATTAAATTGTATTTTAATTAATTTAATGTTATTTTAATTAATTGGATTTTAGTTCAATTAATTGAATTTTATTTTAATTAATTTCATTCTATTGAATTTTAGTTCAATTAATTCAATTGTATTTTAATTAATTTAATGTTATTTTAATTAATTGGATTTTAGTTCAATTAATTTAATTTTATTTGAATTAATTGCATTTTATTGAATTTTAGTTCAATTAATTAAATTGTATTTTTATTAATTTAATGTTGTTTTAATTAATTGGATTTTAGTTCAATTAATTTTATTTTATTTGAATTAATTGCATTTTATTAAATTTTAGTTCAATTAATGGCACTTAAATTACATCCCCTCTTTTCATAAATTATGATAAGTACATTATTCGGGCTTACCCCTAAAATGTAAGAAATAAGAATAAAATATAATAGGCTGTCTCGGCTCGGCACAAAAAATTAAAAATTAAGAGCGTAATATTTATTTATTTTGGTACAGAAAAATTAGTACACCATTCGTACCGTCGGTTTCAAGCACAAAAAGACTAAGCCATCCGGCTCTCTTCAGCTTATGTTGTCATTTGTTTCGGAAATGTGAAGTCACGTGTCACTCTCGTTTGGACGAGTTATTTGCTTAGAGTGTTATGTATGTTTGTTTCAATTTAGTGTAAGGAAGGTTTAATACGGTTTGAAAAAAGGGGAAGGGTGAAAAGTAACAGTTGAGATTTAAACCGGAGAAGATTTAAAGAGATATAAAAAATTAAAAAGATTTTTAAAATATTTCTCTATAAATCCCGTGAGCCAATATTATGTGTATCGTATATTTGGCCGTTACTATTTATATAGAAAGTTTTTTTGTTTGTTTTTTATTTTGTTATATCACTATATAATTTTGAATATTTTGTCAGGGTTTACTTAGAGAGAAAGTATCCTCATGTGAGGTTATCCTGACAAACCCTTGTAAAAATAGACTGAAGACACTCGAGGATGGTGTTGAGTAGGTAATTCAAACTCTGATATATGTCTTTATACGCGCGTGTGTATATCTAAGTTTACATACTTAGGTGAATATGCCGCTGTGACTGTGTGTATGCCTGGGTATGTATGCGCACATGTTTACTTGTGTATTTATCTATATATTCATTTTTTTTACATTTATTTATATCTAAGTACACTTGAACCAAGTTTATAATCCACTTGACTCCTGCTTCTCAGCCATTAGGTATGAACATCCGTTTGTTCATCATTTTACTGGCCTCCCCCTCTTTCCATTGCTACCATCACCCAACTCCCACCGTACACATACAATCCCCATTACACTGACGAATGAAACTCTTAGGAGCTATCCTTTGAGTAATTTTGCGAGAGTGCTGAAGAGAAATGAATATATAAAACGAGGCTTCATATTAGCAGATGTATCAACAACGTTATTCGAAACAAAAGATTAATGTGGGTTCAAAATGTTTTCTATCTATGTAAGTAAATCACATCAAGAAGATTTGATTGAAGAACGATCACAGGGACGACCCCAAAGCAGATATGGATGGAGACTGACATGCTCATAACACTGAGAGACTGGCTTAAGTAGCGGGATTGTTTTAAAGCATGTGGCGAAGTTCTCTGGAGTATGCTTAATATTTAAGTATATATAAACATGTACATTTCACTTATTGTTTCATTTTACTTCAGTTAAAGTTCTCAGAAATCAAGGGCACATTCCTGGGGCTAACACTTAATCTCAATATGAGATATATAGATATTTGAATATTCTATTAAATTTATCCTTTACTTCTCTAACTTTGAGTTAGTAAAGAAGTTAAGAACATTAATTTTCTTCTCCCCAATTGACCAGTTAACTATGTGATAGTATATCTTTCTTGTGTGTTCTTGGTCTAACCGGATTCCAAGACATAATGTATGTAGTCTGGTGAAGTATCCAGCTAAGTGTTGTTACTCGAGTTAACATCACTAGGAGAAGGTGCACCATTCCTCTTATGGGCAAGTTTATAGCCGTACTGAGGGGATCTTATTTGTGATGTGAATACTATCTTATTTTGCATATTTTGTCAGGGTTTACCTGTAGGATGAAGTATCATCATGTCAAGTTGTCTAACAAACCCTTGTACAGAGAGACCAAAGACACTCGAGGATTGTGTCTCATAGGTAATTCAAAGTCTCCTAATATATATATATATATATATATATATATATATATATATATATATATATGTATGTATATATATATGTATATATATGTATGTATATATATATATATGTATATATATATATACATATATATATATATATATATATATATATATATATATATATATATATATATGCGAGTGTATGTGTTTGTGTGATAAATTTACTCGTAGATATATAGGTTTAAGAATACTTTTTTCCTTCGAGGAAGATGGCTATTGTCCAACGGTTTTAGTCGACTCAGTTCAGTGTAATTGACACTTGGCTGATATTGATAATAAACATTGTGGCTCAAAATAGTAAACCACTGTCCAATTCGATTAACCCATTCAATACCAGACAAGACACTTAACTGGCACATGCACGCATATGTTTTTAGAGGCGCGTCTCGAAGCCTCTGGGCAATTGTGTGCAGACATCAGGCTTGCTTGAAAACGACTATTATTAATATTTCGCCTGCAAACTTTCATCTTCTATCTAATAAAACGAATATTGCGTAAGTATACTACACTATGTTCCGACTATTAGACATTGGAATATGAAATTATTAACCAGTATCCTGTACTCCTAAAAGTCTGGATTGTCACACTATATATCTATATTCATATAAAGTTCAGTATGTGTGTATGTTTATGTATTTGTATGCATAGAATTCACTCCTAAACTAAATAACTGATCATTATTAATTTTGGAACACTTCTGCTAGGCTTAAAAGATTGTAACATTCGCTACATACATACCTATGTACATGAACTTCTTCATCGTCCCTCATAAATTTCTATCATTTTCAATGTTAAATGATTCCGGGTAAATGAGTTGAAAACTATTTATTTTCTGAATTTCCTGAATGAAAGCACATATTTTCCTGACTCTATAGTCCTGAAATTAATGAATTTTATTTAATACCTAGGCCGCGTGTACCGAAAAGGTCATCCGGCAGGAATAAACGTATTTGACGCAAACACGCACCTGGCCGGAAAAAAACAAAATGACTGATTGTCGAGAATATAATAGTTGGGGATTTATTCGAAGCAACCTGGCAAGAAGAAATAAAACAGGAATAAAATAATTGTTGATTGACACCACATGCAAAGGTTAGCTTTAGACAGAAATACTCCCTCGATAAATAAACGCCCTAGATTGCGGCTACATAGACAGAGAAAGAAAAATTCAACAATGGGCGTTTGCAGCTGGATGCGTGGGTGTCACAAATTGTTATATAATATCAACCCTAAATTGATATCGTCAGTCGACTAGCGATTGGGCCCAAGAAAACTATCCCGTTTAATTTGTATGCGTGTGTCTTCCTTTCTCACAAATCGCCACTTGTTCACTGTTATCGACAATAAAAATATATCATAATATTCTTATACATCATTGTTTGTCGTCATTCTTTTAAGTACAGCAGAAATACAATACTGGAATACATGTTTTGTGCTTTATAAAATATACTTTATTATACTTAACTAACAATGTGAATCCAATACCTACATTCTCCTTCCTTACAATCCCCACACTCGTTCACAGCCACCGACAATAAAAATGTATCATTATATATTTATACGTCATAGTTTGTCGTCACTCTTTTTCTTAACTAAATATTTATTATTATTACTTACAGACACTAGTGTGTCATGCTTATCCAATCTTCAGTGTAGGAGATGTTAATTACTGCCGCTCAAATAATTCGAACGCTGTGGCAAAGTCACCATTTACTCTACAGCCTGATATTCAACACTTAAGACATCATCAATTCACATTGGTATTAGGAGGATGTAAACTCTATATAAATGTCAAATCAACGGATATATAAAGTAAGCTAAGTCAAATAGTGTTCAACAGTAGATGCTGCAGAATCGCTTAGTGGGACTACTTATTTTTGAATTCTCCTACAGGCCCGATCCTTTTATTTAAGGGGGCGATAACAATAGGTGTATATCTAAATGGATGAATGCGAAACGTGGGCCCATTATTTGCAGAAACAGTTAGTGACACGCCCTATTTCAAGTTAATTTAACTTTACACAAGAAATACACCATATTATTTTTATATACTGCTTATGTATATGCGATATCAGTCGCAAGGTAAACTAATTTGCATATTGGTTTTGAAAAAGTACATTGTATTAATTAACGATTTTTGTCATTGTTTGTTTTTTTTCATTTAATGATTGTTTTAATATAACAAATATTTTTGTTTTACAATATTGTTTTATTTCACGGACACATATTTAGCATTAGTATTCAAACATTCCTTTTTTTTAGCAAGACGAACTTGATTTCCAGAAAGGTGCAATCTATTTCTAAATTGCAAGTAAAAAACAAAATAATTTCTTCTTTATTTTCCTTTATTTACGGTCACATTTAAAAGATGAATACATTTGTATCGTAATTAACAAAATGTTCATGTTTATCTATATGAATAAATGAGAAGGTCTTTATGTTTTTACCATTAAATTATGACTTAAATCTTTCTGAAGTCATGTTTCAAGTATTTTAAGTAGTGAAGTTTGCGAAGCAATAACTATATATATATATATATATATATATATATATGTATATATATATATATATATATATATATATATATATATATATATATATATATATATATATGTGTGTGTCTGTGTGTGTGTGTGTGTATATCAGTCAGGTTCATATCATATTTTAATAACCATGTTTTTATTTTATTACTTTTTTTCACATTTCCAAAAAACATAACATTCTGTGAGATATATCTTTTACGGTTCGTTTCATTTGTCTTTTGCCAAACAATATTTTTATATCAATACCATATATGCAACATTACAAAATCATCAGAAAAAATCATATATATATATATATATTAATGCAACATTTATTCCTATATGATTTTATTACTAGCTACCATATCGCAGAATATTTCTTGGGTGTAGTGTTTGGATAGTATTATTATTATTATTGTTATAATTAATATTTCTGGATATGCAAATTACCATATCACACTGTAGTCTTAAGAGTAATATATTATTATTATTGTTATTATTATTATTATTATTATTATTCTTTATGTATATATCAGTGAAATTAAAGCTGAATGATTTCTACATTTGATTATTGGGGAAGTAGTCGTTCGATCAGTATCACTACTGAGCCATGAATATTATAAGTGTCCTGTTTTTAAATCTCTGAAACAGTTACATGGTAAACAGCTGAATATCCCCGTTGTATATTTCACGCTTAAGTTAAGGTCCCTTTTTTTGTTTCACTGTTAAATGATTGAATCCCCTTTATCTTTGTGAGTTTTCCAACGGTGGTAGGGCTTTTGCAAGTGATAAGTCTGCGATATAAAAGTCTTGGATTTAGTTAGTATCCTTAGTAATTTAAACTGCATTTTCTTTATTTCATTTTCAGTATTTACTTCAACAGTGCTCATGACGTAAGTAGAGCTAGGTAGTAAGATATGAAAATATATGTATGGCAATTAAGCTACACAGAGGCTCTCTCGTTCCATCCCCGGGGGGCAGGGAAATCTTCAAGCTAATATATATATATATTGATAGATAAGAAGATAGATAGATATGTGTGTATGTCCGCATTCTAAAAGTATTGAATAAATGTCTGATGGACTTCTGTGCCTCTGCCACCTTGGTTTTGCCCTGTAAACCTTGGCGCATAAAACACAGGTATTATCTCTTAGCGAATACGGTAAGGTATTATTACATGCAGATTGTGTGTGCTAATTAGAGTGTAACTTCGTGTGACCCACATATCCAGCCTCTGACTGAATAATTCTTTCACGTACTTCGATCCGTGGGTATTTTCATAGCAACTGTCAAATGTACCGTTTCGCACGGAACGTTTTCTTTCAGTGTGCTACATCTTTCTTTCTTTGGACTTTTCACGGCCTGTCTTTATTGGAAACATATGTTCCCTACCCGCTGTAAAATACTCACAACAATAACCGTCTAGCTACAACATCTGTACATAATTTACCTTTCTTCCTCTGTGTATCTTAAACTAAACGGAACTTCCATGAACAAAGTTTCTTTCCAAGAACTACCCATCTGTGGAATACAATAACACGGGGCTGCTTCTCAGCTGACTATAAGATGAAAATTTTCAAGTTCAATGTAAACAAATGTTTGTTGATCCCTCTTCTTAAATAATCATACTCTGACCAGTTTCAACCATAACGATGGAGTACTTGATAACGATCAACCCTCACAGGGTTGTCTCACCGTCCACCTGACAAACTCATTAACCGCTTTCTGCGAGTGACTTTTTGGGCCTTGATAAGCGGTGATTTGTTAGTACATAAAACCGTTCAGGCATTAATATCCCTCGCTTATATCTCCCAATTTTTTTACATGTCTTAATATTTCAATGCAAAAATCATATTTCACTTCTACCAACGATGTTATGTTTTCGGTTCTTTGTAGATGTATTTGATTGTTTGTGTACAACATAGCGTTAATATCGCTTGATTAATCGTCATCAAACTTGATGCAAAATAACAGTCATGATCTAACTAAGAATTCATTTAATCTTTGGGTACTTAGATCAAAGGTCAAGATAGAGATCACGAAAATAGTTCAGGTCACACTTTTGGCGATAACTTCGGTGTTGCTAATCATAAAGATTCGCTATTTGACCAATATTATAGCCAATGAAGTCATCTTATACCATCTGGACCTTTAACCCTGGCATTGCAAAAATAGGTTACGGTTGAAATTCTGTATGTATTTCAACTTCCGGTTTTTCCAAACTTTATGTATGGTTCTGATGCTTTTTGACAACAGTAGCCACCATCCAAAATGTCAGCCTGATCAGGTAAATAGTTTCTGAATTATCAAGGTTCCAATGGGTTACTTTTCGGAATATCTATAGTAAAGCTGAGATCAAGTTTTGGCCAAACCTTACGTTGTCAGGCGTATGTATGCAGTATCACGACTAACTTTTATTCTTATTATTATATTACTTGCGCCGTTATTGCTATTTGTGAATATTAATATTATTCCAATAAAAGATAATGTGTATAATTATTCTTAATTTAATTACAGCTAATGTCTTTACCAACTGAACTCGACACATAATCATTCATCGAGTTAAAATCAGCCGATTACGGCGGTTGGGTATTTGAACTATTCACTAGACGTGAGAGTTTTCAGACAAACATTTCTGTGCTTGCCCGGAAGTGAGATTGGGTGCTGAGTTCTGCTGCTAAACGTATCGACTTCTCGAAGCTACTTTCTCTTCCCAGCGCTTGACAATAGTGGACAAACACTCAATATATCTACATTGAGTATGTGTCTCTTTTCGAGGATGTAGGGTGGCATGACGTGACTGTTGCTGGTAACACGCCCAAAGACCATGACGCACGAGTTTACGTGTGGACTGTAAGCTAGCCACCCTTTTTCTGCACATTATTCAACGACCCCAAAAGAACCAGATAATGTTCAGCTCGACTATTCTAGACCGTTGTTGTCGTATAGATAAAACATAATAGAGAATCTCCCATAACTCTCTCCCATCCCCCTCTCTCTCTCTACACACACACACACACGCATATATATATATATATATATATATATATATATATATAAGTATAAAGGTATACTCAAAAAAGAATAAAAGGGAAATACCAGCAGAGTACTCAATTAAATTAAATTACGAGCGTAATATTTTTTTTTATTTTTAAATACAGTATTTAATTCTCGATTCCGTCTTCGTCAGCATAGTCTGAAATAGTAAATGATGGAATTTCTTCAAAAAACATTGTTAACCGTTATAAAACGCTATGCACAAAGAATTTGAAATGAAAGGCCGATGAGACGCTTAAATCAGAAAAATAGCCGTTAAGTAAGAGATTCTATATTTAGAAGTGAAAAAGAAAGAAAGAAAGAAAGAGAAGAAAGAAAGAAAGAAGGAACAATAAAATAAAATTTATAATAATAAAAAATTAATTAAGAGAAAATAAAATATTATTTATATATAGAAAACGGTGAAAGGTACGTAACTCTAATTAATAAAATTATCTAAAAAGGGGAGGTAACTATTTATTATTATATTATAAAAAATATATATGTGTATATATTTCACGATGGTTTCAATTAATAAATATAAATAAAAATAAAAATAAAAATATAAATAAATATATAAATAAAAAATCAATATATAAATTTAAAAAATGTATACTACGGCATGACACAAGGTTCCTTTAAACAAAGGTATTATTCACACCTATATTCTTTTAGAAACAAAGTTCGCGCAAACACATCTTTGGCTAAACGAATTTGGGAACTAAAAGAAGAAGGAACTCCGTTTTCTATAAATTGGAAAATCATAGAGAGAAAACCCATTTATTCACCTATATCTAATGTTTGCCATTTGTTTAATGCTGAGAAGTTCCATATTTTTAAGGCCATCATGAACCCAAACACCAGATGTCTAAATGTCGCGCGATGAGGTTTAAGGGCTGTATACATCGTAAACAAGCACTCCTTATTAATTGGATGGATCGAGTGACTTAAGCCTACCCAGAGCCCTACATACATTTTTCAGACACTTATATACTTCTACTGCAGACTTCTCGTTCTACGAACCTGATCACAGTTCTTTTTTCTTTTCTCCATTTTTCCCCATTTTTTCCCCTCTTTCTTCTTAAATTTTATTTTTCGAATTTTTATTTATTTATATATTAGTTTTTATTTATATATTGATTTTTTATTTATATATTGATTTTTTATTTATATATTGATTTTTTATTTATATATGTATATATGTATATATGTATATATATATATATATATATATATATATATATATATATATATGTATATATATATATTTATTTTTTATTTTTTTATTTTTTATTCTTTTTTTGATTCTTTATTTATATATTGATTTCTGATTTTTTATTTATATATTGATTTTTTATTTATATATTGTTTTTTTATTTTTTATTTATATATTGATTTTTATTTATATATCAAATTTGTATTTATATATTGATGATTTTTTTATTTATATATTGATATTTTTTTATTTACATATTGATATTTTAATTATATATTGATTTTTTTTTAAATTTATATATTGATTTTTAATTTATATATTTATTTATATTTATATTTTTATTTTAATTTGATATTTATTAATTGAAACGATCGTGAAATATATACACATACATATTTTTTATAATATAATAATAAATAGTTATCTCCCCTTTTTAGATAATTTAATTAATTAGAGTTACGTACCTTTAACCGCTTTCTATATATAAATAATATTTTATTTTCTCTTAATTAATTTTTTATTATTATAAATTTTATTTTATTGTTCCTTCTTTCTTTCTTTCTTCTCTTTCTTTCTTTCTTTCTTTTTCACTTCTAAATATAGAATCTCTTACTTAACGGCTATTTTTCTGATTAAGCGTCTCATCGGCCCTTCATTTCAAATTCTTTGTGCATAGCGTTTTATAACGGTTAACAATGTTTTTTGAAGAAATTCCATCATTTACTATTTCAGACTATGCTGACGAAGACGGAATCGGGAATCAAATACTTTTCTTGTCAGAAACCACTGGTCCATGTCTGAATAAAGTCTGTATTTAAAAATAAAAAATAAAATATATATATATATATATATATATATATATATATATATATATATATAAGTATACATTTTTATTCATACAAACATTATTGGTTACATATATGCATCTATGTTTCGGTTGCACTCTTCGCAGAGAGTCAACCTCATCAGACCAAGGATTCAGAGTAATGAGATGGGTTTACGAAGAAGAGTGCAACCGAAACATGTATGCACATATGTAACCAATAATGTTTGTATAAATAAAACGTTATACTTATAAACAGCTCTACTTGTTATTGAGCACTTTTTATAAACACTTGAGTTTCAACAGATTTACATCTACAGAAACTAATACAATACATGTACGTTATATATATATCTTTCTATTTCTCTCTCTGATTCGATCGAGTACATCATCATTTTATTACATCATCTCAACTTGCATGATTATATCCTATCTGGTTTAGTTACGTCATAATTCATGACGTCACACTTTTGTGGTGTCACCCCTTATGCCGTCCTCGTTTATGATGTCATCCAGTCTGTACGAGAACAAGCAAGTTATAAAAGAAATCAGTGTAACAAGATCTACAGAGTTTTAGTAGCATAAATATATATATGGAATGGTTAATAGTGGATAAGCATATAAACAGTCTAGTTAAAATAATAAAGAAGGTAGAAAGCCGTCCTTGGATTTACTTTCGAGATCCTTGTGATTCTCGCTTCCCCTATTTGGAATTACTCCTCACATCTCATTAGCAATATTTCTGACTAAGGGAAACGAATTGCTATTTACTGATTCGGAATTTATCAATCTTACACTTATCGTTGGCTAGGTTCTGATTTTCTGTGTTTTCTTTTCAGCTCCTTACATCAAGTGGCTTCATTCCTTTTCTGGAGCGATTTCCATTACAAATAAATAAACAATCCAGACATATATCTAAGGCCGACCGATATTTCAGTTGTGGAACCAACCTTAATATGTGATAATAAAGATATAGAAATATAGTTAGATTTAAATATTTTAATACGGCTGTCTTGATTCTAAAATTAATTGCGAAGAAAAAAGTGTGGCTAGGGGTTAGGGTTAGAGCTGGAGTTACCAGCGGCAGCCACGTTATGCCACCCTACATCTTCGAAAAGGGGCACAGACTAGAGTCATTAAATAGCACTCAGACAAGCAAGACCCAGAGTTTTAGTTGTATATTAGTTTAACTAATAACTAAAATGAAATGGTGTGTAGGTTATCACAATATATCTGGTCGGGTTTGACCTCGTTATGGCTTCAACTTAAAAACTGCCAAGTTCAAATTAAAAAATGTTAACTTCAAATTAAAAAGGTTCAAATTAAAAATAAAAAGTAAATAGGTAAGTGACAAGGTACCTATTTGTACATCAGAAGTTACTTTTTTAAAAGCTGTAGTTAATGACCTGGATAAATATATTTCAGCATCATCAAAAGGGGTAATGATATAATCGTCTGGTCTTTATGCGCGTACATGAAAAGAAAATACGACGTTTTATTTATGCATGTATAACTTTAAAATTATGGAAATTAAAAGTAAAGATACTGTTTCAGCCTTGAATAAGGAGTGTACAGCGGTCTTCATTGATTCTTGGAAAGTACCGGGTGTTCCTCGAGAGGGTTAAAGAACACTAATATTATTAATATTAATTGACGTAAAATTAGTTTACCTAATTTCACTTTGCTGATATCCACTTTCACCCATTAATACTAAATATGTACAAAAATACATACAGAAGTTATAACGTGTCATGGGATGATCCCAAAATGAGATAGGCTCATATGCATTAAATCGTAAAGATCGTCGGGTCTTCCTGTTGGTATATATTCTAATGCACACACATAGGTGACGTTTCTGTTTTTCAAAAGTCTTTACAACAGCAGGTTATGGCTGATCGTTATGGAGTACTTAAACTTATTACACTTTCCAAGAAGTCATTGGAGTATGTATCCGTCCTGATACAGATATTTCAGCCAGTTATTATATAAATATTATTTTCTATATCGAAAAAGAAGGGGGCTAATACCGCTTATTATTACTAGAAAGATGGGCCAAACGCAACTCCCAGTTAAGGAATTGAATCTCCATTTACTTTAATAAACACAAATATATATAATCTGCTCTATTGGGCTTCAATTTTTGGTTTCTCCTTGTAAGGCATTCAGAGCAAAACCTCTTCTTCTACCACAACTTCAAAGAAGGTTCCCTTCTTCCTCTGTGTTCCTAAAATCAAATATAATTTTGAACTGATTCTATTTCCAAGAACGGTCTATCTGTTAATCACGTTACCAGGGGATTGCTTATCTGTGGGATATAATGTAGTCGTTTTTGAATCCAATGTCAACAAATACTTTTCATAAATCGTCTTCATAAGCCATCATTTTTGCATTCCATTTATTATTTTCAATCCTCTCATAATATTTCCATCGCTTAACTGACAATCTATCCATCTTATTATCGTTTATCTTCAATTGGCTTTTAGTCTTGATAACTCATCAAGTACAAATCTAGTTAAAATGGCGGACGTATGCTTTAAGAATCTATTCAGATATACCAGTCTAGAAAACATGATCAGAGAACATCTTAACTTTACAAACAAAACAGAAGGAGAGATAGAGAGAGACAAGCGTGACAACTTCACCTTCTAGAAAATGTATACGCACTCCCTCCACAACGACAAGACCCTCTCCACGACGACCTTCTCTAATATTCCACTTTCATTTAATCACGCCTTTCCTTAACATCTCAAAATCTACAAATCTTTCTATCTGTTAGAGATGTGTGACGTCATCATCAATATGAAATATTTTGTTGTTTTACTTTACCTACACGTTACAAATAAAGTCCTGTTTTCATGTCTCGCTCTTCTAACCCCAGCTCAATATCAGCCAATTTACGTATCTGATACATAAAGTAAAGTAAATTTTCCCCTATTTCATTGATCAGAATAGATAAATCAAGGCTACATAAGTGTCCATTAATTTCACCGTTAAATATGTCCGTGTCATAGAAAAAAAAATTTTTCAATCACCTTAAGCCTTTTTCATATTTAGTCCGGTTGTATATTTTAGTTCTTTTTCCTCTTCTTAAAATAACGTTAACGGAGTTTTTTAACCACAGATTAATGTCTACTGCGAACATCACCCATTACACCGGGGTGTATATATTGACGAGTCAATATCCTGATTGCACCCAGAAAAATGCCTGTTTGCACATTGAATCCTTTGTGAATGGAGTAGTTAAACGGAAAGCGGTGAGAAGAAGTGAATAGTTGGTTGATAAAGTGATGGAGTCGGAAAAAGAAGATGTAGAACTGATATCAGCAGGGTACGAGGCAAATAATAGACAGATCGATCTATTAACTGACCCCCAGAAATTGCAAAGATTTTTGGGGGTTCGTTTTTTGCTAGGTTGCGTCTAATCTACAACATACTAAAAGTTGGACAAGATCGAAGTATGAGAAAGTTTCAAATTTCGAATATGACTTTTTTTTGGTTTACAAGTTATTTAACATTCACATGTGAAGCACTAACTCGGTCAGTTCTCATGATAAATCAATACATCTTGGATTTCACACAGGTGTGCAAGGTCAATCTTTCACATGAAAGGGTAACCAGTGATGCCAAATAAACCCTTATACAATATCAATGAGTACCTCTATACCCATTACCCTTGCTGTATCTATCCTGATTCACTTACATCATAGTGCTTTTTAAAAACCTTTTACTTGTCAGCATCATCTTCCATTGGATAATTTTTCATATTGTCACAATTTCTGTCTTGACAATGTCCACATGCACTGATACATTCTAGTCCATGCCACTTGCAGGTAGAAAATAGGTATACATCAAGACATAAATCATCTGCAGATATAGACGAGTCGACATTAGACAATGTTAATATCTAGTAGCTGCGAATATTCGCAGGCAAGCGGAGACAGCACTGATATGCAGTTCTCAAGACCCCATTTGATAAGCTGCAACAGGCCCATAGAAATTCCTAGCATGTGCTGATAGTTTGTCCATAGTTTGCTGGTTTTAGAGGTCCTGTCAAGTTTTATCCTGTTCAGAGTATGATTGTTGTAAATCCTACTAATTCAATCCGATTCAGTCACATTCCCTAGTCTCCATCAGCCTATACAGCCGCTCTAGTTTCTCTACTTGGTCCTGAAAACCAGGTTTATCCTCAAAAATTGTGGAAACAACTTGACGTGTGAGACACTGATCCACCTGCAGTTGGCCACACAACGCTCATAGCACTGCCTTTTCGCGCTCATGTATTTGACCATATACTGTCTCTATGATCTTGAGTCCACTGCCATCCATCATCGTCCCTATAGCGCCCAACACATTCACGAAGGTATTAAATGTGCCAAGCAAAAGTATCACATTCTTAATTATCGTACCATCTGTAACGGCATTCATGATTTCAGAAGCTTTCCAAAACAGCGGTTGATCAAAGGTAATGACACTTGGCATGTCGTTTGTTTATGAAAGGCCGCATAGGTAATCTAGGGTAGATATGATGCAGGTTTTATCTCTTCAATTCATGTCTATCTGTTCCGATTATTTTCACAGATATTCGCACTATTTATACATCAAGTACATCATGATTTGGCAGCTGGGAGTGTCTAGTTGAACCAAAATATATCAACTCTGCGATCACAGACATCAGATGAAGGACTGAAATTCAATGCCACGGTTGACATGATTTGAAAAACGGCAATCTATGATATCAATCTTCGTCATTTCAACAAGTTTCAAGTCCGCTGTTTTTTGTCTTGATATGGCATGACTGACTTGCTTCCCTGGTGCGATAGCCGCAATCATGCCCATTGCATGCAAAGGGACCCTTTCCATCTCACATAATTATGTTGTGATTCTCGTTTAACCGGCAAATAACAATGACTTATCAAAAATGTCCATGTCACCGTCTAACACATCTGGAGCAAGAGAACAGGCCACGTTGATTTCAAACCTTTGTACCTATAGGTATGATGAAGCAAATTCCATGATGAAAGAGACTATCAATCAAGAATGGTTGCCTGTACAAGTGATGCATTTGCACCGAAGGACCCAGCTGTAAAAGTGCAATTCTAGCTCTTGGACGCAGTTTTAACAACAACATGTGTCTATGCCAGCAACCTTTGTGGATATATCTTTACCAACAAACAGATGCTGCAACAAGAACCGCAAACTTGCAGGAATAAAGTATTAATGTTACCGCTAGTTTCAATTCGATCGCTTTGGATACGTATCCGCCACTCTCGTATCGCTACGGTTTTGAGAATTGCTCATTATCGTGCTTCCTCATCGTCTGTTGGATGTCAATGTCAGTTTTTTTTTCATAAATGTCAAAATGTTTGCGACACCATAACGGCCTTCGGTCACAAATAAAAAGTTTCCATATCAACTTATCAGCTTTTCCTTGATGGACTGATTTCCATACGCCGTTGATTTACTATCTCGTAAGTATTCTCCCATTTTAGCGACAAGGTTCGAAATCGTTATCTGTTCCTCACCGTGTTCGTCCAGGAATACACACACCCTTTCGAAAGCTTCATCATTTTGATTTTCCACTATTTTGTCGTTTGGCTGATTAAAGTGACGTGAACTGTCTTGAAATGCTTCGTACTGTATGGAAGTTGACGTTACATGACTGGTGGTACACACAGTCTGCAGCGTGAGGATCACCACTGAAATATGTTAACCGACCTTGAACAACAGTGGCCCACTCATTCCCTCTCGTTTTGAAATGAACTAGGGTAGTTTGAGCAAATGCAATTGTTCATATTGCCAATCCTTCCCTTACTGTTTCATTTATAGTCTATTTTCATAGTATCAGTTCCACAGTAAAAGCAATGCGTTTTACTGTAATATTGTCCCAGTGAAGCTTCTTTTTACTGGCCTGATAGAATCAATCTTTTTTTTTTGCTAAAGCAATGTCCTTTTTGTTTATGTGGTTTCCCCGACTTGTTTTGTGAACACTAGTTCCGGCTTCAACAATGACTTTAATACCTTTTCTGATACTTGCACGGTTGACCTATGCAGCACACTTTTCTCGAAGGACCACGGTCCAAATTCTGTTCGTATAAAAGAGACGTTTCTCTGTTGACGGCTAGACTCATGTTTTACCATGAAAATATACGAAAATATGTGACTTGTAAACCGAAAAATGGCATCTTTGAAATTTGACACTTTTCTATACTACGATTTTGTCGGACGTTTAGTATGTTGTTGACTAGACCCAGCCTAGCATAAACCCACTAAACACCTAAAGTTTGCAGTTGTTTTTAAGTAAGGGTAATCTGGCAGTATGTGTACCAGTAATGTTTGTTTAGCCTCACCAATGCATATCGCTACGAATGCGCATTATAGTATTAATCTATCACAATTTTCTACATTTACAAATATGAGTGAAGAGTGAATCTTTTAATTAGTTAGCTTGAAGCAAATACCGAATATTTCATAGATTTCATTCTTAAATTAAAAGTATTACTATTATTGCGTCTGCGTATGTCCGCATATATTTTAGCGTACAATCTGCTTCGATAAATGCGTTTCAGTGCGGAAAAATAAAAAACAAAATATGCTTAGTTTCAACAATGAATTCCTGAAAGTCATAATCACTTTGTACTTATTTGCGCAGTATAAATAATTATTTTGTTTGGAAAAATAAAAATAAAAATATTCTATGTTACAACAATGAATTCCTGAAAATCATAATCACTTCGTACTTATTTGCGCAGTATAAATAATTATTTTGTTTGGAAAAATAAAAATAAAAATATTCTATGTTACAACAATGAATTCCTGAAAATCATAATCACTTCGTACTTATTTGCGCAGTATAAATAATTATTTTGTTTGGAAAAATAAAAATTAACCAACTTTTTTACGTCGATGTTGGTCGCTCGCCTCTGACCTACTCTCAACTTTAAAAAGAAAGAAAAAATTTTAAAAGACAAAACTTGTATGATTAATACATTAAATCGAATCGAAAACTTAAAAACATATCGCGTTAGGGGATGGTTTAGCACGCAGCACTTAGAGAAAAAGTTTAATGTTTAAACGTCATGTTTTTTCTCTGATTTGGTCAAATATGGAATTTAGTCGTTTAAGAATACAACATTAAATGACATTTTTCGTTTATTTTTTTTCTGTTTTATACGTAATTTGCAGAAATTAAGATCCAGGGCCACGTCGGGTCCCCTGCTAGTAATTTATAGATTTGTGACATCATCGTAAATAAAATATAATTTGTTTTTAATTAATGTACACGTCATCGAAATCATCCTATATCGTGTTTTAATGTTGGTTCAGTATATCCTCATTTCCATCTCGTTATATATATATATATATATATATATATATATATATATATATATATAGTAAGCAATGCAAATATATATGGCAATCAAGCTACACAGAGGCTCCCGCGTTTCATCCCGGGGGGGGGGGGATCTTCAGGCATTTAGCCTGAAGATTCCCCCCGGGGATGAAACGCGAAAGCGTCTTTGTAGCTTGATTGCCATATATATTTTCATTGCTTACTACCTAGCTCTACTTACGTATCGAGCACTGTTGAAGTAAATACTGAAAACTGATACATAAAACATAATACCTCTTTATAATATTTTATGTGGATACATGAAGTACTAATATATATATATATATATATATATATATATATATATATATATATATATATATATATATATATATCTAAGTGTTACTACAGTTTTAAAAGCGTCGTTAGGAGATATATTTGAAAATGTATTTGAGAAACCAGTTAACAGACGCGTGAATTCATATCAATAAATGAAAATTTATTTAATCATTTTTTACTTTATTTTTATTTTTTTATCTGTTGTAACACTTATATTTTTCATCTCAGGCCAACAGGGCATTCACTACAATAACTGGACATATATAAAAAAAACTCTTCAATAACATCGGAGGAGATCGTAAATCTTCGGCCACGCCGTCAGATTTTCACCATGAAAAGGGAAAAAATCAAAAAAATACAATGTCTGTTTACCATGATTATGGTTTGTTAAAACCGAAAATTCAGAATTATAAAAAAAGAAAAAAAAATGATTACATAAATTTTCATTTATTGATATGAATTCACGCGTCTGTTAACTGGTTTCTTTAAGAAATTTTCAAATATATCTCCTAACGACGCTTTCAAAACTGTAGTAATACTTATATTATTAATCTCAGGCCATCAGGGCATTCACTACCATCACTGGACATATATATATAAAAAAAACTCCAATAACATCGGAGGAGATCGTAAATCTTCGGCCACGCCGTCGGATTTTCACCATGAAAAGAAAAAAAGAAAATAAGAAAATAATACAATGTCTGTTTACCATGAATATGGTTTGTTAAAACCGAAAATTCGGAATTATAAAAAAAAAAAATGATTAAATAAATTTTCATTGATTGATATTAATTCACGCGTCTGTTAACTGGTTTCTTAAAGAAATTTTCAAATATATATATATATATATATATATATGATTATTTTTATTTACACAGACATGTAAAAAATCTGCGACACTGGCATATCGATGTAATCGATACACCACTTATTATAAACTGAGATCTCATCAGGAAGAGTAAGAATCCGATCATAACATTAGATCATATTTGGAAATACGATCTAAGATTAAGATCGGATTCTAACTCTGACTGGTGAGATCTCAGTTTATAATAGCTGTTGATCGATAATATCGCCATGCCAGTGTCGCAGATTTTGTACATGTCTGCGTAAATAAAAATAATCATATATAGAAGCTCTATTTGATTTTGAGTACCTTTTATAAACCCGGTTGAAATTCTTTGGCTTACTACCCTGCGGATGTTTTACCTGGATTATTATTATTATTATTATTATTATTATTATTATTATTATTATTATTATTATTATTATTATTATACACGCACACACCCACACACACACACATATATATATATATATATATATATATATATATATATCATATATTATATATATATGACGTCATCATTAATGTAATGTTATTTTTGCTGTCATTAATAATGTGATGCAATTATCAATATAATGTTATTTTTGTTGTTGATTATAATGTGACCTTATCATCAATGCAATGTTATTTTTCTTGTGATTAATAATGTGACGTCATAATTAATGTAATATTATTCTTATGCACTAACGAATCACCGCTTATCAAGGTCCATAAGCCTCTCGAGGATTTAAGTTGGTAACGATGGCTAAGACTGGGCTTAGTTTTATTATTAAAGTGGACGGCTTAACAAGAACTTGTTAACTTCAAAACGACAATCTCTTAGTCAGCTGGGAAGCAGTCTCGTGGTATTGTTTTCCTCAGACGTAGTTCTTTGAAATATTTTTACTCATGGAAGTTTCGTTTAGTTATTATTTACAGTGGGTGTAGCTAGACAAGCCTTTGTTGTGAAAGTTTTACAGGATAAACCAGAGATTGGAGCTCTGTCGAGCACTTTCCATGAAAATAACGATAGAGTATAGAAAGATTAGCAAACTTTCTTCTGTGAGAAAGAGGCTGTCGGAATGAGTAGATGACATCCCCACTAGATTTCGAAGTTATTTTTCTGTGATTAGTAATGTGATGTCATTATCAATGTAATGTAATTTGTTCCATGATTGATCTACACGTCACCAATGGCAACTTATTTTCTTTTGAAAGTAAAGTAAATCGAAAGTTAGTATAATTTTAAACAATCAATATTTTAATTGCTTGGGTTGTTGGATAACAACGTGAGCTGATGACCTGGGCGTACCAAGTTCGAACCTTATCAGTTCTATAGCAGCACTTTCACTTTGGATGTTGCCAACCTTTACGTGGTCCTTCCCGTAAGTGGCTGGCTCTAAAAATAACTGAGGACACCGATTCCAACAAACAATGGAGTCGATCAAAAGTCATACAAAAAGAACATTTTCATTTCTTGATAATCTTTGTTTCTTTTTACTTGCCACCGCACGAGGAGAGAGTAAGACACAAGGTCGGTGTTTAATGTGGGGAAAATCCAGTTCCAAAAAGCGTCACTCTGGATTGGGGCAATAATCAAAATTGCTTCCTTTTCACTGGTCAATAACGGAACAGCTGGAGTGTAGTATCATAATAAATACTACATTTTGCTCCTAGATAAAAGGTCAAGCGGTAGTCTATTCAAAAAGTAGAAGTTATTCCACACGATTTTTTATTTACATTGACTAGTAAAGACAGTAATTTTCATAATCTAAAATACATTCAATATTACATTTACTTCAGACACTATATCGAATTTTGAAATTTTTCAAAAAAGTAACCATGTATTAACAATCATAACTTCAATCATATGCGCTCTATTTTCACTATATCAGAGTGTTTTATTGTTTTATAGGATATCTAATCTATTGAATATTAAAATTTCCGTGGGAACTTGCGAAATTGAACACGTCCCGGTACAGGTTGAGCGTTACTCTCGGCCAAGTATTCGATCTGAGTAGATCATCCGGACAGCTTTTCATCACATACACCGGTCTTCTTGAGTTGATAACAAGTAGTAGTTGTTTGGTCCATCTCTACTTTTTTCGTTGTTTTACGATCATTTAGTGTTTAACCATACGTTTGAGGAGTTTCTTATTTGAGGGAGGGGTGTTGGTTTATTTTTTCTTTTGTGTTTTTAGTATATAGGATACATACATAATTCTCCGTGTCATCCATTCACTCATCTCCTATAACTACCCGAAACCCGATCACTCTATTTCCTGTCTCAAAAACAAGAGGAAGATTTTATCTGCTTATCCGCTACATGTAACTCGACTTCCTGTCTGTGACGTCATATCTTAACACGTTTCCATCGTTTTAAACTTTTAACTTATCATGAAATGTTCCACTCATTTGCTTAATTTAGACTTGTGTTAAAATTCGGGTGTTGGCATTATATTTGCACGTTTATTCTTGCTTGTGTGTATGCCTATTTAAACAGTATGATTAGTGACACAATGTGTACAATGTTTCAAACTAATAAGTAATAGTAATTCAACGAAATGTTTCTAAACTAATAAATAATATTAATCCCATAAGTTGCTACTGAACAAATACGTAATTGTAATTCCACAATTTGCTTAACAACTAATAATAGTAATTGAACAAGTTTCTTCTAAACTTGTGAGTAATAATAATTCTACAAGTCGCTTCTAAACTTATAAGTAATACTAATTCAACAAGTTTCTTCTAAACTAATAAGTAATAGTAATTCCACAAGTTGCTTAAAAACTTGAGTAATAGTAATTGTACGAGTTGCTTCAAAACTAATAAGTAATAGTAATTCCACAAGTTGCTTCTAAACTTTTGAGTAGTAGTCATTCTACAAGTTTCTTTTATATTAATAAGTAAAAGTAAGTCCAGAAGTTGCTTTTAAACTTATAAGCGATTGTAATTCTACAAGTATAATAAATATTACTTATTTGTTTAAAATAAGTAATAGTAATTATACTAATTATTTTACTAAACTTATAGGTCATTGTTATTTTATAATATATAATCAACATATATGTTATATTTGAATATTCCACAAATAAAACAGCATCTTATTTATCTTAGCTGTATCTGACACTACAGCATCTTATTTATCTTAGCTGTATCTGACACTACATCATCTTATTTATCTACGCTGAATCCGACACTACATCATTTTATTTATCTTAGCTGTATCTGACACTACAGAATCTTATTTATCTTAGCTGTATCTGACACTACAGCATCTTATTTATCTTAGCTGTATCTGACACTACAGCTTCCTATCTATCTTAGCTGTATCTGACACTACAGCATCTTATCTATCTTAGCTGTATCTGACACTACGGCATCTTATCTATCTTAGCTGTATCTGACACTACATCATCTTATTTATCTTAGCTGTATCTGACACTACAGCATCTTATTTATCTTAGCTGTATCTGACACTACAGCATCTTATCTATCTTAGCTGTATCTGACACTACGGCATCTTATCTATCTTAGCTGTATCTGACACTACATCATCTTATTTATCTTAGCTGTATCTGACACTACAGCATCTTATTTATCTTAGCTGTATCTGACACTACAGCATCCTATCTATCTTAGCTGTATCTGACACTACGGCATCTTATCAATCTTAGCTGTATCTGACACTACATCATCTTATTTATCTTAGCTGTATCTGACACTACAGCATCTTATTTATCTTAGCTGTATCTGACACTACAGCATCTTATTTATCTTAGCTGTATCTGACACTACAGAATCTTATTTATCTTAGCTGTATCTGACACTACAACATCTTATCTATCTTAGCTGTATCTGACACTACAGCATTGTATTTATCTTAGCTGTATCTGACACTACGGCATCTTATCTATCTTAGCTGTATCTGACACTACATCATCTTATTTATCTTAGCTGTATCTGACACTACAGCATCTTATTTATCTTAGCTGTATCTGACACTACAGCATCTTATCTATCTTAGCTGTATCTGACACTACATCATCTTATTTATCTAAGCTGTATCTGGCACTACAGCATCTTATTTATCTTAGCTGTATCTGACACTACAGCATCTTATTTATCTTAGCTGTATCTGACACTACAGCATCTTATCTATCTTAGCTGTATCTGACACTACATCATCTTATTTATCTTAGCTGTATCTGACACTACGGCATCTTATCTATCTTAGCTGTATCTGACACTACGGCATCTTATCTATCTTAGCTGTATCTGACACTACAGCATCTTATTTATCTTAGCTGTATCTGACACTACAGCATCTTATTTATCTTAGCTGTATCTGACACTACAGCATCTTATCTATCTTAGCTGTATCTGACACTACAGCATCTTATTTATCTTAGCTGTATCTGACACTACAGCATCTTATCTATCTTAGCTGTATCTGACACTACAGAATCTTATTTATCTTAGCTGTATCTGACACTACAGCATCTTATTTATCTTAGCTGTATCTGACACTACAGCATCTTATTTATCTTAGCTGTATCTGACACTACAGCATCTTATTTATCTTAGCTGTATCTGACACTACAGAATCTTATTTATCTTAGCTGTATCTGACACTACGGCATCTTATCTATCTTAGCTGTATCTGACACTACATCATCTTATTTATCTTAGCTGTATCTGACACTACAGCATCTTATTTATCTTAGCTGTATCTGACACTACAGCATCTTATCTATCTTAGCTGTATCTGACACTACATCATCTTATTTATCTAAGCTGTATCTGGCACTACGGCATCTTATCTATCTTAGCTGTATCTGACACTACGGCATCTTATCTATCTTAGCTGTATCTGACACTACAGCATCTTATTTATCTTAGCTGTATCTGACACTACAGCATCTTATTTATCTTAGCTGTATCTGACACTACAGCATCTTATCTATCTTAGCTGTATCTGACACTACAGCATCTTATTTATCTTAGCTGTATCTGACACTACAGCATCTTATTTATCTTAGCTGTATCTGACACTACAGCATCTTATCTATCTTAGCTGTATCTGACACTACATCATCTTATTTATCTAAGCTGTATCTGGCACTACGGCATCTTATCTATCTTAGCTGTATCTGACACTACGGCATCTTATCTATCTTAGCTGTATCTGACACTACATCATCTTATTTATCTTAGCTGTATCTGACACTACAGCATCTTATTTATCTTAGCTGTATCTGACACTACAGCATCTTATCTATCTTAGCTGTATCTGACACTACAGAATCTTATTTATCTTAGCTGTATCTGACACTACGGCATCTTATCTATCTTAGCTGTATCTGACACTACAGCATCTTATTTATCTTAGTTGTATCTGACACTACAGCATCTTATCTATCTTAGCTTTATCTGACACTACAGAATCTTATCTATCTTAGCTGTATCTGACACTACATCATCTTATTTATCTTAGCTGTATCTGGCACTACGGCATCTTATCTATCTTAGCTGTATCTGACACTACGGCATCTTATCTATCTTAGCTGTATCTGACACTACATCATCTTATTTATCTTAGCTGTATCTGACACTACAGCATCTTATCTATCTTAGCTGTATCTGACACTACAGCATCTTATCTATCTTAGCTGTATCTGACACTACAGCATCTTATTTATCTTAGCTGTATCTGACACTACAGCATCCTATATATCTTAGCTGTATCTGACACTACAACATCTTATTTATCTTACTTGTATCTGACACTACAGCATCTTATCTATCTTAGCTGTATCTGACACTACAGCATCTTATTTATCTTAGCTGTATCTGACACTACAGCATCTTATCTATCTTAGCTGTATCTGACACTACAGAATCTTATTTATCTTAGCTGTATCTGACACTATGGCATCTTATCTATCTTAGCTGTATCTGACACTATGGCATCTTATCTATCTTAGCTGTATCTGACACTACGGCATCTTATCTATCTTAGCTGTATCTGACACTACATCATCTTATTTATCTTAGCTGTATCTGACACTACAGCATCTTATCTATCTAAGCTGTATCTGACACTACAGAATCTTATTTATCTTAGCTGTATCTGACACTATGGCATCTTATCTATCTTAGCTGTATCTGACACTACAGCATCTTATTTATCTTAGCTGTATCTGACACTACAGCATCCTATCTATCTTAGCTGTATCTGACACTACGGCATCTTATCAATCTTAGCTGTATCTGACACTACATCATCTTATTTATCTTAGCTGTATCTGACACTACAGCATCTTATCTATCTTAGCTGTATCTGACACTACAGAATCTTATTTATCTTAGCTGTATCTGACACTACGGCATCTTATCAATCTTAGCTGTATCTGACACTACATCATCTTATTTATCTTAGCTGTATCTGGCACTACGGCATCTTATCTATCTTAGCTGTATCTGACACTACGGCATCTTATCTATCTTAGCTGTATCTGACACTACATCATCTTATTTATCTTAGCTGTATCTGACACTACAGCATCTTATTTATCTTAGCTGTATCTGACACTACAGCATCTTATCTATCTTAGCTGTATCTGACACTACAGAATCTTATTTATCTTAGCTGTATCTGACACTACGGCATCTTATCTATCTTAGCTGTATCTGACACTACAGCATCTTATTTATCTTAGTTGTATCTGACACTACAGCATCTTATCTATCTTAGCTGTATCTGACACTACAGAATCTTATCTATCTTAGCTGTATCTGACACTACATCATCTTATTTATCTTAGCTGTATCTGGCACTACGGCATCTTATCTATCTTAGCTGTATCTGACACTACGGCATCTTATCTATCTTAGCTGTATCTGACACTACATCATCTTATTTATCTTAGCTGTATCTGACACTACAGCATCTTATCTATCTTAGCTGTATCTGACACTACAGCATCTTATCTATCTTAGCTGTATCTGACACTACAGCATCTTATTTATCTTAGCTGTATCTGACACTACAGCATCCTATATATCTTAGCTGTATCTGACACTACAACATCTTATTTATCTTACTTGCATCTGACACTACAGCATCTTATCTATCTTAGCTGTATCTGACACTACAGAATCTTATTTATCTTAGCTGTATCTGACACTATGGCATCTTATCTATCTTAGCTGTATCTGACACTATGGCATCTTATCTATCTTAGCTGTATCTGACACTACGGCATCTTATCTATCTTAGCTGTATCTGACACTACATCATCTTATTTATCTTAGCTGTATCTGACACTACAGCATCTTATCTATCTAAGCTGTATCTGACACTACAGCATCTTATCTATCTAAGCTGTATTTGACACTACAGAATCTTATTTATCTTAGCTGTATCTGACACTATGGCATCTTATCTATCTTAGCTGTATCTGACACTACAGCATCTTATTTATCTTAGCTGTATCTGACACTACAGCATCCTATCTATCTTAGCTGTATCTGACACTACGGCATCTTATCAATCTTAGCTGTATCTGACACTACATCATCTTATTTATCTTAGCTGTATCTGACACTACAGCATCTTATCTATCTTAGCTGTATCTGACACTACAGAATCTTATTTATCTTAGCTGTATCTGACACTACGGCATCTTATCTATCTTAGCTGTATCTGACACTACATCATCTTATTTATCTTAGCTGTATCTGACACTACAGCATCTTATCAATCTTAGCTGTATCTGACACTACATCATCTTATTTATCTTAGCTGTATCTGGCACTACGGCATCTTATCTATCTTAGCTGTATCTGACACTACGGCATCTTATCTATCTTAGCTGTATCTGACACTACATCATCTTATTTATCTTAGCTGTATCTGACACTACAGCATCTTATTTATCTTAGCTGTATCTGACACTACAGCATCTTATCTATCTTAGCTGTATCTGACACTACAGAATCTTATTTATCTTAGCTGTATCTGACACTACGGCATCTTATCTATCTTAGCTGTATCTGACACTACAGCATCTTATTTATCTTAGTTGTATCTGACACTACAGCATCTTATCTATCTTAGCTCTATCTGACACTACAGAATCTTATCTATCTTAGCTGTATCTGACACTACATCATCTTATTTATCTTAGCTGTATCTGGCACTACGGCATCTTATCTATCTTAGCTGTATCTGACACTACGGCATCTTATCTATCTTAGCTGTATCTGACACTACATCATCTTATTTATCTTAGCTGTATCTGACACTACAGCATCTTATCTATCTTTGCTGTATCTGACACTACAGCATCTTATCTATCTTAGCTGTATCTGACACTACAGCATCTTATTTATCTTAGCTGTATCTGACACTACAGCATCCTATATATTTTAGCTGTATCTGACACTACAACATCTTATTTATCTTACTTGTATCTGACACTACAGCATCTTATCTATCTTAGCTGTATCTGACACTACAGCATCTTATTTATCTTAGCTGTATCTGACACTACAGCATCTTATCTATCTTAGCTGTATCTGACACTACAGAATCTTTTTTATCTTAGCTGTATCTGACACTATGGCATCTTATCTATCTTAGCTGTATCTGACACTATGGCATCTTATCTATCTTAGCTGTATCTGACACTACGGCATCTTATCTATCTTAGCTGTATCTGACACTACATCATCTTATTTATCTTAGCTGTATCTGACACTACAGCATCTTATCTATCCAAGCTGTATCTGACACTACAGAATCTTATTTATCTTAGCTGTATCTGACACTATGGCATCTTATCTATCTTAGCTGTATCTGACACTATGACATCTTATCTATCTTAGCTGTATCTGACACTACATCATCTTATTTATCTACGCTGAATCCGACACTACATCATTTTATTTATCTTAGCTGTATCTGACACTACAGAATCTTATTTATCTTAGCTGTATCTGACACTACAGCATCTTATTTATCTTAGCTGTATCTGACACTACAGCATCCTATCTATCTTAGCTGTATCTGACACTACAGCATCTTATCTATCTTAGCTGTATCTGACACTACATCATCTTATTTATCTTAGCTGTATCTGACACTACAGCATCTTATCTATCTTAGCTGTATCTGACACTACAGCATCTTATCTATTTTAGCTGTATCTGATACTACAGAATCTTATTTATCTTAGCTGTATCTGACACTACAGCATCTTATTTATCTTAGCTGTATCTGACACTACAGCATCCTATATATCTTAGCTGTATCTGACACTACAGCATCTTATCTATCTTAGCTGTATCTGACACTACAGCATCTTATCTATCTTAGCTGTATCTGACACTACATCATCTTATCTATCTTAGCTGTATCTGACACTACAGCATCTTATTCATCTTAGCTGTATCTGACACTACAGCATCCTATCTATCTTAGCTGTATCTGACACTACAGCATCTTATTTATCTTAGCTGTATCTGACACTACAGCATCTTATTTATCTTAGCTGTATCTGACACTACAGTATCTGATCTATCTTAGCTGTATCTGACACTACAGCATCTTATCTATCTTAGCTGTATCTGACACTACGGCATCTTATCTATCTTAGCTGTATCTGACACTACATCATCTTATCTATCTTAGCTGTATCTGACACTACAGCATCTTATCTATCTTAGCTGTATCTGACACTACAGCATCTTATTTACTTTAGCTGTATCTGACACTACAACATCTTATCTATCTTAGCTGTATCCGACACTACAGCATCTTATCTATCTTAGCTGTGTCAGAGACTTACAGAGGTTCACAATTACGTTAGGAGGCAGGTACTATCTAGAGCTGTAGAATGAATCAACAAATTTTCCAGCGACTTTTGCAACATATTTGATGTAAGCCTTCCATTTCAGGTCTGATTGTGTTCTGGTAGTTGCCCCCCTCGATGTAAATGCACTAGACCAACCCGACAATCAGCTGTATCCCATCCATCCACTGTGGAGGTTCCCAGATGCCGGAGAGCCTTCAACTGCATTATCTTCTTTTCTCGTGTTGCCGGACTCTGGAACTCACTCCCTGCTCCCTGTTTCCCTGACTGTAATGACATGCAGAAGTTTAAAACTAATATAAACAGACATCTCGCTGCACAGCTCCCAACTTAAGATGGCACTCAAAACGTCTACCCTAATTTTTAGTAGCCCTTCGCGTTTACAGTAGCAGCCTGCCTTGTTTGGGGTGAACCATGTTAAAAAAAATATGCAATGCCTTGCATATTAAAATGTTAACGAACCTTGCGATTATTAGCTCGTTCAGGGGCAGCTAGTCCAGCTATCTATCATAAAATCATGCTGTGTTTTTTTTTCAAACTTCTTCAAAGATAATTTCACAATATGTACTTTAGATTCACTTCTAAAACTGAATCTATATTTTTTCTTATCTAAACTGATTGGGTCACAGTGACATTGCTCGCTTTATTTACGACGAGGAGAAAAACAATTATCGACTAGCTGCAGGTATTGTTTGTTTGTTTGTATAAGTCAAGCGAGGCAAGGTAGTTTCTCACATTGATTACTTATTTTTTATTTATTCATTCATTTATTGACCTGTGATTCATCTAAAATGTGTGTTTACTTTTCCTATTTTTTTCGTCGTATTCCGGCAATGCAAATGCCTAAGAAAAATACAAAAAGAAAATTGAAAAAAAAGTTTGAGAAAAATAATGATAAAAACAGAAAACAATGAAATACATCATTAATGGAAATAAAATACTTTTTCGCAATTTTTGTAATAGCAGTGAATAATTAGTTAAAATTTTTAAAATTTTAAGAATATTAGAAAGTGTGGTTTTGTCAATTATTTTAGAATATACAACTATTGTAATGTCTCTCCCCCTATCTAATGATCTTATAGCTCCAACCGCCACCACCCCACAGTTTCTACTGTCATCTCAATTTTTTTTGAAAATTGCAAATTGTTTTGAAAATTAAATTATGACGAACATCTATTTCTAATAGAAGTTTGGTATCTGTTTGTCTGAAGCCAAAACTATACTATTACTTCTATAAGCGCAGTATTTTACGTCTACTACTAATAGATATTTGGTATCTTTGCCTGTAGCAAAAATTATAATATTACTTCCATAAACGTTCACTCCCGCCGTATGAACCCTGATACTGTCGTATACACATTTGAGCATCCTCACTTTTTGTCGGTTTATATGTCGTCCACGATCTTAGGTCGTTCGTCGTAACGCTGATAGCAATCGGTGATTTTCAGGCGTGTTTGTCAGCAGAGCCACATTCCACTCCAACACTGTGATTTGTCTGGTAGTGAAGTTTATCTCTCAGCTTTCTGGAGAAAATAAACGACTGGAGAGGTGGTTTATATGTAGAAATAAACAAAAATACACATAAAATTCAACAAAGGCCATTCAACGTCATGGAAACACAACAAAGCTCTTGTCTTGTATTTCTGATAAAGAGATATTCTCGTATTTACAATAAGATTGAATGAATGATAATGTATGTTGTTTTGAATCTTAAGTGTAAATGTTTCTCAGTTCAAACTTGGTAACACTCTCAAAATTTGCTTGAACATTATTTGAAAACAGATAAATTGACCCTTTGCATTCGCTTTTTTAAACCAGCAGGCTTACTTGGTTAAACACAGAATAAATCCTTACGCCATGGCCAATATGCACTCTGATAGACTAACGGCTATCTCTTGCCTCGGTTTTAATTCCATTCTACCTTCCAATGGACCTGGTATTTCAATTCGATTTTTGACACCCATGTAATACCTGACCCTAGCTGACCTCGGCACTTGTCATTTCAACTTTCACAGTTTTGCCTATCCGTAGACAAAACAATCAAATTATATTTCCCCGAACATTTTTCTTAATTGTGATTTAATCATTCCTGTTTCTGGATTACATTGCCTCAAATATACACTAGTATATTTAATCACCTTGATTTTTTGTAGCCCCCCCCCCTCTTAAACACATTGTCACACTTCGATTTAGTTACTATGGTACTATCTATTACCAATGTAGATTGTGTATCGGTCTGTCTAAAGCCGAAACTATAATATTACTTATAGTTATCTACTATTTTACTATCTTTGTATGCTAAATTCAGGAGGCGTGGTGTAGTATTTGTCTTGTCGTAATGAGACCATCTTCCTAATCATTACCCCCTCTTGGAGGGTAATCTAGCATATTTATTTTTATCAGAAAACGATCCACCAGTTATTAGCTCTTCATTTGGACGGTAGTGTATTATCTGTTCAAAATTTTAGTCCATTCTCCCTGCCATGTTCTGTTCTTTTGGGTAGAATGTAGCATATGTTGGTTCGTCATGATACCATACACCCAGGCATTACCTCCTAGTTTGGGAGGGCATAATAGTATCTTTTCGTTCATCAATGTTGTCAAAGATATAGTATTTATTAGTAGTCATATTTTCAAATATTGTCGTATGTATTGTTATCTATTACTATGTATATTTTTGATATATGTTTTATCAAAAATGTTAGTATTTATTAATATTTAGTTGTATTTGTTAGTATTTTTGTTGAAAAATATATATAAGTATTTATTACTATTGATTATTATTAATGTAGTCAATGATGTTAGTATTTATTGTTATTTATTAGCATTTATGTTGTCAAAGATACTATCATTAGTATCTGGTAGTGTTTGTGTTGTCTAAATATTAGTATTTATTATTAGCTATGTATGTACATTTTCAAAGAAGTTCGTATTTATTGGTAATTATGTTGTGAAAGATATTTGTATTCATTGGTATTTATATTTTCAAAGAGGTTCGTAGTTATTGGTATTCATGTTGTCAAAAGTGTAAGCATGCATAACTATTTAATAGTATTTATTTTTCAAAGATATTAGTATTAATTATTATTTATTAGTATTGATAAAGTCAAACATATAAGCATTTATTACTATCTATTAGTATTGATGTAGTCAAAAATATTATTATTTATTAAAATGTATTAGTATTTATTTTTTCAACAATGTATTCTATTGTTACGTATTAGGTTGTCAAATATCTTTTATATATATATATATATATATATATAACTTTGTAGTATGTATTTTTTGTATTAGTATTTATTCATCTCTTTTTATTTGGCTATTTCATACAGCTTCCTTCTTTTCACATTTTTAAGGCTGTAAAAAGTAAAAAACGAAAAAAGTTTCTTTCTAACCTCCCTTCAATAACATAACAAATAAATGAATTATGCTTTGATAATAACTGACACAATGGCGGCTATTGTTCTTTGGATCGTAGAACAGAAACTCAATTATGAAGTTCATCTAAATATGTCTGCACCTAAAAAATAAAAGAAAAATCAAGAACAAAACTATCGCCAAAAGATATTTTTTCAAATGCTATTCTAGGTATTATTATTCAACGCTCATTCAATGCCTTACAACTTCCATATATATATATATATATATATATATATATATATATATATATATATATATATATATATATATATATATATATATATAAAAGAACATGGTCACAAGAAGGTTATATTTAATGTTTTCCAAAACAACCTGCATTTGTCTTATATAGTAGTACCTTAAAAGTAATAATAACATAATTGATGAAATAGTTCAATGTGAACGATTTTTTGCTGTCTCATCCGTGTTCCGACCTCATAAACATAGAGTATGTGCAAATGTTTGTGAAAACAATCATCATTATCATCATCATCATCATCATCATCACCATCACCCTGTATAGTTTGTCGAAGTGATTCAATCTTCTTCTTTTGGTTTATTATGATGATTCGCTCCTTATACTAAGTGGCTTCATGCTTTGTCTGGAGCTATTTCCATAAAACATACAAATATATGAACCCCCAGATGCACATAGTTGCCAGAATTAGCGAAAAAAATAGTACATGCAATTATGTGTCTTGTATATCACTACGCCACCTCCCTTAAAAAAGAGATGGTAATCCCTGAGAGTAGCCACAGAACAGATACTACACTACCCCCATCAACCTCCAAAAGGGAGGATGCAATACCTAGAAAAATGGTATCATGACGAACGAACACATACTACACTGCCCACTAAAGGGGGATATAATGTCTAGTAGGATAGTATCATGACAACAGAAGACATGCTACACCACACAATCCCATAAAAGAAGGAGGTAATGGTTGGGAGGATGTAAGCATAACGACAGAACAGATACTTCCTAAATGAGGCAATTGATGATAGTAAAATAGAATAGTAAATTAATAGAAGTAATAGTATAGTTTAGGATTCATATAGCATTACCATTATATCGACATTATACAATCCTCCCAGACATTACCTCTTTCTTTTTGGATAGTGGGATGGGTGTATTATCTGATGTGTGGTCATGATACTATAATTCTAAGCATTACCTCCTTCAGTTTTGTTTAGTGGATGTAGTGTAGCGTATGCTCTCTTGTCATGAATCAATCCTCCTTCGCATCACCTTTTCCTTTTTTCTGGGCAGAGTAGGATAGAGTAAGTGTAATATCTGTTATGTAAAAACGATACCATTATTCTAAGTATTACTTCCTTTATGTTAGTGTGGTAGAATGATAAACGCCCTTTTTGGGGAGCTGGAGTTCCCAACATTTAAAAGCCTCGTGCCTGACTTTTATTGCTCTCCTAGGGAGACACGTAACATCAAGGAAGTTTTATTGTGGCATTAAAACATTACAAAACATATCTCTCGTTGTTATCACAGCGAGAGAGAATTCAGTTAAAATTTTGAGTTTGTACACTACGGTCGAACGAAACCAACTCCAACCGACTCTTGAGTTTTATAAGTTTATTCAGAATGTAAAAATAAATAAATTATATATTTCTTGAATATCAAACTATGGATTGTTCGAACAAGATTTCAATTTCAGCAGGACGGTTCTCTCGGCCCAGATAATTAATTCTCTGGGGATAATTAATTCTCTGGAGAGAATTAATGACGTCTAAAATTTGTCAGACATACAAACGGGTATAACTCCTTCATGGAAGGGGGTGTCTTACGTTTATCCCCGGGAAGCTGGTACTACCGTGCCAGGACGTTAACATATCTGGAAACGACGTCCTCATGGCGCGGAAACACTAAGTTTTACTCTCCAAAAAAATCATATTATTACATTGGGTTCCGTCCCCAGGACAGTGTTACATTAGTGCCGTGACAAAGACAGAACCAAATAAAAAATCTACGAAACAGCAAAGAGACATACCTCAGCAAGCGATGGTATTACAGTAGCATTTGTACTCTTGGCATGAAACTATTATGAGGATGATTCCCATTTTTAGGAGGTAGTGTAGTATATGTTCGTCTGTCATGATAAGATCCTCTCACACATTGCTTCCCCCATTTTAGGAGCAGGGTCGTGTATAGTTATTCGTTATGATACCATACTCTCATGCATTGCCACTTTCTAATTTTTGTGGGAGGTAGCGTAGTATTCGTTCTGTGGTCATATGACAATTCTTCCAGGGATTACCTTCTCTTTTAGAGCGGGTATAGTGATATACTAGAAACATATGCGACCTTTTGTTACATTATTTTTTAATAATAATAATAATAATAATAATAATAATAATAATAATAATAATAATAATAATAATAATAATAATAATAATAGTGATAATAATAACAATAATAGTGATAATAATAAGAATAGTGACAATAATAATAGTGATCATTATAATACTACTACTACTACTACTACTACTACTAATAATAATAATAATAATAATAATAATAATAATAATAGTGGTCATGCTACTTCCCAGCTGACTACAACATGGTCGTTTTCAAATAAAATGCTAACAAATTCTTGCTCAGCCGTCCTTTTAGATAAAAAAATGCTGCCAACATCTAATTATCGTCTGCAAACTTCTAGGTGTTAATCTAACCATTAACCCCTGTCCCTGTCTTTTGTGCAGAGATGAGTGCTAACTCGTTAGTAAATAAAACTGATCAATAAAAGTAAATTTCCTGGAGAGAATTAATGATGCCATACAACAACTATTTTCACTTGTTCGATTATACAGCGAGCTATAGATTTTCAGGATATAAACAACGTGGGTTTCTTAGAAACAATAGTCTACCGCTGCTAGAAACGAGAATGTTAACCTCGTGACCCCCACAAGCTAGTGGGGTCATGCTCAGGACAATAACATTCTATAAATATATCTCACGGTGTATATTTGTTGTGAGAGATGTCCCCAAGGCGCAGACACGCCAATATATATTCCTGTAAGGATATTCTTCTTGCATAACTAAAAAATGTATCTTATAGAAGTAAAGAGAATTAGTTATCTAACTTACATACATATTTACAGTTTGTATAGGCACTATGTAAATTAGATAACAACTCACACAGAGACATCAAAAATATAAGAGACTTGTTAAATTAACATACAGTTGTAGAACGGTTTAGTAAATATATAGATATTTAAAAGAGATAAGTGGCTTCTTCAGTTAATTACAAATTACGGCTAATTCGAACAAGTAAAATAGATTTTCTTTCAAACGTGATTGAACCCCAGAGAAAGTGGTATATACGTCATTGAAGTCAATGGGAAAAAGTGGTATACACGTCATTGAAGTCAATGGGAAAAAGTGGTATATACATCATTGGAGTCAATGGGAAAAAGTGGTATATACGTCATTGAAGTCAATGGGAAAAAGTGGTGTATACGTCATTGAAGTCAATGGGAAAAAGTGGTATATACGTCATTGAAGTCAATGGGAAAAAGTGGTATATACGTCATTGAAGTCAATGGGAAAAAGTGGTATATACGTCATTGAAGTCAATGGGAAAAAGTCTTAAGGAAACCCAAGTTAATTGATTCAGCTTTAATATGATAACAGATAGACAATCTGGAAATTAATAGAGATGGGAAAGATAATAAAACAGAACAGGAAGTTTCATTAAAACTGAATTACATAGTATAAACTTAATAAAAGTAATAAACTCCTGGAAGGTAATACTTGTAAGATACCGTAGATTCTTCATGAATTGGACAAAAGACGAACTCAGGTTCCGTTATGCAAGGAAAACAAAAATGACTATGCTCTACATCGTATAACGATGATGTTGATCGACTTTCTGTAAAAAGGAAAAACGACGAGTGACTTATCTGGTTGTCCAGAAAAGTTCGTGCCGAATTTATTCGTTCATGGTTCGACAAGTTAGAACTTCAAAGTATTAACTGATATAGTATACTTACATTGGCGGTTAGCGAATACTTATACCTGTCTCTTGAAAAAGAAACGAAAGAACAATTAAACTTGTGCTCATTTTGAAGCCCATTTTAAAATGGAAGATTGTAAGACCCATTTTAGGGAGTTAATGCTTATTTTCCATGACGGAAAACTTACTCAATTTAATACATAACATCTATAAGGCTTTCAAATCTTTTTCAAAATACTTACAGGGTAAATCTAACTGCAGTGTTCACTTCGACAACATTCATTTGTTGTTACCAATTCCATGGAAGCACGTGATATCAGTTTTTCTACGAACATTCCACTAAAAATTAACAAACAGCGCAAGTTCATTTTTTCTACTTTTGACCATCCATACATATCTAACATTAATCCAACATTCGTGTTTTCATTTTCACGTTAGTTAATCTTTTTTTTTATTTGAGGGTATATTTAACGTAAGACGTTTTATTTGCTTCTTTACATGTACCTATTATAATCATCCGTTCTCTCTCTCTCTCTCTCTCTCTCGGGTTATCTCTTCCTCCCCTCTGTCTCTCTATTCATTTGCAACAATTTATAAAAAATGTGTTTATATTTTCGCCGACTTAAATAGTCGCAGCACGCAACATATAATTAAACAGATACGTGCACCTTCAATAAACAGATACGTACACTTTTTCTGCTCACATTCTCTTTAAATTAGCATTCGTCGATTTATTAAGTATATTTTTATTCCATGATAAATGCCAGTATACTGAAATCATATGCCCTTAATAAAATAACAAAAGCAAGGAAATTCCCAAATGTGACACTTTTATTGTCATTAAGGGTATGCGAGCACAACAGGGCTATGTATTTTACTGGTAGAAATTTTTCTTCAGCGCACCTCACACACTTCATCCACTCATGCATAGATATTTATACTGTAGTGATATGATAATGAAATGGTTTGGTTGATATGTAGTCATACCCTTAATGACAATAAAAGTGTAACAATTTGGGAATTTCCTTTCTTTTGTATATTTAGAGTATATGAATTTTCATCTTAACCCTATTAAGGGCATATGATTTCAGTATACTGGTATTTTTCATGGAATGTCACTACTTTTGTAAAGGCTATGCCTCAATACAATGCCTTATAAGGTTTTTTTGAATTTTCTGGAAAACTAAGGTATATGGTAAACTGAAATTAAAATGCCATCAACCAGACCCTAGAACCTCTACCTCTGCCAGAGATCAGCTGAATCCATCAAATAGTTGATGAGATACAAGGTGGCACATACGTACGTACGTACACACGGATAACACAAAATCACTCCTGACCTTTCTGGATCTCTGGGTGGCCTTGACTAATGATGCTGAAATTCTACACACTTATAGAACCTATCAAATAAAAATGTTGTGCAAAGTTTTACCTAATTTGGTTTATTGGTTTTTGAGTTATGATTGATCAAAGAAATTAGATTTCCAGCATATGCCATTTTTAAAGTCTATTTAGGGATAGAGCGCTCTTGCGCCTCCCTTGATTATCATGATTATACGTCAGTAACTAATAACATTCCTTTGTTTAATTCACGGAGGTAAAAAGGCTTCAAGATCAATTTCGAACACAGACCGGCGTAACAATTAAAATCATTATTTTTTATCTATATTTGCCTATTTATCGAACATTATTTGATATTAATTCATACCACAGATTATTTCAATCTATTTCATAACTTTTTACATACTTTATTCGACGCTAAAACTGCTACTGATATTCACAATAATATATATTTCTACTTTTCTAAATATACTTCAACTTAAAGGGCAGTATCCGTTACTTTGTTTTTCTCTTCTCGGTTAATAAAGAAGAAATCTTTCTGGACTGTGGCAATTTTTTTATTACTTTCCCTCTATTTAACTCTTTGTCAATTTTGGAAGAAATCTTTCTAGACTGCGGTAATTTTTTCCTCAGGAGAAATTTTCAATACATTAAACATCACCATGATATAACTCTCCCCTCGTGGAGACGCAACGAAGTAGCAACAACATAGTAAATGGTAAAAGTTCAGATTAGTTAACAGTCGATAATTCGAAAGAAAAATTACAACAACAAATTCCTTACATCAATCGCCATATATTTTAAATCAAGGACAGAGTTAGACGAAAGATGGATTTGCAATGTTGGTAAACTCAATCTCCCACCAAAAGTGGCACTCCAGATTGAGATAAAAATTGCCTTATTCTTGAAGTATTTTTCTTTCACTGACTTTGGAAAGCTTCACGCATATTTGTGGATCATATTTTCTTTGAACGGCAGTTGTTTTTATTTTTTCAAATAAAGCGCTACTTTCCATCGTAGAGGGGGGGGGGCAGTCACTCAAAACATAAAGAAATCTATTTTGTTTGATTCTAAACGTCGATAAATCCTACTTTAATCACCTAAATTACAGGGTTGTTTTCAACTGCTTTTTGACAAATTAATACTCTAATACTTATATCTTTTATTTAATGTATATCTATTCCGGGTAACACCGAGGCAAGTGTCCTGCTAGTATATATATATAGTAAGTTATGAAAATATATTTATGCCAATGAAGCTATACAGAGGCTACCGCGTTTTATCCCCGTAGAGAATCGTCAATCCTAAATGCATGGAATTCGTGTTACCGGGTGTTTTATATATACACGTGATGTTTAGTGTAGTAAGCTAATCTATCAGATCAAGTGTTATTCCTCTTACCGGTTTAATGTTTTCATTAGCTAATGGCAGAGCTTCTCTCAAACAAAGATTTGGCTGGCTTTTACTTCCACTTCTATTGTTTTATCTTGTATAGGGGTGACGCAACCCTATTGTAAATGTGTCGAATTAATTGGTAACCTTAATTTAACACATCCCTTCTTGGCATAGTTTTCTATTTTAGGTGTTGATTTCATTTAGCATTATATTTAATTATTTTTTTTTTCCTATGTATTGTCATCTTAAAGTAATGTTTATTGTGTTTGCATAGTTGTTTGCTATTAAACTTCTACAGTTCAATAAGTTTAGGGGATCTTAAAAGAATTTCCAGTTACTCATTCACATAATCTACACGGGTCGTATGATTTTCTATATGTACTCGCCTGTCGTACTATTTTCCAGTAGTCGATTATTGGCGAGCGTCCGCTTTCTTATACTCCCAGTAATGGCTCGCTAGTGCTGTTTTTATTCGGCGTCTGTTTTTATTGAATGTGCCTGTATAATTGTAATATATATATATATATATCAAAGTTACAATGAATTGTATGAGTATTGAATAATAATACCTAGAATATCATGTTAAAAATATCTTTTGGCGGGAGTTATGCTCTTGATTTTTTTCTTGCAGACATATTTAGATCAACTTCATAATTGAGTTTTTGTTCTGTTCTACCATCCAACGAACAATAGCCGCCATTGTGTCAGTTATTATTGAAGCAGAAATTCGTCATGTCTTATGTTATTGAAAGAAGGTCGAAAAAGAACCGTTTTTTCTTTGCTTATTTTCTTTTTACAGTGTAAAATCAATGAAACTAGGGGCACTGTATAAAATAGTTACATAAAAATGCATGAATAAATACTAATACAAACCAATAAGTACTTAAAGGTATACTTCGACGCATCTACAATACTAGAAGACAATTAAGTCGATTTCTGATTAAGATTTATTTGATTAGATCTTACTAAGTGTAATGCATTCAGATTGTTTTTATGCTTCTTTGATTTTAGAACTAACAGATAACAAAACCCTAACCTTAACAATGATTCTAACCCTGACCCTAACCCTGATCCTGACCCTAACCCTATTCCTGATCCAAACTCCAACCCTAACTCTAACCCTGACCCTAAATCTAACCCTAACCCTGATCCTGACCCTAACTCTTATCATAACCTTAACCCTAACCCTGACCCTAACCCTGACCCTAACCCTGACCTTAACCCTAACCCTGACCCTAACCCTAAACACATACAAAATGAGTAAATAAAACAACAGATGACGACCAAATGAAGACATTACAGGACACGAAAAAATGTTTAACATATTAAAATCCACAATTCATAAGCATAAGATTAAATATATAATGACATATATTTTTTCGACTTTTTATTTACTTTAAAATCGAGACGAATTTTCCGGACGACCTTATACATAAAACAAAATACAAAGCCGCTAAAGGCAGAAATAGGATTAGAAATTGAGTCATCAGTAATAAAAAGAAACAAAAAATAAAAATGAAGTGTAATGCAGGTGCGTGGAATATTTATAAGCCGAATCAAATAAATTACGCACGAGAAAACATGGGAAGACTGCAAAAAAACACTTTGAAAGAGAAATCAAATTGCTACTTACGACTTCACACAACAACGCAACTAGAACACACTATATAAGCATAACATTTAGACTGTGAAGGCAAGAAGACAAAACGCTAAACAACTTCCTAAATGAATCCTAAAGCTAGCTAAAAAAGCATATGAAAATACTCATAAATGTATTGTGTTCATATTTTATTTCTTCTTCTTTTGTGTGAATCAGATGATTCTGGTGTTGGCATTAGTTTCCCCGATGTTTTTCTAGGAAGAAGTCTTTCTGGAAAGACATCAGGTACTTACGGGAAGAACCACGAGAATGCTGCCAACAGCCCTAAGTGAAAGTGGTACTTAGAACCGACTGGATTCGAACTTCAGTCCGTGTCGTTATCCACTTAAGAACAGTCACCTCCCATAGTGTATTTGTAACTGTGCAAGCAACTTTATTTTGAAAACACAGACGCAATGAAACAAATATAAACAAGATGCAGTGATGAAAATGATGTAAACAAATATACAATGTTTTACAGAATGATAAATTAGAAGCAAAATACAAAAAAAACTGTGCACATATATACCATTTGACCACTACCACACACCATTACATATAATGGCGTAAACATATATCAAGCTAGCTATGAAAGATACAACTTCATGGTGGAAACCACACCCATACAAGAACTCCATCATCATCACATTTGCATCTTAAACAGATGGGTCTTCGCCTTTGGTATCCCATTACAAGTGGTAACATTTATCGTAACCATAGAAATCAAGCGAGCGAGGAAATGCAGTAATATGTCAAAACAGAATGAGGAATCTATTCCGTTATACCAAGAATGTAAAAAGTTGTCATTGAATTTTAGTGAAAGTTGCACGTTACCCGTGTTATCATGAAAATGTCAAATAAGTAGTTAACTATTATGAGTCACAATCTGTTACATAATTCATATTGTGCTAAATTGTTTAATCTTGCTTAACTGGTGTCTAATAAGTATGGATCAAACTGAATGCAAATCTGAAATATTTGAATTTTCAAATTAGAGGACGGCCCATATTTAAAATACTGGAAATACTTAAATTTAGGGAATATTTATAAAGTAATGTATAATAACTATTGTTGAAATTTCAGAAAAAACGGAGATATCTCAATTTTCACAAAGGGTTTCACATTACGACACCTTACGCATAGCATCTGTGTTCAAACATTCATAATGATCGGCTAATTATATCATACAAATGACGAATGCTTTTAGCTTTAGTTTCTTTTTGTTCAGAAATGATACATTAGCATATCATTCACCTAAGAATGGAGGTTTTTTTACATTTTATTCGTCGTGCAATTGTTTTCAAAGTAATACACAATGGTTTGCCGAATTTGTTTAACGTTATTTTATTTATTATCGACAAGTCAGATCCTTTTGTGTCTACTTGAAATTCATCACTTGTGTCGTTCATTTGCCGATTTACATTGTTTTTATCCTAGTAAAAGTGTTTGTAAAGTTAACCGTAGTTTTAAATTCTGAATTCATTTTTCTTCTGTTTTCTTTTCTACAATATGAGAACGTATTCCCTTGTATCCGCAATTATGACATTATTTATTTCTAAATATACAATTTTCATTTAAATGCAGAAAACAAGGATTCATTTTAAAATACAACCTGTTACCGTGTTCGTTCTTTTCGACAGAATGTATGTGCGAAATATCCTTGTCTTCACATTTTTAAGTATCATGGTGTACATTCATAATCTCTCGGCATTCTTCAGCGATTTTTTCGTAATTTTATTCTCAAATCTTCTTCCAGTTTTGATAGTAGACATGATCTTATTTCAGCGTTGATGCTATTAAACCTTGTACAAAACTGAGACATTTGAACATATCTGGAATGAGTTGGGCGAGTTTATATGTTTCGCATTTTTTTTTTACCGATGATAGCAAATATACTATAATCGTCGGAATCATTGTTTTGTCAGATTAAATCATTGCAAACGTGGGTTCAAAAGTGAACTCTTTTCTCCAAAAATCTTTAACATAAAATTGGTTTCCCGAAACGAAATAGCTCCTGGATTTGTTGGTAACATGTCATTTGCATATATTTCATTTTCAATGACAGCGAATTTACCAAACAATATTCATACTTGTTTCTTGCCTGCTCACGTGGAACAATATTTTCGTATCTTTGAAAATGTTTTGCAAATGTTACTTCTTCTTTCGTGCTGTACCTAAATTATCTAATTGAGTCAATCAAATACTCTTGCGAAAAAGAATTAGTATTTCCTTGGTAACTTTGTTTCCAGCATTTGTGTGAGAGTTTGGAAAACAATTCTCTTGTCATTCGAGTTCTTCTCGATCCTGTATTTTTATATATTTTCTTGGTCTAGAATCCGTTGTTTTTCAAGCTTTTTTCTATTTCTTGATTGTGCTGCTTTTTAAGTCTTTCGATGTCTTGACGATGCTGTGTTTCCTTTGCGTGTAACTATTCTATGATGAAATTTTTTTGAATCGTCCATTTTCTCATGTTTTAGTAGTTTTTCAAGCTAAAATAACTTTTTTTTTCTTCGTGTCTTCGTTCGTATGTTTGTTTGCATCAGTAAATACAACATTTCCTCGTCGTCAATCTGTTATATAGTTATTCGTAGTCGTAAGTGGAACAACTGAATCTACGCTGAAGACAATGGTATAAATCAACTTTATCTATTATTCTCAACATCGAAGGTATTTACCACCCTCCGACCGCAAGATGATGTGACACAAGGCCGGAAGGTGGGGAGGGTAGACCAGCGCACAAGAGGTATCGCTCTCTGGCTGAGTAACAAATGGCTTAGCAGCCCCGACAAATACCTCATCCCGACAGAGCAGTGACAGAATATACCACAAGGCCCCCTCCTCTGTCAGACTGATTGTCGAAGACGTATCCGCAACTAGTAACTCGATGAAGAGCGTTCTCAACATAGAATGCACTATAATACCCTATGTACATATATTTATAGACTTAAAGACTAGTTTATTTAGGTAGTAATTGGTAGTTTTATTACTCAACAATTTATGTGTGTGTGTGTGATTTTAGGTTGTAAGGATCTTAAGTAGACGACATGAGTAAAATAAAAAAGTTGTAAGGATCTTAAGTAGACGAAATGTAGTAAAATAAAAAAGTTGTAAGGATCTTAAGTAGACGAAATGTAGTAAAATAAAAAAAATGTTGTAAAGATCTTAAGTAGACGAAATGTAGTAAAATAAAAAAAAGTTGTAAAGATCTTTAGTTGACGGAATGTAGTAAAATAAAAAAATGTTGATAAGGGATAAACGAAGAGAAAAGAAGATGAAATAAGTGCGCCAACGACGCACCAATTCAAGGATAAGTGGTGCCCTCCTTTGTGAAAAGTTCGCCCTTCCCTTTTTTCTCCTACATGGCAACTGAACCTTCTGTTTTTGTTTTTTTTACAAATTTATTGAATTGAATTGAAAAAAATAAAAGAACAGAAATGACAAAATATATGGAAAGAGTCGATATCGTGTTTTTCTATTTTATATGACGCTTATACATGACTGGAGATACAGCCCGAAAACAAGTTATGTTGACAATACAGAAAGAGGAAGGGAAAATATGGAAAGGGAAGATCCTGAGGGAGAAGAAGAGGGTAGCATAAATAATGGTTAATATGTGGAGTGAGAGAGAGAGAGCGGCAGAGAGAGTGAGAGAGAGAGAAAGGGTAAAATATAACAGTGGTGAGATTTATGGGGAAGGCCATAGGGGATAAACGAAGGGTAGCAGGTATAGATCGTGAGAACTATATTTTAAGGGATAGAAAATATTTAAAGGAAGGGGTTTATAAGTTAAATAAAAACTTGAGGAACATGGGCCATTGTAAATGTCTAATTGAAACACGTATATAGATTATTTATAAAAAGTTTATATTGGATATCAAGCAACGCATCTAAGTCATTGTTATGCTTGTTATGCTTAGTTAGCCTATTTGTTAAGATCAACGAGTGTGTGTACCTGGTCACATTGGACCTCAGCCCTTCGGGTGAGTTTAGCATCCTAGCTAGTCGAGTGAATGATTTACCTTCCCTAGTAATAGAAATCACCCAACATTCCCACTCCTCACTTTCATTTTGAATTTATATTGGAAGTAAACCACCCATTCTCCAAACTTTATCTCCCGTTTTCTTATTTCTCGCAGTTAAATACCACTCCCGTCTAGAGATTGATCTGCTTGTTTTTGGTTCTGAACCAACTGGAAAACAATAGGCGGTCTATTATTTAGAAAGGGTTGGAAGAGAGAGACAAACAGAAAGAGGGGGGTGCGGCAATCGTAGCATAGAGACTATTATAGAAATATGGCAATTCAGCTACACCTGTGTTGTACATAACTGACATGAGTTTAAACACGATAAGAATAGGAAATAAGGTAGGTGAGAGAGAGCGGGAAACAGATATACAGATAAAAATATATAGAAAGAGCGGATGTGACAATCTTAGCATAAAGAACATTATACAAATATCGTTATTCAGCTACACGGAAATCCGTGCACCCTCCCCAAAAGAATATCTGGGTAGGGGGATGTGTTCGCTTAACAAAAACAAAACAAATTTTAAAATGGCATTAAGGAAAACGAATATCAAAGTTTTGGGTGCGATAAGCAATTCGTTCAATTCGACAATAGTAACTCGTCACAATTTGCTGATCAAATCATATAATTTGTATTGTCATGAAAAGTTCGAATTTACTAAATAATGACTTTAAAATCGAATCTGAATTAAATGTTTTCATCGCTGACGAGCATTGTCTTGTTTATATTTATAATAATTTTTGAATAAAAGTTATTCTATTTTAACATTTGTCTGCTGAAAAAATTAATAATGTTTACATGGGTTAAATAATTCGTTTAGAAATCCCATTGTGTTGCAAGCATGATTTTCCACACAGGATAACTTCTATATGTACGTTTTTATGACCTATTTGTGATATTAATAAATATATATATATATATATATATATATATATATATATATATATAAAAGAAATTGTCACTAACTAATATGAATTGAAATAGGTTTATAAAACGTATCCCAAACAGAATAATCACGTAGATTTATTTTATTTTTATTCGCTTAAGAAGAAACGCTTCTTGACTAAGGTAATGTTTAATTTATTTGGACAGCAGGACTTTCCACAAGTAATATTGTAAATAAAAGAAAAGTATATAGCTGCTTCTAATCGAGCGGTAGTATTTTTCTCTGACAAAATATATGGATAGAGTCGATATCGTTTTTTTCTATTTTATATGCCGCTTATACATGACTGGAGATACAGCCCGGAAACAAGTTATGTTGACAATACAGAAAGAGGAAGGGGAAATGAATATGGAAAGCGAAGATCCTGAGGGAGAAGGAGCCAACATTTATGTTTAGTCGTAATAATTAATTTTTCTTTATTATAATGATTGTTTCACTGTTTTTTTTTAATAACGTAGGATCCAATTCAGAATATTTCCGATGAAAATTATTTCATTTAGCTTAAGAAAAAATTCCACTGTTTATGTTGTAGTGAGAGCATGCATT
>OY744520.1:204621506-204634006 GCA_963556195.1 Sepiola atlantica | reverse complement strand
TGCTTAAAAAAAAGAACGAAAATAATTTGAATATAACTCCCAGCATGCCCGATGCTTTAGTTCTTACTACCTACTACCGCGAATTCCATCACAGAGCGGATAAATACGTCAGACCAACAAGACGTTTCTTCTATAAACAAAACTATAAGTTTGTTTATTAAAAAAAAATACATCTTTGAAAATGGAGTGTTTCTCCGAAATATATAAGACAACAGTAAAAAAAAACTACCTTGCATTGTAAGGGCTTTCTATTGACACTTATTATATATATATATATATATATATATATATATATATATATATATATACAATAATGTTGTCGATATTAAAACGTGTAATATCTCTAGGATGCTAAGCACAGATACTATACTATTATCTCAGCCAAAAGGCAAAGGAACCATAAAGATGATGTTATTTATGGCCAGGCATTTTAAACTAATAAAAAAAACGACCCTGATTTAATCTATGATGGTTTTTATATATTTTAATTGTGGGGGGTAGTAGTGTAGTATCGATGCTGTTGTCTTAAGATCATCATCCCAGTAATTACCTGTCCGTTTATAAGGATTGGTAAGTAATCTTCCCTTACATAAAATTTTAGCAATTTTTGTGTTTTCTTCATCCTTATTGGCCAATAGATATTTTTTCCTCTGAAATCTACCCTACCATTTTTTTGTACTAGAAATTTACTTGTGTTATTGTTATTATTTTATAATAAATTTTTAAGTATTATATATATAATATATATGTAATATATATATATATATGTATATATATATACTAGACGACCCGATAACGCAAAACCCTCATTATATATGATTTCCGAAACTAAATCAAGTCGAAAAGGCAGTTTGTGTACATATAACAGGGACAATTTCTTTTCAGATAGAACGTTATAACATTAATAAATAATAAACTCATATAAGTGCACTGTATAATATATATATATATATATATATATATATATATATATATATATATATATATATACAGGGATGTAACTGTATTCGTCCAACTGACTTACTTCCCTTTGTTTAGAAGAAAAAGATAACATTTTGGAAGAAAGAAAAAAAATAGCATAGTTTTAAAACAAAACAAATTGCAAGTAGTAAATATACAGCCAGTGCTTTATAAAAATATACCAAGTCAGAATTTTAAAAATTAAGCATGAAAATCTCTATCTGTATATATATATATATATATATATATATATACATATATATACATATATATGTATATACATATTATTGTTTCCTATATATAAACTTATATCACGGTATATTTTTGTTTAAGAATTTAAAAGCTGCGAATGCACCTAATTGAAATGGTTGATAATACATGTGTGTTGGTGATATTTAGTTGATGAAATCTGAGAGAATTTGGAGTTTAAACAGGACTAAGCAAATACAATTCGTATATCATATAGTTTGATGAAACCTTAATAGATTTCCAGGCGAAATATCGGTTTGGTATTTACTTTCCTGTGTTTTATTTCGATTATATTTGCTTTGTCGTCTATGTTAATTGTATTCTTCATGCAAATAGAGATGATTCGGCAATAATATCAGTGTATCACAAATCCTAATCGACTAAATTTGAACTTGGTTAACCGATTTCGCTGCCTATAAGAAGCAACTCTCGCCTCCCTTATTTTGTTCTTTAGTCGTCTTATTCTAAGAAAGGAAGAAGAATTGCTGTGTTCTTGGTCGGAATTTATAAATCTAACACTTAACGTCGGCGAGTTTCTGACCTTGAATTAGTAATTTTAGCTCCTTACACACAGTGGTTTCATGCCTTATCTGAAACGATTTCCATTTGAAAAAAGTACAACATTCACACAGTTTCTGAATAATCATAGAAATTATTCTCATTTCCTTAAATCAAAATTGAACCCATTAAAAAGTTTTATAGAAAATATATCAAGCCGGGGAAGATTTTTAAAAAGACTGATCCATTAACATGGGGGCGCTGAAGCGTTGTGATTTCAGAAAAAATAACAGAAACAGTATCGTTGTACGAAAAGTCCCACAAACAACATAAATAACTCACTGAAATGGAGACCCATCTAATGCAGAGTTCTTTCGATTGATATCGAACTCCAAGTGTCGTCGCGATAGACAATAGTTGGCCACTGAAAGGGTTGATGCGCTATGAGGTGTTTCTACTGAACGAGATTAATTCAGATTTGAAAGGGATCGCGTGACTTATCATTGCTTCCGTGATCCCATCTCCGTGTGATTTGAACGGAACTCCGTCACGAGACCCTTTTGAATTTCGATGTTTATTGTTTGTACAAGTTGAAAAGATTTCTTTAAGGTTGACTTTCTTGTATTTAATCAAACAATATGCATATAAGCTCAATTCCTTTAGGAGAGAAATAAACTTAGTTGAAAGGTTGATAAATAAAATAGAAATAAAGAAAAATCAAGATTACAAAACAGATATATGTATATATATATATATATATATGATGTAGTTTATTTATATTTTTATTTACGATACTCATAACTGAAAGTATTCAATTACTTTTACGTAAGATATATGTACATTATGGGTTCGTTTGAAAATGTTTGGTATGTCTGTATCTACAAATCAATCGTATACAAAGCATTTTCCATTACAACATTAAGAAGCAGAATATATATATATATATATATATATATATATATATATATATATATGTGATTACTTTTATTTACACAGACATGTACAAAATTTGCGACACTGGCATGTCGATGTTATCGATCAAAAGCTGTTATAAAACTGAGATCTCATCAGGTAGAGCTAAAATCCGATCTTAGTTTTAGATCATATTTGAAAAAAAAAACGGTTGAAATATATATATATATATATATATATATATATATATATATATAAATATATATATATATATATATGCGTGTGTGTGTGTAGTCGTAGTATAAAGCAATATTTACCACAAGTAAGCAAAAAAAAACGTTTATGTTTCATTCGCGCGGAAAATTTTGAGTCGTAGATGTTGTTTTTGCGTTGTTACGGCATATCAACCATCGCTTGGGTTTCTTATACCGAAACTGTTTATATATTTTGTATAGGATAGAAATTGTAGATCAATTTTAAGAGCTTCTTATTACATAAAACACCTTGGTCTTCTTAAATGGTTACCCATTTAGTACTGACCACGTCCAACATAGCTTAACTTAACATAATCATTAAACCTTTTTAGTTAGATCATTTTGTTTATTCTTATTTTTACGACCGTTTCCCCCTGTCGAAAATTGTTTATAGAGTAATGTTCTACTGTACCATTGAGCAGACTCAACTGGGCGAATAAATAAATTTGATGTCAAATAAAACGCTTTAAGTAAGGTCTCACCTACAAAGTTTGTGTCTTTTTTTCTTCTTAAATTTAACAGTAAAAACTGGTTATTATTAAGAAATAGTAAACTTAAATCTAAATAAAAAATGTGTAAACAGATTACTCTCGGAATTCCGTGACCATGGTGTGAAAAGTAAGCCCTTTCTTATATAAGTAATTATTTTCATTCACTACTTTAAAACGTATGTTACAATTTATCTTACGACATTTATTTTAATTCTAACAATAATAATTACCCGACTTAATATCGAACTTTATTAACCAACGGCTATTTCAAATGAGATGTGGTTTGGTAGTTTTGTTTTACGGCATATCAACCCTTTTTGGGTTATTTAATGCCGAATCTGGTCATTATAGTAAAAGTTTTTATGCTTCAAGTTCTTTATATCTTCAAATGTTTAATCATCGTTTTTGGTTTGGTAGTTTTGTTTTACGGCATATCAACCCTTTTTGGGTTATTTAATGCCGAATCTGGTCATTATAGTAAAAGTTTTTATGCTTCAAGTTCTTTATATCTTCAAATGTTTAATCATCGTTTTTGGTTTGGTAGTTTTGTTTTACGGCATATCAACCCTTTTTGGGTTATTTAATGCCGAATCTGGTCATTATAGTAAAAGTTTTTATGCTTCAAGTTCTAAAAATAAAATAAAAAAGGGGAGGGAGAAAGGGAGAGGGGCTGTTGTTTTTGGTTTTGGTTTTGTAGAACATAATTAAGTTTTACAAAAAAAAAAAAAAAAAAAAAACGTCAATGTAGGTGAATTTCGTCTCAGGGAGCCACAGGGCAGCCTGACAAATGAGATGTACCTCAATAATTAGTTAGTGTTCGTTATAACTATTTTGTAAACGTTGCTCTGACTGATCATTCTAGATGGCTGTCTGACTGCAATTCTGTCATTTTATGAGCGGGAAGGGACCGTATGTTAGTGTTATCTGCTTTCTGTTGTTTGTTTGTCTTTTATTCTTCGCCACGAACTCTGTACTGGATATGAAACGTTATGTATGCCTTTCATTTACGTCTCTGATGAACAGCAAGAAAATAAAACCATTTTCCATTTTTATTTTTTATTTTTTTTGTCTTGGCTGCTTCAGTATTTTGCGAGTATGATAAAACAGAAGATAATAAGAACAAGTAAAACATGAGTTGTCTCCCGCTGCGATCACTACTACTCGAATAGCAGAAAAAACTAATAAGTATCATCATCATCATCATCATCATCATCATCATCATCATCATCATCATCATCATCATCATCATCATCATCATCATCATCACTATTATCATCTAGTCGTGGTAGTGTCACGGATTTTCCTGATTCTCTCATGCCATCTCGCTATATCTTCCATCACATCAGGTAGGGCTTCATAGGTGCATTGTTAGTCCTCTAAAAGTTGTTTGACGTAAATTCTGTGCGGTCCCTCCACTGAACCACATCTCTGTTTTAGCATCCAAAAATGAACATAGATGACAATTTTCTGCTCAGTCCTCCAAGAGTTGCCGTCTAATATGGTTCTTCTTTCTCTGACCAGAGCTGAGATTCGGGGAAAGTGTGAATAGAGTTGCCTTCAGTGGCTGTTAAAAAAGAACACCTAGTCAAGTTTCTTCTTTTTAGTAATTGTACGAGTGCAACTTTTATATAAGAGTAATGATGTAACAATAGCTTCAAAGAAGGCGTGTTTAATCTTGGTAGGTAGATTTGACTTTCAGATTAACTTTACCTTTGTTGATTTGGTTCACTCTCTGTGCAATTTTTTTTTGCAACTTATTGATAAACTTATCGACATTTTTTAGACATGTCCTATTCAAAGAAAAAGCTATTTCCAAGTTAGTTCAGGAGTATGTGCTCTGTTTTGCTTCAAAAACCTGAGCAGACCTTGCTGGTAAATTACGTCTTCTGGTAGCAGTCAAATAGACTCTCAGACAATAGTAACATTTTGTTATTCAATTCTTGCGCATAGTTGTCTATCTCCGATCCCGGCATCTTACGTTCTTTTGTGTTGAAAAGACGTTGTTGCAGTCGTCCACGGGAGGTTTACTTTGATTCTTTTCTGTATCTTTGAGAGTTTGATGACGATATCGAAAAGCTTTTCCTATAGATATCCCAGAGAAAAATCTCACAACTGCTTAACCCAGTGACTTCAAATAATAATAATAATAATAATAATAATAATAATAATAATAATAATAATAATTATGATGATGATAATGATAATGATAATAATAATAATAATAATAATAATAATAATAATAGTAATAGTAATAGTAATAGTAATAGTAATAATAATAATAATAATAATAATAATAACTAGACGATTCCGTTTAGTTTAGTATCATTCTCTCCGTTTTATATCTCTTCAACTTCCTCCCGCGATCTGTTGGGTCGTTTAAACGAAACAGGGCATGAGTCGTCTAACTTATCTATTCTGTCGGCCAAGGCTACTATTTAGCACTTATAAAGTCATCCATTTTCAAGTGATTATATATATATTTTTTTCCTAGTAATCATTCGTTTTGATGTGTTTTTCTCTCTTCATAAAAACATATTGCTATTTATTAGAAATCAATATTTTTGTCACACGAACATTGGCCAAGCGATGGGGGGGGGTCGTAACGAGGTAAGGCCATTTTGTTTTTATAAAAATACGTGCCAAAAAAAAACAAGAAATTTTTGTTTACATCTAATAAAAACCCATTTATAGTACGTAAAAATACAAACAAATGTCATAGGTAAGTAGGAAAATATCTATTCTCGACGTAGGTCACCGTTACTTGTTGCATATTATTTTTATCCTGTTCTCGTTCGTTTTTTGGACCCCGTTGGCGACTCTGCGGAGTATTGTAAAAGATACCCCAACTTTCTAACAGATTTCCAGCACCGCCATCCGTCCTTTCATTTACCTCAGTTGATCTCCACATATGCTAATTAGTTCTTAACATATGCAGTCCCAGCTATAAACGTCTACAATTGTAAAGAGAACCCGTTTTTTACTCTGGTAGACGGGCATGCACGACATGCGAAGCATCTAATCCTCTTGTTGGCTGGAAAGTGTTCCTCTTTATTGCCACAGTGTAATTTAAGATTTTTATCAAATAAGCCAGAACAAACAAACATAAGAAAAATCGTTCGAGAAAGAAATTCCGATATAAGTAATCAAGTGATAGACGTATGAGAGAGGGAAATAGGGGAATGGTATATAAATATATCATAACTAGAGATAAGAAAGTAAGCCAGACAAGATACGTGTGATGATCAGGGAAATAAAACTCTCAAAAAGATAACACGAAGTTTATTGATGGAAAACCAAAAACAAAATATAAAAAGTAAAAAAAAAAAAACTCAAACAAGAAAAGATAAATATAAAAGTTAAAACAGACCAATCAAATAAATAAGAAGCAAAAAAAGGACTTAGGAGGTTGGAATCCAAATAGTCAATTATTTCTTCCACTTTAACATACTTTTTTTCTTATCTTTTTTTTTTTTGCATCTTTTTGGTACCGTCTTTGAAATAAGACTTATTAGTTATTTTGGGTTTCGCTTAAAACTTAGTGGCTTATGCATCTTCTTCTTTCCCAAAAGGGTAAAAAACTAATAATTGCACGTGGAAAAGGTTTATGTTATTTTATGTTTGTTATTTTTAACACGGGATATAAAAAAATGGGCTTTTCTCGGTAAACTGACACATTTTAGGTATTTTTTTCTTTTCTTCTTACCGAGTTATTTATCGTACAAAAGAAAATAGATATTCTTTCGCCAATGATCAGAGACGGTGTCGCCAATCTTTAAGCTTGATTGAGCATTACAAGTCCTATTTAGTTATTATAAGATGTTGTAAATATAGCGCAACAGACATGACAACGGTTTACATGCAAAATTGAAGAGCAAGAAGATTACATCGATAAAATTCTCAGAATAACAGCGTGGTGTCACGTCACGTCACGTCATTATATATATATATATATATATATATATATATATATATATATATATATATGTGTGTGTGTGTGTGTGTATATATAATATATGTGTATATATATATATAATATATATATATATATATATAATATATGTATATATATATACAATATATGTATATATATATAATATATATATAAACATATATATAATATATATATAATATATGTATATATAATATATATATATGCACATATAATATATATATATATATATATATATATATATATATATAAACATATATAATATATATATATATATATATATATATATATATAATATATATATATATATATATATATATATATATATATATATATATATATATATATATATATAAACATATATAATATACAGGGTCGGGCAGCTAAATTGGTACTTTTTTTATTTTTACAAAATTCATAATTTAAAGGATTAAATATGGAAAGATATCATTTTAACATTTATTTATTTAATCATTACAGTCTATTGAACAAAATTATTCAATATGAGCACCCTTTGCATCAATTATTTTGGAGATTCTTTGACGAAACCGTGAACATCTCCTTTTTATTTTATTGGGATCGAGATTGCGAAATGCTCGTTGAATGGCTGTCTTCAATGAGTTTGTATTTGGGTGTGGATTGACATTAGTCTGTCCCTCGACGACGCCGAATAGATAATAGTCGCAAACATTTAGATCTGAAGAGCTGCTGGGCCAAATATCCCTCGGAACAAACAAGGGAAGATTCTCCTTCATGAAATCTTGGACTTTCTTTGATTCATGCGCTTGTGCCGAGTCTTGGATGAGCATGACTTTCGTAGGGTCGTAGTTTCTACGGATTCAAGGCAATAAAACATTATTAAGAATGTTCAAATACTCCGCTGTGTTGATTTTAAGACCCGCTTCGATGAAATGAGGAGGCTTCACCTTTCCATCACTTGCCCCGGCTGCAAAAACCATCACAGAAGCAGGATTTTTGCTCTGCATAACAGGAGGAACTTCCGAAGGGTGACAGGCAATAACTCGAGTGTTCTGGCGATTTGGAATCTTATCCACGATGAACTTTTTCTCATCAACAAAAATGTGCACATGTCATCCTTTGTGTTTCAGATTGTTGATAAGCTTGGAGCATCTTTCAACTCTGATAGCTTTTGAACGGGCAGTGAGGAGATTACGGCGTCTCCTAACGTAGGACTCCATCCCAAGGTCTTCGTTGATTGCTCTGCCGATAGTTCTGCGACTCACATTGAGCTTTTATTGCCAGTTTCGACATCGACTGACTTGGGTCTGCCTTTATCGACCTAATTTAGTCCCACCAGGAAAGTTTTTGTGCGCTTTCGATCACTACGAGTACTGTGGCGACTCCTCTCAACCTTACACTCGGCATCGAAATTAGCCACAACCCGATAGACAGTCGTTTTTTCATAGCCAGTGCTCTTAACAATGTCCGAAGGAGAACTCCCGACGCGTCTCGTTTCGCATATAGTTATTCTTCGTGCTAATTCCGCCATATTGAAACAAATTTGAGTAAATATAATTATGCTATCTTGCAATAAAGTGTTTAAGGATCCTTAGTAAAAAAACCGTAATCATATTATCAACAATAAAAAAGATATTAGCATTTAAAATTAGTTCCAATTTATCTGCCCGACCCTATATATATATATGTGTGTGTGTGTGTGTGTGTGTGTGTGTGTGTGTGTGTGTGATGGGGTGGGGTGTAATAACAAAAGACAACATCGATGAGACAGAAATAAACAGAGACTAAAAAGAGTCCAGTATAAGAGGCTGACTATAGATCTCCTTTGCTTGGATTTAAAACCGACGGTAGCGATGGTGACAATCTTCTTTAATTACATATATAAATTAATATTACAGTCTTATTTTTGAATTTTTCTTAATTATCGAGGACTCTGCTGGGGTTCTTTTCCACTAACGTTTTATATATATATATATATATATATATATATATATATATATATATATATATATATATATATATATATATATATATATATGATCATTTTTATTTACACAGACATGTACAAAATCTGCGACACTGGCATGTCGATATTATCGATCAACAGCTATTATAAACTGAGATCTCATCAGGCAGAGTTAGAATCCGATCTTAACTTCAGATCAACTTTCCAAATATGATCTAAGGTTAAGATCGGATTCTAACTCTTCCTGATGAGATCTCAATTTATAATAGCTGTTGATCGATAATATCGACATGCCAGGTCGCAGATTTTGTACATGTCTGTGTAAATAAAAATAATCATATATAAAAGCTCTATGTCACATTGAGCAATTTAAAACCCGGTTCAAATTCTTTGGATTACTACACTGTGGATGTTTTACTTGGATTATATATATATATATATATATATATATATATATATATATATATATATATATATATAAAGATAGAAGAAATAAGATTGATAAACATGTTCGAGTGTCCAAATTTATTTCAAATTTCGATTGTTCAATGCAAGGTGTATTCTGTAATAAACCAGTGTTTATTGTTCTTTCCTTAAGCCAAGGCTTTTCAAAGATCGATTGAGCTTAACCTTTTCACTATAGGTCCTATTTACTAAAAGTGTACTTTTGGTTTATATTTGATTATATATATATATATATATATATATACTAGCTGAAGCAACCGTCTGTGTCGGGTTCCAATTTTCTTAGCTAAGATTAACAGTTAAAAGCATGCATTAATTATTTTTAATCTAGTTTTTATCTTTTGTAAATATTCAAGTTCATGATAATGATCGATATTGAGTAGGAAATTACTGAAACGCAGTATCAAACAAAAACAATTGTCTAATGTGAGATTCGAACCCACGGTGGCATCAAATATTAAAACTGAAAGCGAACAGTTTAACCAAAAGGACACTGATCACATGTTATGTTTCCATCATTTGTATTTCCGCTATGGGACGTTTGGCTAAGATCAGAGAGTAGTACCTGTTCCGATCGATGCTACACTCTGTAGACCGGTACCATCTTCGCTTTAGCTCCTTGATTCTGCCGGTGTAAGGTATTGTTCTGAGCCATTCGAGGAGGTCCACCCTCTAAGGCTTTGCCTTCTCACCCTTTTAGAAGGGGTTATATTAGTGCTAATCGCCTGAGGCGCCTCTACTGGGGAATGCTGACGGGGCTGCCCAGATATTTTTGTAGGCAAGCGCGCGCTAATCCTTGTTCGCTAGCTAACCACACCTGACGTTGTGTTTATCCTCATGTACAGGAGGTATATAAAAAATACTATGACCTTGTGTCTAACATCTTGTGAGGAGATAAATAACTTGTATATTTAAACCTGCTTAAATGAGGTCAGTGTAAAGATATTTTATTACACTTTAGAGTGACGACTTAACATACCAAGGGGAATAACTCATCTCATCTAATTTTTGGATTTAATTTTTCACCAATTGATTTTAACAAAGATTGTTCGTATTACTTCTATGTTTATTTTTAACTAAAGATTTTTCTAGCATTTTTTCAACAATTTTTATTTACAAAGATTTCTATAGTTTTCTCAGGAATTCTGACTCAGTTTTCTGCAAAAAAAGATTTCCCGAAGTTATCATAATTTCGGGAAATCTTTTTTTTCTAGTTTCGTTTTCTTTTACACAAAACAAAACGAATGAACCAATTTTCAGAAAAATCTATCCGATAATCATCAAGGACCCCTAAAGAAAACGGACCTACCTGAAAGGAGGGGCTACATAGACGACCCTTTTATTACTTTAGGCTTTAAAAATATCAATAAATTACATTCAGTCTATTTCAGACCATAATTAAAAGGTGTTCTGCCATTCGGGTTTCGAATCTTTCAAGTTGAAGAAATGTGAAAATTTCGGAATAATTTTCTAACAACATTTTACAAGAATTTAAACACAAATTTCCAAGCGTTATGATTCCGCGTTGCAATACAGTTTGGTGGCTAATCTAACATTCAAAGTAATAGGGGCATCTGCTGATTCTCCAAGAGCCGGTCGGCCAAAGGTTCTAACTGACGGGGGAAATTGCTGGAAGAATTGAAAGTAACTCTAAACCAACTTAGTTTTAGATTTTTTTGCCAAACAATATATTTTTTGATTTTTTTCAAATGGAAAGGAACATAGCCATATTTATAGCTTAGTTAAACAAAAAACTTAAAAAAAGACAACCTTAAAAATCAACCTTTAAAAACAGATTTAAAAACAACAACCTTTAAAAAACAACCTTAAAAACAACCTTAAAAATAACAACTTTCAAAATAACAACCTTTAAAATAACAACCTTTAAAATAACAACCTTAAAAGAAAACAACCTTTTAAAAAAAACCTTTAAAACAAGCCGTGCATGCGTGGTCCCCCTCTGTATGTGACTCGATGTGGCGAGTGTAAACTGCAGTAAATTTGGGTAATTTGGGGCATTTTTGACCTCCCTTTGACCCCTTGGGGCGCGAACCAGAATTTTTCTGAGGTCAATGATGCTCATTTTATATCCAGAACAATTGCCTCTACATTTTGGCCAAGTTTCAGAAAAATTGAATGGATGGATCAAACGTTATGGGAGAAAAGGGTCATTTTTTGCCATTTTGGGAGCTTTTGACCCCCTGCGGGCGCGAACCAGATTTTTCCAAAGTCAGCAATACGTATTTTCTATTAGGAACAATTGCCTCCATATTTTGGCCAAGTTTCAGAGAAATTGAATGGATGGATGAAAAGTTATGGGGTAAAAATATCATTTTTTGCTATTTTGGGGCCTTTTGAACCCTTGGTGGGCTAACCAGATTTTTTTTCAAAATGTCACTTTCTAACCTGACCAAAGTTACAACTTCATGCAAAATTTCAGAGAAATTCAATGGATGGTTGCGAAGAAATATTCGGACGGACGGACAGACGGACGGAAATGCCTCAAAACATAGGTCCCCCGATTTTATAAATCGGGGGACCAATAACAATCTTTAAAAAACAACTTAAAAAAAACAACTTTAAAAAGAAAACTTTCAAATAACAACCTTTAAAAAAACAACATTAAAAAAAACTTTAAAAAGAAAACAACCTTTAAAGAAAAACATCATTTAAAAAAACAACCTTTACAGAAAATCAATTTTTAAAAAACAACCTTAAAAACAACCTTAAAAAAACAACCTTTGGAAAAAACAACCTTTAAAAAACAACCTTTAAAA
>OY744520.1:204476506-204616506 GCA_963556195.1 Sepiola atlantica | reverse complement strand
TCTCAAAGAAATCGCAAAATTATTCTCCTTGCGTGTCTTGTAAAAAACATTTCAAATAAAACACACTTATTTCCTAGAATATTTCCAAAGCTTTCCGCACTTTCGAATATCGAAATCTACTCACAATCTTCTCATTTTTAATTTTTTGACAAAATTCGTTTTGTGCTAACGCCCAGAGACATGCTTTCATATTTAAGACGAAACAGCTGCCTTGATTGCCAATTCTCTGTTGCATTTCTTTAGAAACATATTCTTGACAAAGGAATAATACGGTGCGCCAACGATATCTTTTTGAGGCTTATTATCAGACTTTAAATCAATCGTAAATTCTACGCACATGAGGACGAATTAACATTCGGTTCCATTGAAGCAGATACAAAAAACGATTCGCTATCAGGTATTATTCACAGAACCGCGTTTGGTATCTCCACAATAAGCCTTCAGATTAGTGGTGCCATATTGTGTGAGTCCATATTTTTTTCGGTCTCAATGTCAAGTATTGAACAGCCTTTTGCCAGACGGGATTGCTTATTACCGTAGGCAAAATTAGAGTTGTTTAAAATTCGAATTTTTTGGAAAATAAACCATTGGTATGACGGAATCCAATAAGTAAATAGTTCATTTAATAAAGATATAAGACTCTTATTTCGGTTATCGAGTACTGTGGCAATTTTTTTTTCCAAATTTATATATATATATATATATATATATATATATATATATATATATATATATATATATATGGGAAAATGAAAAAGGAAAACCAAAAAATGGATGTGATTTATGTGTACATCAACGTTTCGTCTTTATTTATAAGACTTCATCAAGATGATAATAATTTTTTTTTTCTATATTATCATCCTGATGAAGTCTTATAAATAAAGACGAAACGTTGATGTACACATAAAAAACATCCATTTTTTGGTTTTCCTTTTTCATTTTCCCATCACGTCGGATTACCTTCATCCTTCTCTTCCCATATATATATATATATATATATATATATATATATATATTTATATAACGTGAAGTATGTGTAGCTCAATTTATATAAATGATGTATGTGTATCTCTATCTATATAAAGATATATGTGTGTTTCTATATTTATATAAAGTGAATTATGTATTTATATATTTATATAAAGTGAAGAATGTGTTTCTATATTCATATAAAGTGAAGAATGTGTTTCTTTATTTATATAAAGTGAATTATGTGTTTATATATTGATATAAAGTGAAGAATGTGTTTATATATTCATATTAAGTGAAGAATGTGTTTCTTTATTTATATAAAGTGAATTATGTGTTTATATATTTATATAAAGTAAAGAATGTCTTTCTATATTTATATAAAGTGAAGTATCTGTTTCTCTATCTATATAAAGTGAAGTATGTGTTTCTTTATTTATATAAAGTGAAGTATGTGTAGTTCAATTTTTATAAATGAGGTATGTTTACCTTTATCTATATAAAGTGAAGTATGTGGTTTTCTATTTGTTTAAAGTAAAGTATGTGTAGCTCAATTTATATAAATGAGTTATACGCACCTCTATCTATATAAAGTGAAGTATGTGTATCTCTATGTATATAAAGTAAAGTATGTACAGCTCAATTTATATAAATGAGATATGTATATCTATATTTATATAAAGTGAAGTATGTGTGTCTATCTATATAAAGTGAAGTGTGTGTCTCTCTATGTATATAAAGTGAAGTATGTGTAGCTCAAGTTATATAAATGAGGTATGTGTATCTCTATGTATATAAATGAGGTATGTGCATCTCTATCTATATAAAGTGAAGTATTTGTTTCTTTATGTATATAAGGTAAAGTATGTGTATATGTAATGTAATGAGGTTGGTATGTCACAAAGGTTTTTAACTATTTTTCTCTTCCTTTTAACATATACTCTTTTGTACGTATTTTATACTTAACCTATGCGGGTGTGCTTCATAATGTGTGCGTATTTTACACTTAAGGTATGTGCGTTTCGACGTGCGTTCGTTATCATGTGTGCTGGAGTTGTAATATGTTCTTCCCTCTTTTTTTATTTTTCTTATCTTTCCGTGTTTGCTGTAGATGGGGCATCCTACCGGATGCCAGACATTGACCGGCTATTTCAGACATTCCAGCCTAGAGATCTTTTTGAAGATGTTAACCGTCCCCTTAAGTGGAATTGTTTATATATCTCTTGCACTCGATTCACCGGGTATACTCGCCAGATAGCTTTTGAAATTATTTTTCATTAGTCCTGTTGCTCCTATAATTACTGGTATGATGGAGATTTTCCTAATATTCCAGGGTTTTTTTTCATGTCGTACATAAGACCTTGGTATTTCGTAATATTTTTCATCTCAGCTCTGTTTAATCTTTCATCATATGAGACACTGACTCCATCTAGGGTTGCTACTTTCTCCCTTTTGTCTAATATGACGATGTCAGGTTTAACAGCTCCGTTTTCTAGATATGTAGCTGTAGGGATTGCATAGTCATAGTGGATGGTGTATCTTCATTATGTGTGCAGGTGTGATCGTTCAGTCACTGGTTGCTTTTGACGTATGGCGGTGTGAGTATTTGGCAGATCATTCACTATACGTGTGTGGGTGTGTACACGGTACCTTTAACGTATATTAGTGTGTGCTGTGTTTCTTTTGTCTCTTTCTCTGTTCTCTTTTACAAAATGTTCATTCAATTTTAAGCGAAATTTACTTCTCATTTTTCTTACAAAGTGAGGTATGGGATTCTCTATTTATATAAAGTGAGTTATCTGTATATGCATTCATATAAAGTGAGGTATGTGTTTCTCTATCCATATAAAGTGGGCATGTGTATATATTTGTATATCTCAATGTATAGAATTTACTCTTAAACTATGAATGTTGGAACACTGCTCCTATGCGTAAGGGTTGGATATGTGGGATATATTCTGTTTAATTTATTTTTTATGCAAAGGAGGTAAAGGGGGGTGACGCTCTTCTAGAAAATCCAGACACCTCCGATTTTTTTTTTAATTTTAACAATAGGAATCAGACATCAATTAATAAATATTCCCTAAATTTCAGGATTTTTTAGTATATAAAACAGTGTACACAACATCCAATTGCAAAATTAAAATATTTCAGATTTGCATTAAATTTGATCCTTAGTAATTGGATGCTATTTGTTCACGATTCCTTGAATTTAATTTTTCTTGTCTTAAGCCTTAAGCTTCAGCTTAAATTTTTTGACATTTTCTCGAATCAAAATAATGCAATAGAATTTGATCAAAATTAGAATAAGGATTGTAGAAATAAGGTTTAGTAACATATTACCGTTATTTTAATCTTCGTTGGGGGACATAAGATTTCTGTAAAAGTGTTTTGTTCGGGGAATCTATTTTATTCGTTCTGACAAGGGTATTCTTCTTATATATATATATATATGTATATATATATATATAAATGATTGAGAGTGGAAAGGAATTAGAGAAAGCAAAAGCCAAATCAAAATTCAATTCAAAAGTTCAAAGCAAGGTATAATCCGCAAAAAGGCAATTTATTCAAGTTAAATTTTCCTTAAGCCAGGCTTTTCAAAGATCAAAATCTTATCATCAGAGGAAGTCGCTGAGATAGATAAGTTGGCAATGGCCAAGATTTAAAATTTGAAAAAATGAAATAAAATAAAAATTGTAGGGAAGGAAACGTAGGGCAAAACTGTGCCAGGGTGCAAGCAAATGTCCGATTGCCAAAAAGTCCGGTGTCGAAGAGTCCAGCGGAGAGGATACGATGTAGATAGGTAGGTCGTTAGAGGCACGAGAAGTAATGAGAGAAGTTTCAAAGTTAAACTCCAAGAAGCCACAACTTCAGGTACGGCGAAAATAGAAAATCCAGGAAAGGTAAAAAGTCCAATAAGAGGTACATTCGATGATGCAGGCAGGCGTCAGAGGAGATTAAGATGTAAAATATTCGCCATTAAAGAAACTTCCCGGGCAGAGATGACAAAGGAAAGTGTTTTAAAGTGGAAAAAGGGGCAGTGAGAATATTTAAAGTCTGCCCAGTTGAGAAAGCCGGCTATAAATGAAGAAAAGCAGAGACAGTGAAAACAAGAGTATAATATGCGACCAATGGGCAAGGGAGGAAACGGGTAAGTGGAATGTGGGAGGAGAAAGGGACGGGTACGAGGAAAGAGAGGGGGGAGGAGAAAGGGAGCGATGCGGTGAAGGAATGCGGATAAAACTAAGAGTGTGAAAGTAGGGGGGTGAAACATAAAGTTGAAATTGGAAGTTAGGCGAATTAGGATTCAACTAGAAAAGGGGAAGAAAGGAGTGGGGGTAAGTTAACGAAAGTTAGGATAAGGGGTTAAAATATCAGAATAAGTATAAGAACAGAGTTCGGGGGTTTAGAAGTTTAATCAAATGACCTTAGATATAAACAACGAGGCAAGATATATATGAAGGGTAGGACTAGGAAAATGAGTTAAAAATTAAAAGAGTAAAGATAAAAAGTAAAGATAAAAATAGTATAAAAAGTAGAAATAAGAAAATAAAAGAGTAAAGAATGAAAAATAGATAATAAGATTAGTCTTAAGCTCGCAGGGAAAATTGAGGATTGACCGAAAGAATAAAAAATAAAATAAAAAAATTTAAAAAATTTAAAAATAAGATACTAATAATAGAATGAGGGAAAAGTCGATAAGATTGGAGCTCAAGAATGAAAATTAGAATAAGGAAAAAGAAAAAGGAAAACAAGACCTAGAGAGGATATCCGGAATGGGAGTCTCCAAGGTGGAAAAAAATTTAAGGGTTAGTAAATAAGCAGTTACGAGATGCTAGTTCAAATAGATATGGGAAAATATAAACTTTGAAATTTAAAAAAAAAGTTATATGGAGGTTAATTAAGAAAATTGTTAAATAGGTTAGTGGAGGCCGGAAGAAGTAAAAGATATACAAGGTTAAAAAAGTGACAAAGGATTAAGCCAGAAGGAGAGTGGAGATCGCAGTTACAAGTAAATACTATAGGGGTTAAAAGATGTAGAGCTAGGGCGGGTTGGGGGTTGAGTAGTTTGAGAGGGATGTGCGAAGGGCGAGGTAAAACAAGGGGGGAATAATCGAGGCTATTAAAAAAGTGAGAAGAATTAAAAACAGGAGGGGAAGAATAATTAGAGTGCACAGAGGAAGCAGTAAGGAGTTCGATATCGAGGTGTGCCAATCTCTAACCATATATATTCCTTTAAAAATAGCAGCGATAACAGCACAGGCACTTCACTTTCCAATCTAATTAGAAACCTCAATCTCAAAAATACTCCCTATTCACTTCACTGGTCAATACTTAAAAAGTCCAAATCATATACCCCTGGAGCATCCCACTGCCAACTTTGTACTCTGGAAACCTTTATGATAGCTACTGCTACTAAATCTAAAAATATTATTAATTCTAAGAATGAACTTATCTCCAGTTGCAGGCATAAACGTAAATTCAGGTATAGCAACCATAATAATCCCCCAGACACCCCTCCCCCATTTGATTAAATACCTTCCCTTCATCTCGGATTTTCCCTCCTTACATCTCGAAACCCCTTTCTGATAGTTCTAATTCCTGTTGTTCTTTAATCTCTACTTATATCTCCCTCATCCCTTTAACCTTCTCTTAACTTAATAAAATTACCCATAACTTCGTTAGCTTCGCATTTCCCTTAGTTTTAACACCTTTCTTCCATTACCCCCTAAATCTTTCCACTTAACCTTCTTAACTGTATAACTTTATTTGGCTTTTCATTTTCTTTCCCGTTTAACTTCTTTTAATGCATTCGTCCGCTTCCCTTCAACACTTCCATTCTTCATTCTTTTCCCTTTCAACGTGATAACTAACCCACTCTATTCATATTATATCGTAGCCCTTTTATTTACTTGTTGATTAGCCTTATCTACTCTATATCCCATTGGCACACCTCGATATCGAACTCCTTACTGCTTCCTCTGTGCACTCTAATTATTCTTCCCCTCCTGTTTTTAATTCTTCTCACTTTTTTAATAGCCTCGATTATTCCCCCCTTGTTTTACCTCGCCCTTCGCACATCCCTCTCAAACTACTCAACCCCCAACCCGCCCTAGCTCTACATCTTTTAACCCCTATAGTATTTACTTGTAACTGCGATCTCCACTCTCCTTCTGGCTTAATCCTTTGTCACTTTTTTAACCTTGTATATCTTTTACTTCTTCCGGCCTCCACTAACCTATTTAACAATTTTCTTAATTAACCTCCATATAACTTTTTTTTTAAATTTCAAAGTTTATATTTTCCCATATCTATTTGAACTAGCATCTCGTAACTGCTTATTTACTAACCCTTAAATTTTTTTCCACCTTGGAGACTCCCATTCCGGATATCCTCTCTAGGTCTTGTTTTCCTTTTTCTTTTTCCTTATTCTAATTTTCATTCTTGAGCTCCAATCTTATCGACTTTTCCCTCATTCTATTATTAGTATCTTATTTTTAAATTTTTTAAATTTTTTTATTTTATTTTTTATTCTTTCGGTCAATCCTCAATTTTCCCTGCGAGCTTAAGACTAATCTTATTATCTATTTTTCATTCTTTACTCTTTTATTTTCTTATTTCTACTTTTTATACTATTTTTATCTTTACTTTTTATCTTTACTCTTTTAATTTTTAACTCATTTTCCTAGTCCTACCCTTCATATATATCTTGCCTCGTTGTTTATATCTAAGGTCATTTGATTAAACTTCTAAACCCCCGAACTCTGTTCTTATACTTATTCTGATATTTTAACCCCTTATCCTAACTTTCGTTAACTTACCCCCACTCCTTTCTTCCCCTTTTCTAGTTGAATCCTAATTCGCCTAACTTCCAATTTCAACTTTATGTTTCACCCCCCTACTTTCACACTCTTAGTTTTATCCGCATTCCTTCACCGCATCGCTCCCTTTCTCCTCCCCCCTCTCTTTCCTCGTACCCGTCCCTTTCTCCTCCCACATTCCACTTACCCGTTTCCTCCCTTGCCCATTGGTCGCATATTATACTCTTGTTTTCACTGTCTCTGCTTTTCTTCATTTATAGCCGGCTTTCTCAACTGGGCAGACTTTAAATATTCTCACTGCCCCTTTTTTCACTTTAAAACACTTTCCTTTGTCATCTCTGCCCGGGAAGTTTCTTTAATGGCGAATATTTTACATCTTAATCTCCTCTGACGCCTGCCTGCATCATCGAATGTACCTCTTATTGGACTTTTTACCTTTCCTGGATTTTCTATTTTCGCCGTACCTGAAGTTGTGGCTTCTTGGAGTTTAACTTTGAAACTTCTCTCATTACTTCTCGTGCCTCTAACGACCTACCTATCTACATCGTATCCTCTCCGCTGGACTCTTCGACACCGGACTTTTTGGCAATCGGACATTTGCTTGCACCCTGGCACAGTTTTGCCCTACGTTTCCTTCCCTACAATTTTTATTTTATTTCATTTTTTCAAATTTTAAATCTTGGCCATTGCCAACTTATCTATCCCAGCGACTTCCTCTGATGATAAGATTTTGATCTTTGAAAAGCCTGGCTTAAGGAAAATTTAACTTGAATAAATTGCCTTTTTGCGGATTATACCTTGCTTTGAACTTTTGAATTGAATTTTGATTTGGCTTTTGCTTTCTCTAATTCCTTTCCACTCTCAATCATTTCTACCTGCTCTATCCTGGATATTGAGCTGTATACTCTTCACAATAGGGTTTTACCTTTCCTAAAAGTTCGCTTTTAGTACACCTCTTTATATATATATATATATATATATATATATATATATATATATATATATATATATATATATATATGGATATATATATATATATATATATATATGTATATATATATATATATATGTATATATATATATATATATATGTATATATATATATATATATATATATATATATATATGCAAATTATTTATTTAAAAACTATGTTACACATTTCAGACACCTACACTGGTTTCATTAACATGTGTTGCCATTTATCGTTTAGAAAAAGCTGTTAGAGTCCATTCAAATCATGATTACAAATAATTTGTATTTTTGCTTTCACATGTTTGGCGATCGAGCATTTTATTGATTTATTTTCAACATACCCCGACGCACCATACAAATTTAAATAGGGCTCAACTACATTTTTAAAGAGGCTTATAACAATATTTATTTTAAGTAAATATGAAATTATTGTTACCTCTAAAGACCGGCGTGTCAAGCTTCTACGATCATTAGTGTAAAAGATTATTTCAGACGGTCGCAAGATTCGAACCAAGTTACAGAATCACACTAGACTCTACAAGCAAGCGTTCTAACCACGTGAAATTACCATGTAAAGGAGAGGAGAAAAGTTCTATTTATGTCTAAACAAAGCAGGCAGATATATCGAGTGTTCAATGAACATTGTCGGAACATGGCATATAGATACATGACAGTCTATTTTTAGCTCGCTGAACAGGGCTCAAATTCAATTGTTTAAAGGGGCTTAAAACAATATTTATTTTAAATATATATTAAATTATTTTTACCTACATACGTCGGCGTTTCAAGCTTTTGCTAGCATCAGTGTATACGGTCGCAAGATTCGAACCAGTTACAGAACCTAGACTCCGCAAGCAAGTGGTGTTCTAACAATATATATATATATTAAGAAATTCCAGCAATACATTTTTCTAGTTTATTGTTTAGTTTTTATTAAAAGCATTTTAGTTTACCTCCCCTTCCCTCATATCGAGCTTGGTTGATAGTAGGCTTATTTGCCTGAATGAGTAAGGTATTTATTATGGTCCGCCAACTTGAAAAGATGAAGCGATAAACAGGAATTGTCACTGTTGTTCAATTAAACACACACACACACACACACACACACACACGCATATATATATATATATATATATATATATATATATATATATATATATATATATATATATATATATATATATATAATGTGTGAACGTTTAAGTATAATTATTCATGTCGCTTCTCGTGCGCTCATAACATCGCTTTAAATGTCAACAAATGGAATTTAACAAAGATCTGCCTTCTGATATCGTCAGAAACGAATTTCAGTTTTGCAAAAAGAAAATGAAGGGTTGATACTATATCCGTCTTGTCCCATATCACTATGTCAAGTTTAACAGCTCTATTTTCTAAAAAAAAATGTAGCTGTAGAGATTACATAGTCATAGTTGATTTTCCCTTGACCTGTGTTGAACCAAACTGTGTTGTATTAGTGAAACTACCACTTCAGATTATTTAAAATAATAAGAGAGAGAGAGAGAGAGGGGGGGAGAGAGAAAGAGAGAGACAGACAGACAGAAGGGGGGGGGGGAGAAAGACTAAGTTTCGATATTGTTTTTTTAATTTTTTTAAAATGAAGTTGTCTTTGAAAACTCCCTTTTTCGGATTCAAACAATCGAACTGAAGCTCAATACGTGACTCAACGGGTCACAGTTGTGTTTGTTTTCTTTTAAATGCGTGCGATCATCCATATAAGAGACTATACTTGTAGGTTTGTCTGTCACAGTTCAGAATAAAATAGCATTTTCGTCAGTCTGTCACGCCTCATTTTGAAATAGAATAAAAAATAAGTTGCTCCCAAACATATATATAAGGGACTCTCACCGTCGTTTTTATACTAATGAGTCACTTGTTACAAAAGCCAAAAGCCACTCGAGGATAAGTGTGAATGGGATTTCCATTTTGATGGTGAGCAATTCTATCAGAAGATTGGAAATTATGATGAACAAAAATCTGAGTTATTAAGAGGACAGCTCAACAAATATTTGTTGACATTAGATTTGAAGACGACTGTGTTGTAGTTTGCAGGGAAGCAGTACCATAACAATGTGTTCCATAGATGGGAACTTCTTAGAAAAAACTCTGTTCATGGAAATTTCGTTTTGTTTTAAGTACACAGAGGATTAAAAAAAAGTTTTTTGCAGTGGCGTTAGGAAGACAAGTTCTTGCTGTGGTCTTTAAGAATTCAGTATAAAATACTCTAAAAGGTTCTGTCTGTCGGTTAGTTACGCTTAATAGAGGGAAATAGAAGGTTCGTCACAAGTGTATCACCTGAATTGACGCATGTTCATTTTTAGTTGCGCCTGTGTTATAGACGTTGTGACTCTGTCAGTCTGTCACGAATTGTTATCTGTTTTAACGCATTTCTCCATGAGACTCTGTTCGGTTGGTTCGTCCGACGCTTTTTAATCCTTAATTTTAAATTGTATATTCATTGGTAAATGCGCAGATTGCATGGACGTAATTTTAGGAAAGAACCCGTTCATGTTTCGTGCGAGCATTCTGATTCAAAAAGATCGGCTACCGTTCTCCATTGCAATTCTGCGTTATCTTCCTACGACTCTCCCGCCTTTTCGAAAAAGAAAGCGTGCAATAGGCCACTTTCCTCTTGAGGATGAATTGATTTTCTTGCAAAAGGTCATACGAAAAGAAATTGCCGAACTCTGCAAAACCGGTCACGTGTTCTCTATTCGTAAGCCTCAAGCGTTCTATCCGTTATACAAGTCTGAAGGCAGAAAGCACATCCACGCGAGCTTGGAAAAAGATCCATTGTTTTTAACAATACATGCTAAAAATGTAAAAGTGTGCTTTTAATACATATATATATATAGAGAGAGAGAGATTTTGTTTCACTTTACTTCAGTTGAATTCTCAGAAATCAAAGGGCCCCTTTCCTGGGGCTAGCACTTGATCTCTATATGAGATACATAGATATTCGAATATTCTATTTAAATTCTCCTTTACCTGTCACACATTGAGTTTATAAAAAAGTCAAGAACATTAATGTTTCTCTCTCCAATTGACAAGTAAACTATGTAATATTATATCTTTCTTGTGGTCTCTTGGCCCTACCGTATTCCAGGACAAGAATTCATCTCGTCTGGTGGAGTATCCGGCTAAGCGTTGTTACTTGAGGTAACATTACTTGGTGAAACTGCACTATTTATAGTATGAGCGAGTGTGAATCCTATGTTATTTTGACTATTTGGTTAGGGTAAACTTGTAGGGTGAAGTATCTTCGTGTCAGGTTGTCCTGACAAACCATTGTACAGAGAGACCGAAGACACTCGACGGTGGTGTCTAGTAGGTAATTCAAACTCTTCTGGTAATTAAAACTCTCTCTTTATATATGTGTGTGTGCTTTCAATGATATATATATATATATATATATATATATATATATATATATATATATATATATATATATATATATATATTGTCAGCCGCGCTGATAGGTCGTGATAACGGCGAAACATATGTCCGTTGATATCTATTCTTTTATAAATAATAAATAAATAAACATATATATATATATATATATATATGTTTATATATATATGTGTGTGTGTGTGTGTACATGTCCTTAGAAAAATGGGTCGAGATTGCGTATCTAAAGGAGGAAACTCTAAAATGGCCAAAGAGCAGTAAGTATCAGTAGCTTCAGTACATCAATTTATCGCTAAAAATAAAACCAAATATATTAACATCATAAATTTATACATGATAAATCATCACCTTATTTCAGACAGGTGATTTACTGATTAACGCAATTGATTACAGTGCCTGTGATTAAGTGTTCGAATCCTGGCATAGTCAGCCACGCTGGTGAGCCGCAGTAACGGCGAAACGCGTGTCCTTCGATGACAATTCTATCTATAAAAATATATATACCATTTAGAATGTTTAAATGTATTGATGAAATGAAATTAAAAAACAATATTTTAATTTTTGTAACGGTTCATTCAACTTTTCGATTTGGTTTTTACTGGCTCGTTACCTTTATTGAAACTAATTCTTATCATCTCACTTTGAATTCAACTCCATAAAAAACTATATCTGGAAAGCTCATGGAAGTCCCTCAAATTGATTGTAATATACAACTTACATCTTGAACTTTTCCATTGCAACTTTTTTCCAACTGTATTACTTGGGTCTTTAAATAGTTTAACCTCTCCAAAAATTCAATAGATTTTACAATTTTTGACGCAAACCTTTCCTGGTTTTACCGTTTTTGATATGATGTTACAATTTTCATGACGCCTTCAACGGTGTATATTTTTTCTGATATTTTCAATCGTTTTTGTTTACGTTGGACATATTTTAAATATATATTTGTCTTTATCGTATATTATCTTAATATCTTTTCAAATTATGACTTCTTGTGATTCCCCTTCCCGACTTATCTGTTTGTATTACTCTGACGATAAGATTTCTTTCCTTGAGTAAAGTTTTTTTAAACAATTTGTTTTGCGATACTGATGACGTAATAGATATTGTATTTTTACAATCTTTATTCTCATCTTTTACTTGTCTTTCTCTCTCTATATATATAGTATATATATATATATATATATATATATATATATATATATATATATATATATATATATATATATATATATTTAAAGAAGGAAAGATTTAAAAAATTGCACAAAATTACATAAATTTAAAGAAGGAAAGATGAAGATAAAGATGATAGATCACTTTAACGATACTTCACTTATCGTTAATTCTATTATTATATATATATATATATATGTATATATATATATATATATAGAGAGAGAGAGAGAGAGAGAAAGAGAGAGAGAGGAAGATAGGCAGACAGAGACAGAGACAGAGATAGATGAAGAGAGGGAGAGAGAGATATATAGAGATAAATACAGATACGCTACGGGTTAAAACCATTTGCCCTCCGTTAAAAATGTTAATTACTCATGTTAAAATTGTTGTTTTTAATTAAACAAGTTAGGCAGCACAATGGTTTGATGTATTAGCTATATAATAAAAGATAACGTACGTGTGTCCTGCTCGCTTCAATAATTACGAATGCAAATTTATTTTTATGAGCAAAGAAAACGGGCGCCATATTATAATAATAACTTATAAAGAAAGGAAAGAATAATTACGTATGCAAATTTAATCTTAACGATCAAAGAAACGGAGGCTTAATCATAATAACTGATACCAAAAATTAAAAGAAATAATTTCTTTCACTTTTAATTGACAGAAAAAATATTCCCTTGTTATTAATATCTTTGTGACTAAAATAGTAATTAATCTACACAGATGCTTTATTTGCAGATGTATTTATTTTTATTAGTAAAACTTATGTATTTGTTTTTCTTGTACAATTTACACGCGTATATTTTCATTAAATAAGATTCAGGGTGATTCATAAGTCACTTCACTTAGCTATTTAAAATGATCACCATATGAAGCACAAACGTACTATGAACTTTTGATAATTGTTATCTTACTCTCTAATTACTGTATTTGTTATTTTAAATTTGTTCGTTTATATATTTGTTTCTATATATATTTATTTTTATTTATTTAAATTTGTGTAAATCATCATATGTGCTTTTTTTTTCAGGCAGTATGTCATTTACAATTAAAGAGTGAATTTTTATTGTTATTCATATGGCCAAATTTTATGAATATCCCACACTTGTTGAAAGGCAATGGAAACGTGATGTGAACAGAAAGCCTCCTTCGCACAACACTCAATCAATCAAATATGCTACAAAGAGTCGTAAATTCCTTGCAAAAAAGAATGGAGCTATGCATGCAGAACGAAGGTGGAAATTTTGAAAATTTGCTGTAATATAAAACTCCCATAAATGAATTTGTTGAATAAACTTTCTGATTTGTATTACCGTATTTTTTAACTTTAGAATTTCAAAAATAAATAGGTAAGTGACTTATGAATCACCCTGTATAACTCGCGCATTTGTTTCTTTGGGGGTTACCTTGATAAGGTGTGCCTCAAATATGACAATAGTAGATAATAAATATATATTGATAAAAAAAGGAGCGTCGAATGAAAAATTGTGCTGATTCGGACATTAAATAATCCGAAATGGGTTGATATGCCGTAAAATCAAACAATCAAACGACACACCATGAATAAATATTTGAAGATATAAAAAAAAATTGAAACATAAAATCTTTTACCAAAATGACCGGATTCGGCATTAACTAACCCGAAAATAGTTGATATGCTGTAATACAAAACAACCAAACCATACACCATGAATAAATATTTGAAGATATAAAAAACTTGAAACATAAAAACTTTTACCAAAATGACCGGATTCGGCATTAAAAATAGGGAGTCCTTGCTTTGTTTGCAGCCTGAATGCAATGTTAAATTGCTTGAAGGAGGAGTCAACCAAAAGGCCAAGATCTTTTTCCTCGTTTACCTCTTTTTGCAGAGTTGTCACAACCGAGAGAAAGAGCCGAATGTTGTATAAAGCGGTATTAATGTGTTTTGGGCAGGAAACCTTAATATATAATATCCGTTCCCTTTTAAAGAAAAGTAAAGAATGCGATTGAATCAGTATTCATTGTTTTATTGTATGTTTTAAATATTGATCTTCCCGCCTTTTTATTTGCCGTTTAAATTCATGGTTGGATTTGTCAACCATTTAACGAATCAATTCAAATATATTTCCTAAAACGGTGTTACCTAAAATTGTTTTACATTCAAAGTACGTGTTCTTTAACTGGTGCTACCAGATCAGGCTGTCTGAAGATATCAGCTTCCTGATTTAAAATGAACCAAACATTAATGTTGCTGGTTTTTTTTCATTTACATTTGAAAACTCAATCATGTTTTGCAAAGCTAAAAACAAAAACAAAAAGTGTTCTCTACAAAACGACCAAACCAAACACAATGAATACATATTTTAAGATATGAGAAACTTGAAGCATAAGATTTTTTTACAAAAAATAACCTTATTATTAAATAATTTGAAGATATAAAGAACTTGAAGCATAACAGCTTTTACCAAAATGACCGGATTCGGCATTAAATAATCCGAAAAGCGTTGATATGCCGTAAACAAAAACAACCGTGCTCTATAAACCCCGACAGACACAACAAATTATTTTGAAAATAGGACCCTCTCTATCCACCTTCCACCGTTTACAAAATGTGACGATAGAGAAGAACACTTAGCGGACTCGAAGCGTTCGCGATGTTTTTGATGTCGAACAGCCATTTGCAACGTGGAAATGCGCATGTTGGGTGTTGTAGATGTTTGTATTTTGCATCTGTGAACACCGACGAGTTTTGAAAGACGAAAAATTACGAGAGTCAGGCAGACAAAATATCGAGGTGAACGTGAACAAACAGGGAAATGATTCATTCGGTTTCGAAAAAACGTTTGGTGGTTATGTTTGTGTTGTTCCATTGAGCGAGTGTTCCTGCTGAATTATAGTGCTACAAATAATTTTTCAATTTCTTACACAAACCAAATATTGTGTCTCGCATTTCCCCTCTTGCAAATGACTGTTCGAAATCTAAACATCAATATTCTTTGATTCAGTCATATTTCGTAATGTTCTGAATTATTGACGTGATAACAATGCCGATCACTTTTAAGTAGTTTTAATGTTTAATAAACAGAGCGTGACATACGTAGGTAGGTAGGTAGGTAGGTAGGTAGGTAGGTAGCTAGGTAGGTAGGTAGGTAGGTAGGTAGATAGGTTGTTACAGCGAAGCTTATACGGATACTTTATGTTTTAGGAATGTATGTTTTAAAGCTAATACAATGGTTACTATATTCTTAAACAATATTTTCAAGTGCAATTTATTTTCTCTTCAAAATTTAAAACAAAGAAAACAAAACTTAATATAATTTTTTGTTTAATTGTTAAAGAAAGAGATTTTAAATTAATTTACATTTTTGTTTTTTTACACTACAAAAATGTAACTCGATTATATTTTCTTTAGAAAATACTTATTCTGGCTGGCGTGCGATATTCTTAAAATGGGGGTATGTTTCGCTTATTACAAAGAACAGTGCTAGCCGCTAATGAAATTAATAAAAAAGAAACTTCCACATTTTTATATTGCTTCTTTCTTTTGAACGTAGTTCACCCCAAACAAAGCAGGCCGCCACTGTAGACGTAAGGGGCTACTAAGAAAAAGGGTGAGAGTATTTTTGTTTTTTTGGGGGGACGGTCAACCTAAATTGGAAGAGTGTGCAGCGAGATGTCTGTTTACATTAGTTTTAAATTTCTGCATGTCAGTATCGTCGGGAAACAGGGAACAGGGAGGGAATTCCAGAGTGAAGCAGCACAGGTAAAGAAGCTTTTGGAGTAGAAAAGCTCTTCGGCATCTGGGGACCTCCACAGTGAATGGATGGGATTTGGTAGATTATCGGGTTGGTCTAGTGAATTTACGTCGTTGGGGCACCAGAGCAGCAAGTTCATCAGAGCACAATCCATTGATGTACTTGTCAAACAGGCACAAGGAAACAACATTGCGGCGATGGGACAGGGGCTGGAGCTCGGTGGACAGTGAGGGACCTACTAAGTTGACGATTCTTTTTTTTACCTTGTCTAAGAGAGATAGACTAGTGGATGATGCACCAGCCCAGATGTGGCAACAATACTCCATGCATGGGCGGATGGTGGCTTTGTAGAGATATAGGATAATGTCAAGTGTGACAAGTTTACTAGCACGGTAGAGGGAGCCCACTTTCTTTGCAGCAGCTCTGGCAATGTCTTCAATGTATTTGTTCGAATTCATGTTATCTGTGATAATTAGGCCGATGAGTTTGAATGATGAACTCTCAGGTAGGGTGTTATTTGCGATGACAATCGGTGGTTGAACAGGTTTCTTGTAGTTATTGAAGAAAAGTAGCTTTGTCTTTGCGGCATTAAAAGTTACCATCCATTTTTGACCCCAATCCACTACAGACTGGAGACTATTGACTCAGATATGTGTGCATCGATTTTGCCCCCATGACGAGTGTAGAGCGTGGTGTCGTCAGCAAATATTCCTATCTCAGTCTCAATGACATCAGGAGGGTCATTTATGAAAATCAGGTACATCAGAGGTCCAACGATGGATCCTTGGCGTACACCAGCATTTATGTCATGTTGCTTAGATGAACGGCCATCGAGGACAATCTGGATCTTTCTTGTTGTTATGAAGGATTTAATTAAAATATTTGCCCAGTAATACCATATGCGTTCAGTTTTAGGAGAAGCCCTTCATGCCAGACCTTGTCAAAGGCCTTGGATATATCAAGCGCTACCGCCCTAGCTTCACCTGCCTTGTCCAGTGTATCATATTTGCGTTCAGCGATGATCGTTAGGATATCTGCAATGGATCGTGATTGTCTAAATCCGTATTGATTATCCGAAAGAAGTTTAGCATTAACTAGGTGCCGGACTATTATTAGATTGATTAATGATTCAAAGATTTTAGCAAAGATCGGGAGTAGACTGACTGGACGGTAGTTTAAGGGGTCGGTTCTGTTTCCAGAATTCTTGAATATTGGTACCACAGAGGCAATTTTCCAACTATCAGGTTAACAAGATTCAGCAAGGCATTTGTTGTATAGTTTTGAGAGGGCAGGCGCCAGCTCAGCAGAGCATTTCTTTATTACTGTTACTGGTATAAAATCAGGCCCACAGGTTTTGGAGGTTTCAAGTTATTTTATGATGACTTTGACCTGAGATGGGGTGATGACCAGGTTCTCAAGTGTCGCTTCTCTTCGCAATGGGAATTTAGGGAGGGGGTAGTTTGCTGAGTCCAAAGTGGAATTTAAGACTAAACGCTTGGCCAGTAGTTCAGCCTTATCAGTAGCCGTGCAAACAACATCGTTGTGATTTGATAGCGTGGGAATTGTCGATTGACCATTGTTCACCACACTATTTTAGATTTTCCAGAAATCACGAGTACCTAGTTTCTGTGACTGAATGCGTTTTTTGGTTATCCCTGTATACCTTCTCTTTGCTTCATCTATCACTACTTTGCAATCATTTCTCTCCTTCATAAAGGTCTGTCTATTCGTAGTTGACTTATGGAGGCCGACTTCTCGGAATACTTTTTGCCTCTCAGCAATAGCAGCTGCACATTCTGAGGTGAACCATTGAGGAGAATGGGGTTTGCTGAAGAATTTTCGCGTGGGGACATAAGAATCAATGCCTGCTTTGACCCATTCGGTAAGCTCATTTGCACACTGATCAGAAGGAAGTGAGAAGGTTTCACTCCATGGGGCGTCGCTGAGTGATCAACGAGGGATGCAAAATCAGCCTGCTCATAGTTTCTCGTCGTTTTGAGCAACGACTCTTCAGCTTTTTGACGAGTTTTTAAAGTGATAAGTATCATTACTACAACGGTGATACGCCGTAACGTGATCAGAGTTTCCGAGCGAGCTATGGGCATTCGTCACACAAGCATCAGATAGTGAGGTTAGGAAACGGTCGAGAAGTGAGGCTTGCTGGTCCGCAGGATAAGGAAGGCGGGTCGGAAAAGTGACAGTCTGTGAGAGGTCGTGAGCTTAGGAGAAATTAAATGTAGAGTTCCCAGCGGCATCAGTAACGCTGGAAAATCCCAACCAGTCACGGTGATGTGCATTAAAATCCCAAAATACTGTATTTGGGCATTCGGGTCGAGTGAGGGTGCTCTGCCTAAGCTTTCAGAGACAAGGTCAAGCAGGGTACAGTTCTGGATCAAAGGAGAACGATATAGGATATATAAGTAACTAATTATATTATGTAAGGTCAATTTAAAGCACATGTAGGCTTGGTCTTCTGATTCTAACCTATTTTCTCTAGTCAAGGGGAGGATGTTCCGAACATAAACCTAGCCCATGCATAATTTTGTCAGACGCCTTACGGTAGAGTGGAAGGTAATCAGTGATGTCAAAGTGGTGAGAGAAAATTGAGGATTGAAGTTTCGTTTCACTTAGAGCTAGGATATCCGGGTAGTTTATCAGGAGAAAAATTTACTACATCGTTAATGTTGGTTCTAAGTCCCCGGATATTTGTGAATGCGAGCCTCAAGAATGATTTTTGTTAGGTGTCTGGTTTAGGTTTTTTTTTGTAAATTCATGTTTGTTTTGGGTTAGAGTGGGGAGGGCAAAGTGGGTGCTTGTTTGGTGCCAATAAGCTCACACGACCAGTTCATTAGTCGTGACTTGGTCCATGGGGGTTGTGGCCTCGGGAAATCCCACCGGAGATAACTGTAGGGCCCCTTTCCATGCGCGACATGGCACATACAGTTACCCACGATATTGTGCAACTGTTGACAGAGGAGCCGGTCTTAGAGCTACCTAGGAGTTAGGACTCCTAACTACCAGTCGGTCCTGCATAATAGATTTTACATGATGCAAGCGACCTTTTCCTATTCAGGACCAATGTATTTTTAGAGAATATTTTTATGTTTATCTATTTAACCTATTAATTCCTAAAATCTTCGAGAGAAAAGAAAAAGCAACACATTAGTACTCTTAATATCCGAGTGTGGATATTTCTTCGCTTGGGAAAAAACACTGCTTACTGCAAGACATTCGTTGACAGATAGGCTTTTTGCTTTATTTCCATAGTAAATTTTACATGTGAACATCAACATAGGTAAAACAATATTCGTTTTGGGGTAAACATCGCTGTAAAAGATAAGAGATTTTATACATCCCCACCCGAGAGTAATCACGGGGCAGCCGCAATAGAGATAGGTCGATGATCTAGTTTTCCCCACCCTATTTTTACATATACCAGGACAAAGGTAGGCCACCTTTTCCTCAACTTACTCGACGAACACTTCCCCCTACACACAACCTGCACAAACTTTTTAACAGAAATTCTATTAAGGTTAGCTACTCCACTACCCCATCCGCAAGAAAAATCATCTTTGCGGAGCCCAAAACAATAGTAAACGCAGGCTACTCATGCCAGGACAAAAACAATTGCCCCCCCCCCCCTAGAGGGGAATTACAAACTCCATTCCCTCGTATATGAAGCCACCGTCACAAACCACATTAGCGGTAGAGCAGAAAAATACATTGGCATGACGCAGGGAAGCTTCAAGCAAAGATTGTACGCACACAGAAACACCTTCATTTACGAAAACAAGGCAAATACGGCACTTGCGACCCGGATATGGCAACTTAAAGAAAAAAAAGACACCTTTCTCCATCAAATGGAAAGTAATTGAGAGAAGACCATCTTTCTCTCCAGCCATATATAGATGTGTGACGCTGACAAATACCTTATATTAAGAGTCATCATTGACCCAAATACAGTCTGTTTGAATATGCGAGATGGAATCTTTAAAGGATGCATCCACAGGAGACAACCACTACTCATAAATTGGACTTACCGATACACATAAAGGCCTAGCAACACCCCTCTTCCAAATACATAACCCCATAATTGCCCCCTTAAATACCGACTTCCACTCCGGAAAATTCTCCCAACTATCACCCTTCATGAATATAAATAAAAAAAAAAAAATAGGAACAAATAACTTAATCGGCCCATATCCACACCACTGCTGAAAGGCAATAATTAATAACTTTCCCAATAAGAGGGTAACACCCCCATTTCACACTATTATTACTCCCATAAGCCCCCACGATTTCTTGGTTATAATGCTAATCTCCCATATTACCCAAACAGATCTAATCTTGCCGACACAATCCTTACTCTTATCTCTAAACCAGTCTTAATCAGTATAGCAATATTATTACTCACATAAGCCTTCACTATACCTTAGTTAATAATGTTAAATCCCGGATACAAATCATTCAAGACCCCTGCAAAGTTTCTGCCCTTAGACTGCCCGGATGATATCTTTATTTAAATTCCTTTATGATTGATTTAAAGTTCTTTAATCCAGGATTTAAACTTGAATTTAATGTGTGTTTTATAGCCTTTTTATCTCTTCATAAGTATAATCCTTAAACCCATTTCTCTCCCTATTTCCTTTACAAGACACATTATACCCCCTCAAAACAGTAACGGCCAAATATACGCTACTCATAAACATTGACTTATGGGATTTATATAGAAATATTTTTTTATTTTTATTGTTTTATATTTTTAAATCTTTTTAAATCTTCTCCAGTTTTAAATCTTAACTGTTACATTTCACCCCCCCCCACCTTTTTTTCAAACCTTATTAAACTTTCCTTACACTAAATTAAAACAAATATACATAACACTCTAAGCAAATAACGCGTATATCACTTTAAATCTCCTCTGGTTTAAATCTCAACTGTTATTTTTCACCTCCCCCCTTCCTTGCACTAAATTTAAATTCAAACAAACGTACACAACACGCTAAGCAAATATAACGCCTCCCAACGAGAGTGACACGTGACTTCACATTTCCGAAACAGATGACAACATAAGCTGAAGAGAGTCGGATGGCTAAGTCCTGCAGTGCTGGAAACCGACGGTACGAATGTTGTACTATTTTTTCTGTACCAAAAAATAAATGAATATTACGCTCTTAATTTTAATTTTAATTATTAATTAATCGAGTACTCTGCTGGGAGTTTTCCTGCTATATTACAAAAGAAGTTATATATATATATATATATATATATATATATATATATATATATATCGTTACTTTCATTAAAGTAGAACGCACTTATGATGTCAAGCCACCGCATAAAATTATCACTGTTTATTCGCTGTTCAACTTTGGCCGAGTGGTTCAGGCGTCGGGATTTGAGTTGCAAAATACTCATAATTCGGGGTTTCGAATCGCATGACTGGTAGTGAATAGTCATATCTCTATGCTGATGAGTCCAGATTATTAAGGACGAAACGTATACGTACATAGATAATAAACAATAACAAACAGGTATATATATATATATATATATATATATATATATATATATATATATATATATATATATATATATACCTATATATATATATATATATATATATATATATATATATATATATATATATATATATATATACTGAAGGTTTGATATCACTTCTGGCAAAACGGCACATAATTTGTCGGGAAAGCCATCTAGAGATATTGTTAAATGTCAACAGAATGTTGTTGTTGAGAACGCTCAAACGATTCAATGAGACCGGAGAGTTTAGTAATAAACAAAGGAACGGTCACCTTCGTACGGTCACAGTGTATGAATTTTCGAAAATTCATACACTGTGACAAATTTGTGAAGACATTCTTCTTGTATTACTAAATGTAATGGGAGCTTATATTTCTATATGATATTTATGGAATGTATGAATAAATTTCATGCTATCTCATTGACATACGTGTTTACAGTGCGGATGAACCCTTTTTAATTAGCTGAAAAGAGAGATCCTCTTTCTTTTAATGCATTCCTACTGTGTCCGCACAATGAAATACGCTGAGAGAAAGCACAGAAAAAATGTCCGGCAAGATACAAGCAATTACAAACATTAGCGAAAGAGATGGACGTCAAAGAGGCGACTATGAAGAAGCCTTAGATGAAGATATTCGCTACTCTATATAGAAGAGTCGTAATGACAAACAACTTAACGCCAACACCCAAGAGAACCGCCTCAGAAATACCAAGAAACTTCTCTAAAAGATCAAATACTGAGCTGAGTCTGGGGTTCTCTGGTTCTTCGAGGGGACAATCGCGCAACATGCAGAACAACAGGTGACTATATTTAGCTTAATTTAGTTTTATGTAAAGGAGAGGTACAAACGTGGCGGAAGCCGTTTCTGAAAATTCAGACACCTCTGATTTTTGTAAAATTTTAATAATAGGTATAAAACATCAATGAAGTAATATTTAAAAAGTTTCAGTTTTTGGGAGTATTTTAATAGGGTTTTATGGGACATAATATCGACAGAACACCCGAATTTGAAAAAACAAATTTATCAGATTTGCATTAAAGTTCATCCATTCGTAAGGGGACATTAAAGTGGTTCAAAACAGTTATAATCGGGAAGTTAATTTTACCCGTCTTCGGACGAGTATTATTTCAGTATATATATTTATTAATTTTATGCGTACCTAAAGGTAATTCATGGACAGATGTTTCTGCCTCATAGCAGTAATCAGCATGGCTAACTTAGACAAAGATCGAACCTTCGATATTGATTCTATAGTTAGGCGTTTTACCTCCGACTCTGACGCATTGCCTGGAAATAAGTACGGTTTTTATCACCTAAATTTTTATTGTATTTTATATAATTGTTTTAATAGGTGATTGTAGCGTTTGTTATATTACTTACTACTATTTCGATTTTTCACTTCCTAAGTGATACAGATTAATGCAGATGATTGAATTATTAGTCACCCTTAACTTTATAGGACGTATTTGTCGTTAATATATATTTTTTTATTAATTGTATACGTACATAAAAGTAATCCATGGAAACGTGTTTCTGGATGACAGCTGTTATCAGCATGGCGAACTTAGACAAGGATCGAACCTTCGATATTGGGTCAGTGTATTAAGAAGTAAACGATCGAAATAGTAGAAAGCAATATATCAAACGATACAATCACCAATAAAAACAATTACATAAAATACATTAAATATATATATATATATGTATCATAGTATAAAAAACATCCTTTCATATAGTTACGATCGAAACTTATGAGAATCAATTTCAAAAAAATTAATGATACTCGATATTCACTATTTAAATTGTTAAACCACATGCATAAATTTATCCAGATTATACACACATACTGACATACACATATACATGCGTGCATACAGATATATAAACATACATACATATGTCACACCTATAAAAACTGTGTGTGTCTGTGCATTTGGTATATATATATATATATATATATATATATATATATATATATATATATATATATATATATATATTGGTACAGAAAAATTAGTACACCATTCATACCGTCGGTTTAAAGCTCGGAAAGTCTTAGCCATCCGGCTTTCTTCAGCTTCTGTTGTCATCTCTGTTGTACTAATTTTTCTGTACCAAAATAAATAAATATTATGCTCTTAATTTTTAACTTTAATTCTTAATTAATCGAGCACTCTGCTGGGATTTTTCCAACTATATTACAAAGAAGTTATATATATATATATATATATATATATATAATAAATATTTGTTATTGTTTATTATCTATGTACGTATACGTTTCATCCTTTTTCAATCGGGACTCATCAGCATAGAGATATGACTATTCACTACCGGTCATGCGATTCGAAACCCCGGACCTCAAGTATTTTTCAACTCCAGTCCGACGTCGCCAATCGCTGGGCCAATTGTAAACAACGAATAAACTATGATAAGTTTAACACTTTAACGGCGGCTTTGACGTCGAGGCATTCTACTTCTATTAAGGGAATGATGCATTATAAGCAAGTTACGTCATGCTGTGTTAATACTACCAATTACAGTGCTCTACTTTCAAGGAGCGACAAATAATAAATATTTTTTATTGTTTCGTCCTTTTTCAATCGGGACTCATCAGCATAGAGATATGACTATTCACTACCGGTCATGCGATTCGAAACCCCTGACCTCAAGTATTTTTCAACTCCAGTCCGACGTCGCCAATCGCTGGGCCAATTGTAAACAGCGAATAAACTATGATAAGTTTAACACTTTAACGGCGGCTTTGACGTCGAGGCATTCTACTTCTATTAAGGGAAGGAATGATGCATTATAAGCAAGTTACGTCATGCTGTGTTAATACTACCAATTACAGTGCTCTACTTTCAAGGAGCGACAAATAATAAATATTTGTTATTGTTTATTATCTATGTACGTATACGTTTCGTCCTTTTTCAATCGGGACTCATCAGCATAGATATATGACTATTCACTACCGGTCATGCGATTCGAAACCCCGGACCTCAAGTATTTTTCAACTCCAGTCCGACGTCGCCAACATAATATCGTGAAAATATACAGCAAAGACGACGTTTGACTTGTGTTCCTTTTTTTTATTTATATAACGTGAAAATTTAAGACTATACTAATTATTAAAAAAAGAATATGGATGATAATATTGGGTTCACGGCAGGCAGCAGGGTTAGTGTTAGAGTTAGGGTTATGGTTAAGGTTACGGTTACGGTTAGTGTTAGAGTTAGGGTTAGGATTAAGGTTAGGGTTAGTGTTAGAGTTAGGGTTAGGGTTAGTGTTAGAGTTAGGGTTAGTGTTAAAGTTAGGGTTAGGATTAAGGTTAGGGTTAGTGTTAGAGTTAGGGTTAGGGTTAAGGTTAGGGTTAATGTTAGAGTTAGGGTTAGGGTTAAGGTTAGGGTTAGTGTTAGAGTTAGGGTTAGGGTTATGCTTATGGTTACGCAGCGGTTTACATTAATTCCGTGGCAACCCCGTGTGTGCTTAGGAGTATATAATAAAACCGAAAACAAAATATTCAACTTTTAAAATGTTCTTTATTGACTCATATAACTGCCGTTTCGATCAGTGAGTATTTCCTTGGGGTATAATATCATATGCAGTGTAAGCGTATACGTAAATAAAAGACACATGTTATTGTGTATCTATCAATAGTGCAGCCGTTATTAACGGATGTGTATTAGGAAGCGTAAGATGCGCGTCATTTACTTTGAATGACATTATAATCGTATTATTCCCACTGCGTCTCTAAATGAACACCTGCTCTTTAGAAAAAAAACAAAAAACAAAAGGCCATTTTCTGTGCAGTTTATATTTCTTATTAATACGCGTGTGTGGGAGACGGTGACAGACAATATGTAAGCCTTTCTGCCTCTGGATGGATACGCGAAACAAAAAAACTTATTTATGTACAAAAACATAAATGGAGAGAAAACTAAAACAGCCGTTAACAATTGTTATTTAAGTTTTCCATTTATTTACGCCCCTTCACCACTAAGACAGATTGACATCTTTTCTGTTGTAAATACAAGGTCTGTCATTAGAAACTATATATTTTCTTTTGTTCGTAACTTTGTTGATACTTACGCATGTATTCTATTTCATGTGTTATCCGAAAGTCGAAATCATATATATTCTATGTTATAAACATTCCGTTATAAATGTTATATTCCTTCGATTTTAACCTCAGATATATATGATATCCAAACCATTAACAAAAGAGAAAACAATAGCTGTTTTGAAATGGTTTTGGAAAGCCGAGTGCGTGACTTTCGTCCAACGAGATTTTCGAAAACAATTTCAGTCTAAGCCGATTACCTATCTAGCGATTCGTGTGGGTTTATGTTGAAATAAAATTATATAGTTACTTATGTTTGATGAGTTTATGTTGAAATAAAATTATATAGTTACTTTTGTCTGATGGATGTATGTTCAAATAAAATTATATAGTTTCTTATGTCTGATGGGTGTGTATTGAAATAAAAGTATATACTTACTTATGTTTGATGGGTTTATGTTGAAATAAAATTATATAGTTACTTATCTCTGATAGATTTATGTTGAAATTAATTTATATAGTTACTTATGTCTGATAGGTTTATGTTGAAATAAAATTATATAGTTACTTATGTCTGATGGGTTTATGTTGAAATAAAAAGATATACTTACTTATGTTTGATGGGTTTATGTTGAAATAAAATTATATAGTTACTTATGTCCGATGGGTTTATTTTGAAATAAAATTATATTGTTACTTATGTCTGATGGGTTTATGTTGAAATAAAAAGATATACTTACTTATGTCTGATGGGTTTATGTTGAAATAAAATTATATAGTTACTTATGTCCGATGGGTTTATGTTGAAATAAAAATATATACTTACTTATGTCTGATGGGTTTATGTTGAAATAAAATTATATTATTACTTATTTCTGATGGGTTTATGTTGAAATCAAATTATATAGTTACTTATGTATGATGGATTTATGTTGAAATAAAATTATATACTTATGTTTGATGGGTATATATTGAAATAAAATTATATTATTACTTGTGTCTTATGGGTTTATGTTGAGATAAATTATATAGTTACTTATGTTTGATGGGTTGATGTTGAAATAAAATAATATTGTTACTAGGTCTGATGGGTTTATGTTGAAATAACATAATATTGTTACTTATGTTTGATGGGATGATGTTGAAATAAAATAATATTGTTACTTATATTTGATGGGTTTATGTTGAAATAAAATTATATAGTTACTTATGTTTGAGAAGTGTATGTTGAAATAAAATTATATATTTACTTATGTCTGATGGGATGATGTTGAAATAAAATTACATAGTTACTTATGTCTGATGGGTTTATGTTGAAATAAAATTATATAGTTACTTGTGTTTGATGGGTTTATGTTGAAATAAAAGTATATACTTACTTATGTTTGATGGGTTTATGTTGAAATAAAATTATATTGTTACTTGTGTCTGATGGGTTTATGTTGAAATAAAATTGTATACTTATGTTTGATGGGTTTATGTTGAAATAAAATTATATGGTTACTTATGTCTGATGGGTTTATGTTGAAATAAAATATATAGTTACTTATGTCTAATGGGTTTATGTTGAAATAAAATTATATTGTTACTTATGTCTGATGGGTTTATGTTGAAATAAAATTATATTGTTACTTATCCCTGGTAAGTTTATGTTGAAATAAAATTATATAGTTTCTTATGTGTGATGGGTTTATGTTGAAATGCTTACTTATATTTGATGGGTTTATGTTGAAATAAAATTATATACTTACTTTTGTTTAATAGGTTTATGTTGAAATAAAATTATATTGTTACTTATGTCTGATGGGTTTATGTTGAAATAAAATTATATTGTTACTTATCCCTGGTAAGTTTATGTTGAAATAAAATTATATAGTTTCTTATGTGTGATGGGTTTATGTTGAAATGCTTACTTATGTCTGATGGGTTTATGTTGAAATAAAATTATATACTTACTTATGTTTGATCAGTTTATGCCGAATTACAATTATATAGTTACTTTTTGTGCTTTCTGATCTTTGGAATAGTATCAAAGTTGGAAGAACATCACCCACTCACGAATTCATCGCTCATTTAATGTCCTGTCACTTAAGCCCCACTATTATTTAGAGATCGACTTTCATGTTTTAAGTTTTAAGCAAAACAGAAAATAATGGATGGTCTATTTTTTTCAGAACGTGTTGGTAGCGTCTTTTTAACTTGTCCTTAATATTAGTTATTTTATTCGTTGTTGTTTTTTAGTGTTTATTTTACCAACTCTCTGTCATATTTTCTTTAAATTGTTAATATTTCTCCAAATAAAATTCAGGGGGGGGGCATTGCATGTAAGTGGATCTATAGTGTAAATATGTTATTTCAGTGATTATTTTAGTGAACGCGATAAACAAATGGTGAAAGAATAAAATAAAATTGATTTCACGAATGGGTCAATATGCGTTCTATTAAAAGTAGGATAGACATAGGAAGACCACATACCCTCGAACTCCGCACACTCATAATTGCGTTGTACCAAACTTGTAAAAATGTTTGGTTTTTACAAATCATTTTTTCAAAGTGTCATAGCTGTTATCGGTCAGATGTTGAGAAACTCTTTTCGACTATTCTAAATTTTATTTTTGTCACATCTAGATTGCCGCGTTTTGAAAAGCTGACTTAGCAACATTAAGACTGACCTTGTGTCTAACTTTTCCCTTTAGGGATTCAAGTGATTCCCTAACTTTATATGTATATTAACACTAGTGTTGCCATAATACGCGTAATCTGCCGTTTCAACATTGAGATTTTACTTGAAATTAAAGAACTGGTTAGAACGCTGTCATCGTTTTTTCAAATATATTAGTATCAGACTAGTGCAGACGTTCTTCATCTGTCCCGTAGTCTGGATGATCGTTGGGGCCCCAAAGATGACCTGGCTACCATTTGTTTCCATCCCTCCTTGTTTTTTGCCTTCCTGAGCGTGTTACTCAGCTCTAGCCCCATCCACTCAAATGTTGTCTTCTCGCCTCCTTTTTTGCCGGCCTCTCCTCATCCCTGTGCAGTTCATTGCATTGTTGTCTTTACGGGACCTGATGATCGTGTGACATGGCCGTACTGCTTCATGTTCCTCTTCTTCACAGTGGTCAGTAGATCTTCATATTGCCCAATTACATGTCTGATTCTGTTCACTTCTTCATTTGTAATGTGCTCGTTGTACGAGATGTTTAAAAATTATATGAAAAATAAATAAATCGTCAGATTTTAATAAAATGTTAAGTACTTATTCACTTTTCGATTAATATATTTTTACAGTGAATTTCTGTAAAATATATTTTATCCCATCCGTCCCGTGGTCTGGCTGAGCATTGTTTTCTCCATTTTTCTCCTGCCGTCCCTGTTTTCTTCCTCCCTGACCGTGTTACTCAGCTCCAGACCTGTCCAGTCAAATATTGTCCCCTCACCTCTTTCTTCATCGGTCTCTCCTCCCCCTGTACAGTTCCTTGACATATTGTCTTTACGAGACCTGATGACCGTATGACATGGCTTCATTTCCCTCTTCTTCACAGTAATCAGCAGATCTTCATATGGTCCGACTGTCTGGGTCTGTTCTTAACTTCCTCATTTGTATTGTAATGTGGTTTCTGTATGAGATCTGGATGTTTCGGAAGCATCTTATCTCTGTGGCATCCTTATCTCCAGGTCCGCAGTTAGAGTCTACAGAAATATGGGAATGACCAGGAAGCGAATCAATCTGTTTTTTATTAGCCGAGTGCGATGTGTCTGTCATTTCATACGGTCTTATGTTGTCTGCGCAATTCAAGCAATCACTTCAGGATTAGATACGTCATCCGCCACAACCGCTCCAAGGTACTTGAAACTGTTTACGCTTCCAGCTTCACGCCTCTAACCTTCATGTCTTTGCTGATGCCAGTTGTATTGTTTGTCATCACTGACGATGTTTTGGCTAGATCAACTAATTTAGTAACCCTGTTTGCGCTTCATAGTCTTGTGACGAAGATCAAAGTTCGAAGACCACAATTTACACACTACATCCACCTCTATTTCATGTCCTCCACTTATGGCCTACTACCATTTAGAGATCGATAATCATTGTTTTCAGTCATAAACAAACCTGGAAACAGAGTTTTCCTTTTAACCGCCTTATCTCTAACTCTAATGCTGTTTCTACCTCGATTATATTATCTTTTAAGTCGGAAGGTGGGGGAAGAGTCAAGCCAGCTCCCTTAAAGGAAGAGCACTCTGGCATAGCAAAAATAGCCTGAGCAGCCACGAAATGAACTTACTCCAACCCAAAGAGAGGGGGCAAGGCCTGGGAGAGTGTACCTCCTAGGACTACTCAGGACAATATACCTCAGACCGACAGATAAAAGGCCACCGAAATGGTCCAGTTTCTGCCGGACTGATTGTCAAGAACGAATCATCGACTGGTATTACTCCATCCCGAAGTTCTCAATCAACCGAAGTTGCTGAGAGACTGAACGGACTTGGTATTATTTATCTACCTCCATAGAAGTAAGATGTGACACAAGGTCGGGAAGTGGGATTTGATAAGTCAGCACTCTAGAGGAAGAGCACCTATCTATTAAGTCCTTCAAATTAAGAAGAATCGGAGAAAGTCTATACTACGGACATTTGTCCCTGGGCTCGATATCAGCTACAGAACGCAGGAGAAGAGTATTCTTTAGTTCAAGACACCAACTGTATTGATAAGAAGCAAAAAACAAGCGAGAGACAACACGAAACAACCAAGTTACAATTTGAATATAAATATTACCTAAATGAATAAATGCGAAGGCTCTTTTATTAAGCATTCCTTTATTACCATCAAAATACGTTACTGTTATTTAAATCAATAATACAATATAATATTATTAAATACGATATATATTGTACTGACAAACGGCCCTTAGACAGTAATTTGAATCCTAATTTTCATATCTTTTTTTTTTTAACAGTCTATAATAAATTGATGTTTGGTGTTATTGATTTGAAATTTATGTTTTCTTATTTGTCTAATGCAATAGTTTGGTCGAATTACTTAAAGATATTTAATAAAAAAGAGGATGAATTGGTTCATTTTAAAGGAAGATCAAGGTCATTTAAATGAGAATTATTTATTTCATAGGAAGAGAGATATATATAGACGCATGTATGTATATATATATATGTATATATATATATGTGTATATATATGTATATATATATATGTGTATATATATATGTATATATATATGTATGTATATATATATATGTATATATATATATGTATATATATATGTATGTATATATGTATGTATATATATATATGTATATATATATGTATGTATATATATATGTATATATATATGTATGTATATATACAGGGTGGGCAAAAATAAGGGTCCTATTTTTAAAAATTCATAACTTTTTTATTTATTGATTTTTTTAAATTTTTTTTTTAGAATAAGTAAAGGACCCCTTCCGAAGCAAGCATGAGCCGTATTAGCCCTAAGGAACGTATTTAGAAAACATTATTTTTGCTTAAAAAACTCAAAACAGTGTAAAAAACAATACTTTAGTTTTTGTAAGTTTTAAGAAGTGTTTTTCGGCTAAAATTTGGTTTGTTTATTTCAAATAATCTCGGAAGGGTCAGTCTACACACACATAAAGTTTGGTGAGTTTAACTTTTATTTTGTGGAAGTTATTCAAATTCAAGTTATTCAAATTTAAAGATAGGACCCTTATTTTGGCCCACCCTGTATATATAGACGCATAAGAGGTCATAGACATATGGAGTATCTCTTCTTCCTCGCGACGCCAAGGCAAATTTTCGTTTTTAAGCGAATTGAATTCTTTTATTCTATCCATTTATTTCTTATAAATCTATTAATCTTTTAAAGATAAACAGATTTGTATCTAAATTACCAAAATATTAATATTTACGTATTTCTATAAATAAATGTTAATGTTTATCTATTTATATGAATGAATGCGAGAGTTTTGTCACGTGTTTACAAGACACTAATGAGGGAAATGTGTATTATTTAAAATTTTGCTTTCAAGTAGCGAACTTTGTGAAGCGAGTTTATCTAGTCAAAAGATGTATGTTCAGATCGTTTAACAATTGCAAACAAAATCCTTTAAATTTAGGCATGAAACCATAATTGTTTTGTAGGGAACAGAACAGCAGTTCGATAGTAGGTATTTAATTGCTTCCCACCGCAGCAATATGGGACACAAAGTCGGAAGGTGGGGGAAGAGTCAAGCCAGCTCCCTTAAAGGAAGAGCACTCTGGCATAGCAAAAATAGCCTGAGCAGCCACGAAATGAACTTACTCCAACCCAAAGAGAGGTGACAAGGCCTGGGGGGGGGTGAACCTCCTAGGACTACTCAGGACAATATACCTCAGCCCGACAGATAATAGGCCACCGAAATGGGCCAGTTTCTGCCGGACTGATTGTCAAGAACGAATCATCGACTGGTATTAACCCCATCCCGAAGTTCTCAATCAACCGAAGTGGCTGAGAGACTGAACGGACTTGGTATTATTTATCTACCTCCACAGCAGTAAGATGTGACACAAGGTCGGAAAATGGGATTTGATAAGTCAGCACTCTAGAGGAAGAGCACCTATGACGCTTAAAATTTGCCTGGTAGCCCCGTCGGCATTCCCCGTTAGGGGCGCCTCAGGCGATTAGCAATTAACTAACCCCTTCTCAAAGGGTGAGAAGACAAAGCCTAGGATGGTGGACCTCCTAGAACTGCACAGGACATACCCACAAACCGAAGGCCATGATGATACCGGTCTATAGGGTACAGTATCCATCGGAACAGATACTACACTTTGATCTTAGCCAAAAGGAAAACCATTGTCGGACTGATTTGTACTATAATTCATAACAATCCAAACACAACCATTTTTTTCTAATTTGCATAACTAGTTTTTTAAAAAGTGTATAATAATTAATGCTTGAATTTATTTATTTATAATGTGATTGTCATATTTACTATATATATTCAATAATTTTGTCGATATTCACAGCAATTAATTAAACTGATTTATTAATAAAAGGATAAATTACCACACCATTTCTTAGAATACTATGTTCCTTAATTAAGTTTTAAAATTACAATCAATGTTTATTAAAGATATGTAAAAAGAATACGTAGGGCTAGATTAATAGCTGCCGGGTGGCGGGTGGCGGGTGGCGGGTACTTTTCGCTTGAAGAAAACAATCCCGAAGTTATGCCATCGATTTTACAAAAACCCTGTACATACACGTTCAACGTTGAAAATGTCATTTTAAACTTAAATGTGACAATCCAACCGACAAGCGCATTTAATGATTCAATTTCTGTTTCAAACTGAATCTTAAACAACTGCTGTGATGTCGTATGTAAAACATAAACTATGATTCATTGCGACATTAAAAAGTACAAAAATTGTCTCGGCTTTTTGACGTAGATCTAAGTGTAGTATCTGTTTCAAGGGATGCTACACTCTGTAGACCAGTATCATCTTGGCCTTCGGACTTTGATTCCGCCGGTCTGAGGAACTGTCCTGTGCAGTTCTAGGATGTCCACCGTTCCAGGCTTTACCTTCTCACCCTTTGATAAAGGGGTAGTTTATTGCTAATCGCCTGAGACGCCCCTGCCGGGGAATTCCGACGACGCTGCCGAGGCATTTTTTGTAGACCAGAGTGCTCTTACTCTTAGGATCTGGCTTTTCAACCCCACTTTCCGGACCTTGTGTCACATCTTACCGCTGTGGGAGGGAGATGAGTAACAACTACAAAAATATTCTCGCCATTTTGGCTGTAATCAAAATGTAGTATCTGTTCCGATGGATGCTACAATCCTTAAACCGGTATCGCCTTGGCCTTTGGGCCCTCATTCCACCGGCCTTAGGGTTTGTCCTGTGAAGTTCTCGAAGGGCTACTCTCCCAGGTTTAACCTTCTCACCGTTTGAGACAAGGTTAGTTTATTGCTAATCGCCTGAAGCGCCCTTACCGCAGAATGCCAACAGAGCTGCCCAGACATTATTTGTAGGCCTCCATCCCACTTTCCGACCTAGTATCACATCTCACCACTGTGTGAGGGAGATTAAAAACAGAGAAAACGGTACAAAAATATCACCAAAACCAACGACTTGAAGGCGATTGAAGCCGATCGCTCAGCCAAGGTCTCTTATCGTAAACAGCCCTGCCTCTCGAACCGCCCGACCGCCCGTCCGTCCGCCTGCATTACCTTGACCTTGATGTCGGTAATCGTTACCGGTAGGCGGGCAAATTACAGGTACTTCAACAAAAGGTGAAGAGTAACCTCATCTTGACCTCTTGTTTCTAACGGCAAGGTATTTCGAACGGATTATAGGTTAGGTGTGCAAGGGGGGATATCGAGTGCGGGTAAAGGGAAGTGGTGAATAAGCATATTGAAAGAGAAAGAAAATGAATAAACATTCAGACAGAGGAAGTAGGCTACAGTAAATCTCTGTATCCAATGTACACAACATTTTTAACTGTCTGTTTTCTTTCTTCGTCTGGATAACTATTTATTTCCGTGTTTGTTGGTAGCCTATAGTTATTGTCCGCTCCCCGACGAGGGCAAGGTCGGATTTGAATGTAGAAAAAATCTAGCTCCTAAAAAATGTGGATAAAAATAAAATTTTCTTCAGTTGAAGAAGGTCGTTTTTTTCTGCCCAAGGATAAGACAGATACTACACTTTTGGACTATTTATTTGTGAAAAGTACAATTTTATAAGTAACGCAAAATGCCATCCAACGTATGAGTAGTGTAGGGATGTCGGTGGTCTATCCTACGTTTAACTCGACGCATACTGAATCATTCATTCAAGCACTGCTCCTTTCTCTCTTGTAGCATTTATTCATTACTTTCATATTAGCGATCACCACAATACCACATTTACTCTATGGACTACTTAGCCCGAAGGCTGGAAGTAGGTTGTGACATACGATTGGTTTAATGTATAAGACAAATAGTCTTTAAACGGTCAGAACCCTCCTCAGTATGACAACCTCCAATGTTGAAAATCGCCATGAACGATGCGGCGAACATTACATGGAAGTAAATAATATTTATATATTATTGCTATAGCTCTATCCAATTGGGTGGCATATACCTCCCCTCCAAGGGGGAATACAATGTCTCGTAAGTCACAATCAAACAAAATACATGTGTGTTTATCAAAGTAAAATGACAAATGATAACATCATAATAAAATAATACCTCGATCGTCTACGTGAGGGGGCAGTCTCACAACAACCAAAGAAAAGAGAATAAGAAAGGCCGTTTATTTAGCTGTTGATGTTGCCTTCTCTTCTGTTAGCGTCAGATAGGGGGCATTCCGGGCTACGGACATCTGGGGAGCTTAACAACTTAAGTTATCATTAATTGTTAAGGTATCTATTTACACGTACGTACGCTGAAAAGCTTCCTCAACGAACTTTCTTCTTATCTCTCTCTCTTCTCTCTCTTTCTCTCTCTCTCTCTCTCTCTCTGCAACATGTGATATCACGTCAGCTTCTAGCTACAGCAGCTTTGAAGTTACATTTGAGTACACACGCTTACCCCATGATCCTGATGTCTTGTTCTCGCGTTTACATTGGCGTACGAATCAATATAACAAATATATATTAACAAACGTACCTGTTACTATTTAACAATAGGATATAAGCCATTTATTTGTTCAATATCTGTTGTCTAGTTTGGGTTTTGTCTTGATTTTAATAGATCTTTACTTTCCCGTAACACATCAATCAATATGACCTAACTATAGCCTAACTATTAAAACAACCACTTTTATAAAAAAAAGTCGACTGTATTCATCAACATAGTCGCTTTCTATTATGATTCCCGGATTACAACGCTTCTCTAACAATACGATGCATTATTTAAAATGTTTTCATCAACATAGTCTCTTTTAGAGTGATACACTTTTGTTTAGAAATATCTATTTGAAGTTTCGCTTCACATTACATTGTTTATCTTAAGTCTGTTATTATTGTTTATTTGTTTTCTGTTATCTTAGTAATTATACTAGAGTAATCCTTATTCTATGTATACAGGTTGTTGTTATTTCACTTCAACGATTTAGTATGTTTTACATCATTAAAGTTTAAGATTTCTAGTTTCTCGCTTAAACATAATCTACGCGGATCGTCTAAAAATCTACATATCCTAGTCTAAAGGAGGGTCTTTCCACTGACTCATAAACGCAACAATTTGATGTCTTTGTTAATCATAACGATATCTTATCTTGTCTACTTAACGGATTAATATGAGAGTCACCATCAATTGAATATAACCGATACTTTTGAAAAATGTTCTTGTAACTCTTGAAAAAGCTTTCTCTACATAAAGTTGAATCGCTAAGATAAAACTTTGAATTTTGGGTTTCTCTTTTTTTCATTTTGCTTTCATAGTCATGTATTATGTCTGTGTTTTTGTAATTAAATATGCTTTTGTGATTGTAATATCATTTTTTAAATCTTATGTGGTTTCCTCTATATATTTGTTTTCGGGTTCTCAGTAGTGTATAGTGAAGGTTGGTAAAGTATTGCTTCTTGCTAAACGGTTACTATCAGCATCATTATCATTTATTTTATTTTTATTATTAATATTACGTACTTACTTACTTACTCACTTATTTACTTACTCACTTACTTATTTACTTACTTACTCACTCACTTACTCATTTACTCACTTACTCAGTCACTTAGTTATTAACTTACTCGCTTACTCACTTACTTACTTACTCACTCACTCACTTACTCACTTAGTTACTTACCCACTCACTTACTCACTTACTTACTTATTTACTTACTCATTTACTCACTTACTCACTTACTTACGCATTTACTTACTCACTTATTTACTTACTCATTTACTTACTCATTTACTTATTCACTTACTTACTCACTTCTTTACTTACTCACTTACTCATTTACTTACTCACTTACTTATTTACTTACTTACTCACTCACTTACTCATTTACTCACTTACTCACTCACTTAGTTATTAACTTACTCACTTACTCACTTACTTACTTACTTACTCACTCACTTACTCACTTAGTTACTTACCCACTCACTTACTCACTTACTTACTTACTTACTCACTTACTCACTTACTTACTTATTTACTTACTCACTTACTCACTTACTCACTTACTTACGCATTTACTTACTCATTTATTTACTTACTCATTTACTTACTCATTTACTTATTCACTTACTTACTCACTTATTCATCTACTTACTTACTTATTTACTTACTCACTTAATTACTTACTCGCTTACTCACTTACTTATTTACTTACTCACTTAATTACTTACTCGCTTACTCACTTACTTATTTACTTACTCACTTAATTACTTACTCGCTTACTCACTCACTTATTTACTTACTCACTTAATTACTTACTCGCTTACTCACTTACTTATTTACTTACTCACTTAATTACTTACTCGCTTACTCACTTACTTATTTACTTACTTAATTACTTACTCGCTTACTCACTTACTTATTTACTTACTCACTTACTTACGCCTTTACTTAATCACTTACTCATTTACTCACTTACTCACTTACTCACCTATTTACTTACTCATCTACTCACTTACTTACTTACTCACTTACTTATTTACTTACTCATTATTATTATATTCGTCGCCTTTCTTTTAATTTACTTTTCATTATATTAACTACTATCGTTTAGTATTTTTAGAATTGTTCATTTGAACATTGTTTAAATGTATTCATGAAAATTAGAAATGTCATATGTCTAACGGGGATTTATTGCTTTTCTTTTCAATTTTTCAAATACAAATTTAAACAATGCTTCAAATTATTTAATCATATTTACCGGCATGCCATGCGCTATATGTTCTGATCTGAAGACAGTTTCAGATACCACTTCATAACATCATGAAGCTGTTCAATAACAACCAGTTAAATATATTAATTAATAAATAAAAAGAAGAAGAAGAAGAAGAAAAGAAGAAAAAGAAGAAGAAGAAGAAGCTCATAGCCACCCAAATCCCAGAGAGGTTCAATTGACCTTACCAGCGAGAAATAAATGATAAGCGGCTGTTTCGATACCGCAAAATCATTTGCAATGGTTATCAAAAAGAAGTTTAAAGTACTGGAAAACTTGGGAGGCTTGGTGTCACTCAGACTCCAGGAAACACCACCAGTTATTATCAGTGAGCTATCAGTGACGATGACTTGTGTGAGAACTTCTAGTCTGTTCAAATAATATCTAGAAAGTTTCTTATTTTTATGTTTCTTAATACTTAGACTCTGAGACCACATTTTGATATTAATATATATGATTTGATTTTCTCGGTGTCTCTTAAATAAGCCAATCCATCATCTCTGTATAATCCTCTATCTCAATTTTCAGAGATTGATGGATAAAAATCTACAATGGCGAATTGTAAAGTGATACAGTTATTTTAATTTTCGATACTATTGAACCGACCGTTTGTTTCAGAACCGTTAACTCGTTGGTTTTTTTTAGATTATTTATATCTCCACAATAATGATTGAGACTTTCAAGATAATAAATGGCATTTCTAACCATGGTGGGAATTTTTTTAGAATTTCTCCTAGATCTGGAAGGGTTAGTCAAGGCAGTTTTCAAAAACTAGATCTGTTAACTAGTTAAGTTTTTTTTTTTTGCTCACAGAGTAATATGTTTTTGGAATAAGTTGCCAGATCGGATTAAGAGCAGCAATAGCGTGGATCAGTTTAAGATGAGGTTGGATGAATTCAGATAGTGGTAGGAAGCAGAAATTGAGGAGGCACTTTTTGGGAGTTATCAAATGAAATATTTAAGAAAATTTGATTTGGATATCAATACTGTACTAAGAGTTTAATTTTTTTTAACAGTTGAATTGAGAAGATAGTTAAAGGGGAAATGCCGAAGGTGGCATAACAAACAAACAAATAATAATAATAATAATAATAATAATAATAATAATAATAATAATAATAATAATAATAATAATAATAATAATAATAATAATAAATAAGGGGAATATTATTCAATTACACTGAAAAAAAAATGACAAATCTCAAACTCCGACGCTCTGCCTTACCTATCCAAAATTCAAGTCAATCTTTGTCCTCAATCCGTCTTTCTTAAAGAAGTTGGTCTCCACAAATGCAAATTAATTTTACCTACAAAAATCTGCAACTATGAACACAAGTTCTTTTACGACTGAGAAACGATTGCCCGACACGTAAAAACAGCCTGTGCGCATCGAACCTGGCAGACTTTCGCTTTCGTCTCTGGTGTTACAGTAAACGACATTTTATTCGCTGTGATGTTTAAACTACACAACCCAATGATCATTAAAGATCATTTTACATCACAGGGTCCAAGTATTGTAACGTGTCACCCCAGGATATTTTTTATATCGTCGGCTTACCTTGTCTAATTGTTTTCAGTCCCAATTTCACCAAGATTATGTATGCTTGGGACAGGGTCAATTGCTTGATCACCCTCAGGACTTACTCAAGTTTTACACGCGGGTAAACCTCTTTCGCCAAATATAAAGTTCTACCCATATTCATTTGGTGCATAACGTGTAATACTTTTAGTTTTCCAGTCCATAGACAACATACCGGAATCTCTTCTTTGTCAACCAACAAAAGTTTTTTGCATTATTCGTGTTAGCGCATCCGCTTATATTTTACTGAAAGCACAAAAACTCATTTCCTTCGCAGTCCAAATTCAGATATTAGCACTCCAAGTATTCCTAATCTCTACTTTACAATCATTTGTCCAGCCGTTTTTGTTTCTATTCCACCCTCTCCTAACTTAGTACTGTGGCTAGTTCAGTCCTTATTTTAATCTATCTCAACCCTAATTCTAATGTTAAGTAGTTGGTCTCGATATATACACATTTATTTCACCTACAAAAAATCTGAAACTACGAACACAAGTTTTTTTTTCATTGGAAAACGGGTGCACGACACGTAAAACATTCCACACGCTACGACACTGGGAAACCTAGGTTTTCGTTTCCATTGTTAGAGTAAGCGACATTGTATTCTTTGTATTTCCAAACTACAATCTCTTTGTGAACTCTCGATAAAATTCTTCTGCTAATTCTTCTTATTTCAGGTATAGTTAAATTAATTTATTGTTTAAATCACTTGTATTGTTCTTTAGTAGTATGTACGCTTCCATTTGTTTTTATGTGTTAATTTGATAACTCTATCGCTTATTTATGAGGGATTTGTTTACTTTCTGTATTTATAATAGCTATGTACTCGCACTTGCTTGTGTCTAGTATTTCATACTTGAGGTCTCCAAAAAGCTCGAGAGTTGACGAAATATTGACCAATCAGGCTACGGCAAGCAGCCGATAAATTTTGGAAGAAAATAAGCGTGTTCCATAGAAAAATGAATTTTTATCAGCTCTGTCAGCTCGTCGAATCTCCCGAAGGATTAATTCAGTTCTGAGAATAAAGGTATCTCATAGCGACCAAAAAGAAATGCGCTAAATGTCAGCGAAGTCGTCGTCTGAGATTCAGGAGAAGCCTTGCAGACCAGTATCTGTGGAGATGCCCTAACACTGAATGCAGATTTTGGGTATCGCTAAGAACGAGAACTTTTTATTTCCGATCTAAGATGGAACTTTCGAAGATAGGAAACTATCTGTGATCCCAGGATATAGGAACAGGGTAAAACCTGCAACAAGAATGCGGCATACTTTCTCGAAACACACAGATGGATTGGATGAATTTTCTGCGGGAGATCGACGAAGACCAATACAGTCGAAATAGACGAGTCTATGTTCAACCACCGAAAAAACAATCTGGGCCGGGTTCTCCAGCCGCTCCAGTTTATCGAGGGATACGATACCGCAGAGAAGGATGATTTCCTGGTGACACTGCCTAACAGAAACGCCGAAACCCTCCTTCCAATAATAAAGCAATTCATGGGCCGACGGTTGTATCGGATTGTTTGAGGGCGTACAACAGGTTAGGAGAGGAGGGGTATCAACACCTGACAGTCAACTTAAGCAGAAACTTTGTGGACCCGACAACGTGAGCTAGCACCAATCATGCCGAAATGATGTGGAAGCAGCCAAACAGAAAAATAAGGAATGCGGGACGAGCAGGGAACTTGTAGAAGGCTATCTGCGCGAATTTATGTGGCGCCAGAGGTTTCGAAACAACTCCTTTGTGGCCATATTAGCGCAGATAGCAGAAATCTATTCCGTCGACTATCTTCCTTCCACTTCCTCGATTACCCTGTATTTTGGCGATGTCGGCATCTGCGCTCAACGCAACAGAACAAGCAGTAGAAAAATCATTTAAGCGTAAACGCTAACCGGGGAAACGTACCGAAAAACTCAACAAACTTTTACAAAAGAGTTAAAAACAAGTAAACCATTTGCTAAAAAATAAAAAAATAACATTTTTTTCAAAAACAAAGCAAAACATTTTTATTTATTTGTTTTATGTTAGCAAGAAAAAAGAACAAATGCCACCCCTCCCCCTAAAACAAACATCGATTACAAATACAAATAGAAAGATTTATTTCTACACATTTGATTAAAAATGGTTTATTTGACAAAACAACAAAAAAATCTATTTATTTACAGTTGTTTAACTATGGTATGTTCGTTCTTTCTTTTTATCTATGTATTTTTCTATCAATTTTGTCGTCTGAAATTGTCGTCTGTCAGTCTTCCATTTAGCGTTTGACAGTTTCCGTCTCGTCAACTCTCGGGCGTTTCCGAGACCTGCCCGAACGTTGCCGACGCGAAGTCACAGAACATGGTGCGTCAGCAATAAGAGCACCCATAATTGTTTACTGTTATTCATATATGTTCAACATACGAATGTATCTACGGATATGAGACGAAAGATTTGTGTTATATTACATTCGTATGGGCTTCCATACGTGCTCCCGAAGCCGGAAGTCGTTAGCTGACGCGTATTAAAACTGGCCATATCTGCCATCATTTTGTATTCCTTTTTTAGTTGTATAAAGCTTGGCTTCCAAGTAACACGTGTTTTTTTTATTACAATTTATTCAACTAAAAAAAAATGTTTAACTTTTTTTGGGGATGTCTACCACGATACTAAGATAGGTGTGACATGGAAACCAAAATGCCTAGACATTGATCCAAGCCTACCGACAGCTGCCAAGGAATACAGACACTGGCGTGCAATATTAAGTAATTACCTTGAAGATAATGAAGATAGGATACCAAACAAATACAGAGCCCTGTTAAGCTGTGTGAGCTCTAATGTTTATGAATTTATAGAGACATGCACGAACTTTGATGCTGCTATAGCAAAGCTGGACAGCTTGTTTATTAAAACACTGAATGAAGTCCTTGCAAGACATATACTAGCAACACGACGGCAGAAGCCGGGAGAAACGATGGACGAATTTTTCCGAGAATTGGAGAAACTAAAAAGGAATTGCAACTTCCGCGACCAGAGTGCAGAGGAGTGTACCGACGAGGCAATGCGTGACGCATTTATTTCTGGAATATCCTCGCCTTCAATACGACAGAGACTCCTGGAAAATAAAACGCTGGACCTTCTGACGGCGTACAGTCAAGCCTCTGCGTTGGATATAGCCCAGCGTAATAGTGATGCGTATGCAACTCCGATACCTACCTGGCTACGGTCGTGGACCCAGGATCACTACGGGTATGTGAATGTAGTTGTTATAGTCCCTGAGTTCCTCCCAGTGAATCGGCTACTGCTGCAACATATAAGAATCGTAAATGTTTGTTTTGTGGTTTCTCCTTCAAGAGATAGTTGTCCCGCCCGCGAGGCTACTTGCAATAAATGCTACAAGAAAGGACATTATACCCGCGTGTGCAAATCTAAGTCTTCAAGTTCAGTGGCAACATTGGTCGGTTCTAACTTACTGACCACATTTACCAACATACCATAAGGACTCGCGCCAGCTGCAACGCATGTGGCTATTAACGGGACAAGATTAAGTGCTCTCCTGGATTCTTGCAGTACTGACAGCTATCTTAACGAAAGAATTGTGCAGGAACTAAAACTAAAAGTGTATCCGTCCAAACTGCAGGGCCCATTTGGTCCATGCTCTCATATTTCTATGGACGAAAAGTCTTGAAGAAGAGGTCGTTCCAAGCAAACTAAAGAATTCTCTTATTACACCCATTCACAAAGGTGGAAGCAAGTCGGTGGCTGCCAATTATAGACCAATAGCTTTGACCTCCCACCTCATTAAACTTTTTGAGAAAGTCATACGGAAACACATAGTTAAACACATGAATGAAAATAACCTGTTCAATGACAGTCAGCATGGGATGAGATCTGGAAGATCTTGTTTAAGTCAACTCCTTGAGCAGTTTGACACCATTCTATCAATTCTTGATGATGGCGCTAATGCAGATGTTGTCTACTTAGATTTTGCCAAAGCTTTTGACAAAGTTGACCACAAAATAGTTCTGCAGAAAATATTTGATCTTGGCATTCGTGGAAGCATCTTCAAATGGATCGAATCCTTCCTGAGTAACCGCCTCCAAACAGTTATGGTTGATGGTGCAACCTCGAAGCCACAACCTGTCATTTCTGGAGTTCCCCAGGGAAGTGTATTGGGACCCATAATCTTCCTAATCCTTATTGGGGACATTGATGAAGATATCGCCATGTCAATAGTCAGGTCATTCGCCGATGATACAAGGGCCACAAAATCCGTTCGGTCTCCCGAGGATGCTGTGTTGTTTCAAAAGGATCTCGATCAGATCTACAAATGGACGGAGGACAATAACATGGAGCTAAATGACGTGAAATTTGAGCTTCTCCGCTATGGTAATAACGACCAGCTAAAAAGCGAGATATCATACCACACTCCGTCAGGAAAAATGATAAACATAAAGCAAGAAGTAAAGGACCTCGGTGTATCTATGTCTAGTGATTGTCTTTTTAGCAATCAAATAAACAAAGTTGTGGAAAAAGCCAAGAACCTCATTGCCTGGATCCTGAGGACATTTAAAACCAGAGAATATCGTGCAATGGTCACGCTGTATAAATCCTTGGTCATTCCAGTTTTGGAATACTGTTCTGTCTTGTGGAACCCAAGTAGCCCTAGGCTCATCCAAAAGCTTGAAGCCATTCAGTGGTCCTTTCTACGGAAAATTCAAGCTGATCGGAACTACTGGTCATGTCTGAAGAAGACAAAAATGTTCTCGCTGCAAAGACGACGTGAAAGGTACCGGATAATTTACATCTGGAAGATATTGGAAGGAAAGGTACCGAACATTAATGGCCACATTCAAGCCCGAGACAATGAACGCCGCGGGAGGCACTGTATTGTTCCCTCGCTAAAAACTGGTGGGAAAATACGAACCATTTTTGAAACGAGCTTACCTGTACAGGGGTCACAACTCTTCAATGCCATGCCTAGGTGTATTCGGGATATAAAAAATGCTGCTGTGGAACAATTTAAGCGCTCTCTTGATGCCTACCTCGCTAATATCCCGGACCAACCCCAAATTGTCGGATACACGGCGTGCAGGCAAGCCGACACCAATTCTATCGTGCACATGCAAGCACATGCTGGTGCGGTTCCTTTGTCTCACAGGATCCTCACATCAGCCAGGGCGAGTTGAACAACCAGCAAGCCTGAACACGCCTGTTCGAAGCACCAGACAAAAAAAAAAAAAAAATAAAGACATTTCTATGGCTCAGAAAACCTTGAATACTCGTTCCAAGGGCTATGTTGCTGTTAACCTAGCTCTCGATCTTAATAACCAGTTCTACGTTGCTACACGGCTTGGTATTCTGAAAACTCTGTGTTTGGACTTAATACTTGGCCAGGATTTCTTGCGTCAACATCAAAGTGTAACTTTTAAATACGGTGGGCCCCGTCCCGAGTTAACTATAGATAGAGACCCCCCCCTTTGTGCATTGGCCGCAGCAAAAATAGAAGAGCCTTATCTTTTTCAAAATGTATCTTCAAACTGCAAACCAATAGCTGCCAAACCCAGACGTTTTAGCAAGGACGATCAGATATTCATTGCAGAGGTAGTAAATCATCTACTCTCTGAGGGCATAATCGAAACCAGCATATCACCATGGCGAGCCCAAATAGTGGTAGTGAAGGACCCCATCCACAGACATAAAAAGCGGATGTGTGTGGATTATTTCCAAACAATTAACCAATACACTCAGTTAGATGCCTACCCATTGCCAAGGATAGACGACATGGTGAATGATCTTGCAAAATACAAGGTATTCTCCACTTTTGATCTTAAAAGTGCCTACCTCCAAGTGCCGCTGAATGAAGCTGATAAAAAGTATACCGGATTTGAGGCCAATAGTTGCTTTTTATTAGTTTTGTAGAATTCCGTTTAGAGTTACAAATGGGGTAGCTGCCTTCCAGTGGGCTATGGACAGTATAGTAAAAGAAAGGAACCTGCGTGGTGCTTTCCCGTACCTTGACAATGTAACAATTGCAGGGCATACTCAGGAGGAACATGATGAAAATGTAAAGTAGTTCCTAGACACTGTCGGTCGGTGAAACCTTACCCTTAACCAATCAAAGACTGTAAAGTCCGTGCCTTCTATTAACGTGCTGGGGTACTGTGTTGGAAATGGTGTCATCAAGCCTGATACAGAGCGACTTCGCCCATTAAAGGAGCTTCATCCACCCGAGAACTTAAAATCACTTAAAAGGATAATTGGAATGTTTGCATACTATGCAAAATGGATACATGAATTTTCTAACAAAATTGAACCGCTAAAAAAACGCCAGAAAATTCCCATTGGAAGAGAAGGTCTTGAAACTATTCAACTTGCTGAAAATAGAATTGGTAAAGTCTACTCTGCAGACGGTGGATGAAAACTTGGCCTTTGAGGTAGACTGTGATGCGTCCGATGTTGCGATTTCTTCCGTTCTTAATCAAGGAGGACGACCTGTGGCGTTTATGTCTAGAACACTACAGCGCAGTGAACTAAAATACCACATCGTAGAAAAAGAAGCGACTGCCATTATTAATGCAGTGCGTAAATGGAGCCACTATCTGGCACGAAGCCACTTTACTTTGATTACCGATCAGCGATCAGTAGCGTTTATGTTCGATACTAAAAGACGTACGAAAATTAAGAATGCAAAAATCCAGGAAGGGAGACTGTGCAAATTACACGAAATGATGTTTTCAATACTAATTATCTTGTTCCTAACCTATACATGTTTTAATAAAATATGATAATATTTGACTTGTATACTTATTTTTAAAAATGAACAACACATGAAATAATTTACAAAACTTTTGATATTTGTCTTCCCGGTCGGCCCCTCCCTACCTCCCTCCCCCTTCGATATAGAAAAAAAATCTTAGAGGTTGGTTGAGATCGAACTATAAACCGACCGTTGCGCAAAAGGGAAATACTTGAAAATATTACGAAAATTAGGTGACTAAAATGCTTTTCCAAATCTAGATGATGCACGCATGCGCAGAGCTTTCGATGTAAGCGTGACACACGAACACAAACACTATCGTATTAATATATAGACATATTATGTATCTTATCAGATTTTTCTTCATATATTTCACTATAATTAACTATAATTATATACATATTATGTATTTCATCACATTTGTTTTATTAGGTTGAGGAGTCGTTTTATTTTAATTAATGTTGTTATTTGTTTCGCTATTTTTATAGAAGGTTTTAGTTTTATCTTCCTCGTATATTCTAATCGGATTATTTGGATCCGTTTCTCTAGCTGAGGGTTACTTCCAGTTTATCTGTATGGATGGATCGAAACGCCCCTATCGATTCTGACTGTACAAAACGATTCTTTATCTCTGAATTTTCAAGTGCCTCAAATATCTGAGATGACTGAATCAAACAAAACGCTATCTCCCTTCATAACTGACCCCACGGTTCAGTCTTGTCAATCAAACTTTCTAACATACTAAAAACATGACCCTGCTGACACAATATGGCGCATTGCTCTTAACGTGTTTGTGTTCAATATGGCTAAGTATATGTGCGCGTTTAAGGGTGGTAATTAACACACACAGGCACACACGCACACTCTCATATATATATATATATATATATATATATATATATATATATATATATATATATATATATATATATCAGGGCCGACGGGACAGTTATAAAAGTCGGTAGGGGGCTTCTCCTACAAAGAAGGGGGCCCGGTTAAACACATGCATTTCAACTTAATTATTGATGACCGTAAAGTGTGTGTGGGGGGGGGGCAAGTAAAAATTGAGGGGGCTGTGGGGGCCGCCGTCTATATATATATATATATATATATATATATATATATTAAATTGTTTTTCAGAAACCAGTTAACAGTCGCGTGAATTTATAAAAATAAATCAAAATTTATTTAATCATTTTTTTTAATTTTTAATTTTATAAATCCGAATTTTCGGTTTAACAATCCATAATAATAGTAAACAGACATTGTATTTTTTTTTTTTTCATGGTGAAAATCTAACGGCGTGACCGAAGATTTGCGATCTCCTCCGATGTTATTGGAGAGTTTGTTTATATGTCTGGTGCTTGTAGTGAATGCCCTGGCAGGCTTGAGATGAATAATATAAGTGTAACTACAGTTTTGAAAGTGTCGTTAGAAGATATATTTGAAAATGAATAACATTATATTTATATAAATTCACGCGTCTGTTAACTGGTTTCTCAAGAGAAATTTCAAATATATCATCTAACTACGCTTTCAAAACTGTAGTAACACTTATAGTATTTTTTGTTTTCTTTAGACTATATCTATCTATCTATCTATCTATCTATCTATCTATCTATCTCTCTCTCTCTCTCTCTCTCTATATATATATATATATATATATATATATATATATATAAATTATTACTATATGCATTATATCGTAAACAATTATTCATATATATATATATATATATATATATATATATATATGGGGAAGTGTGCGGGTGTGCCTGTGTGTGTTGATTACAACACTTTAACGCGCAAATATACTCATATATATAATTTATTGTCTTGCAGAACAGTGGTTTGCTTGAGTCGGAAGTTGAAGAGGCCGAATTTATTTCGTATGTGTCTGAGAAAATTTCGGATATAGAAAATATGATATCGGTTCCTTCTCCCCCTGCCTCCATCTCTCCTGTTCAAAATGGCGCTAAGGAACAACACCTGTATACACACGTGCCGAAAATACAATGCTCGAAATTTTCGGGAGAGGAGTTAGGGAAATTTGAATTCAAGAATTTATTGGCTCAATTTGAGAATTGTGTCACCTCGGTTAAAAACAAAAGGGTGAAGCTTTCTCTTTTAAAAGGTTTTTTGACCGGCTACGCTTCACAGTTGATTTCTAACCTCTCTCTTGAGGACGACAACAATGACGTAGCCATTGAGTTGTTAAAAAAATAATTTTTTGGACGTGCCTTTCATTATAGATGAAATATTTAGGCAGATATTGGACTATAGTCCCAAATATGATCCAGAACTTACAAATGTAAGGAAATTTTTATCTGGTGTCATGGCAGATTTATCGGAATTAAAATCCTCATTTGACTTGGATTTTTTAAATGAAAATTCTCCCGGCTTTGAGTTAATGAGCCATATTATTTTTGCCAAATTGCCTCCAATTTTTCAGAAGGAGGTAATTAGGAAGTTTAACAACAACTATCCAAAAATCAATCAGATTTGTGATAGTTATAACGAGGTTATAAAAACTCTACAAAGAACTAGGCAACCCAAAAATAATAATACTATTCCTCACCGTCAAGATAGAGTTAAGTCACGGCAGGAATATTTTAAGAGCAATGTTCACAACCCCAGTGCTTCTACATTGGAAAATTTTACTACAGGGGACAGCAAGTCTGTTACCCACTGTAGACTTTGTACCGTCAACGGACACCTCATGGGTCGTTGTGTTAGGTACTCCTCCTATGAATCTAGGCGTTCTAGATGCAAGGAACTTGATCTCTGCCTCCTTTGTGCAGGCGGAAACCATAAAACGGATAGCTGCCCCGGCCAGAAAAATAAGTTGCCACATGCATGCAAATTTTGCAAATCTAGAGCTCATATAAGCCCTTTATGCAAACAGTCCTTTAATAATAAAGGCAATTCTGTTTCCACACATATGTGTACGAACACTGGCATACGGGAACAGACTTACATTTTACCAGTGGTGGCCATTACAATCTCGAAAGGGAAACGTAAACATAAATTCAACTGCCTTTTTGATACAGGGAGTCAAAGAACTTATTTCTGTAGGCACAAATGATATTATGGAGTAATATAATATATCATGTAAGGAACAGGAGAATAAATACATGATGTATACGTTTAAAGTTAGCTCTTATCATGAAAAGTTGATGCTCGATATACGAGATAGAGCAATTATATAAACAAATAAATGATAAGAATAAAAATTGTACAAAATACAATATCTATTAAGTCATTAGTTGTTGAAGACAAGGGGTTTGGAATAAAAGAAATGTGATTATTCACTCCCTTAAGCCATGACTTTTCAAAGAATGGTATCTTATTGTCAGAGGAGAGCAAACACATAAGTTGGTAAGAGAAACTTACCAAAAGTCAAATTTTGAAAAGATATGAACTAAATATATAATAAAATGTAAAAAGAAAAGTTTGAAAATACAAGCAAAATTTCACTGTTTAAGTCACCGTGAGGGTTCATATAAGAAGGTTCGAAGTAAGGTGAAATCCAGTTATATCTTATTCATACGATAGCGTGTGTGTTCGTGTGTCACGCTTACATCAAACGCTCTGCGCATGCGTGCCGCACCTAGATTTGGAAAAGCATTCAAGTCACCTAATTTTCGTAATAATTTAAACTACTTCCCTTTGGCGCAACGGTTAGCGACGTCGGATTTTTGACGTAGGATCGACTGGTTTATAGTTCGATACCAACTAACCTCTAAGATTGTTTTTTCTACATCGAAGGGGGTAGGGAGGGGACGATCGGAAAGGCACATATTAATACGATAGCGTGTGTGTTATTTTGAGTGTCACGCTTACATCAAAAGCAACGACCTTCCGAATCTCGGTATGCTTCTCAGGAATTGGAGCCAAATTTAATTTAATCTAAAGCATTTACAAAGTAAGGTTTACTCGTCGAAATATTGCCTTCACTAGAAATATTGTATACAAAGAAGTTTTGTAAATTGTTTCACGTATTGTTCATTTTTTAAAATAAATATACAAGTCAAATTTTTTCATATTTTATTCAAGCATGTATAGGTTAGGATCAAGATAATAAGTATTGAAAACATAATTAGTATTGAAAACACCATTTCGTGTAATTTACACGGGTCCCGCTAGTATTTTATTAATAAATTAGCATCTGAAGTTATAAAAATCCGTTGAAGTTGTGGAAAGTCAAATACCATTAAATAGCCTAGATGATTTATCTGGAAAAAGTTGCAGTGTTTGAAAGTTTCGGATGTCAGTGGTGTATTAAAAGCCATAAAGAAAACTTCCATGGATTTTGCAGAGAGAGATGTAATTCACATATTATGTATTAGAGACTTTATCACATCTTTGAAAATTGTTTGGTAAGGGATAAGATTTTGTTTCGTTACAAAAATTTGAAACCATAAACATTTTTTAAAATAAAATCTATTTATTTATAAGCTTAGACTTTCGGCAGGGAAACTTGCATTCAACAGAGCTAGACTGTTTTTTTTTTCTTTTTAATTCTGCTGGTATAGGCCCTAGGAGGGTGACCCTCCTGTTATAACAGAAAAAATATATATCGGGAAATAGAAAAGTTTAGTATTTTGAACAATATTAACGGGGGAAATGTTTCAATTTACGTCCTGAAATAGATCAAACATGATTATAAACTATGGGCAGAATATTGTGTCAAATTTAAATGATGCAAAATGTTTGAATCGTCCAAACAAAGAAGCCGGATGATATTCTATGTCATTCACAAACTTTGAGTGCCACATAAAATGGTATTTTAAGCTCACAGATAATCCCGGACATTTGGGCTCCAATGAAAATTGAAAATTCTCTAGGGAACAATAGAACAGTGTATAAACCCATGCCTAAAAAACATACTCGGCTTCCTGCATGTGATTTCTAATGGATCATGGGAAATAGACGCTGAAGATCGAAATTATTAGTAGATGTGTCATATATTGTGATTTCAAACTCAGAATAGAAGTTTCATTGGGAGAAATTACTCTGAAAGGCCGCTTATGCAAATGAAAATATAGATTATAAGCAAGAATATATGTTGAAGTGTGAGTGGTAGTGATCGTATTAGTGAGAAGGTTTCCTCCCCCCGAGAGGCCTTTTAAGCAAGTATGAACTATGAGCTCGAACATATGGTGGCAGTTAGAGTTATTAAGTTAATTGTGGAGGGTGGTGGTGAAATTTGTTGGATGTCGTAGTTATTAAAACAGTTAGGGAGGAGGGGGTGTGCGTCATGCTTATTGGGGTAAGTGGGGGTGGTTGTTGAGGAAGGGGATTGGTTGGATTAGATGTTGAGGAAGCATAAGGAAATTGTGTGTGAAGGAGGGGAGGAAGAGTGAGACGAAGATGAATGAGGAGGAAGGTTACATATAGGTGACTGCGCGCCAATCGATATTCGCGTTCATGATACCATCCTCTCAGGGATTACCTCCTGCTGTTGGGGAGCGGGGTAATGATATACTAGTAAATATAGGCGACCAGAGGTCACATTATTTTATTAGCATGAATAATATTGAGATCAGTTTGAGTCAAGCACTCGAAGCATAATCACGTTTCTTCATCGTTCTTTATTATAATATAAACGGTTGTCATAAATTAGAAATTGTTATTAACATGACACAAAATACAAAAGAAATAAAACGTGTCACCATCCCAATACACTTGGTCTTATCAACAGAACAGCTTATGAATACCGGGAAGAATTACCAGACAGACCTTGGTTGAAAGAGGTAAACAAAACTGTACTCACTAACCCGGCACATACGTAAGCAAACACTGTCGATATAACTCTTAATATATTTCAATCACTAACTGCCCCTACCCCTAAGTTATGTGGTTGAAAACCGGTTAGTAAACTGTGTAGTAACATTAGTTGTTAATAACTAGTTGACATTTACTAGTTTACATGAACTAGTTAACATAGACTAGTTAACATTATTTAACTACACTAACCTTGTTTGTTAATAAGTAGTTAAATGACCAATCAAGAAACGTTAAATATTACTGTAAATCTTGAACTCCCGAAATGTGCATTACAGCCAGCGTTTCCCAACTGAGGTTTCCGGAACCCTAAGGTTCCGCAGAAAGTCCATAAGGGTTCCACAAAAACAAGTGAGACAAGCTAATACACGTTTGACTCTTTTATTTTATTTATATAGGTCCATAAACACCCTAACCCTAAACCCTAACCCTAACATATACCCTAACCCTAAACCCTAACCCTAAACCCTAACCCTAAACCTAAACCCTAACCCTAACCCTAACCCTAACCTAAACCCTAACCCTAATCCTAACCCTATACCCTAACCCTTAACCCTAAACCTTAAACCCTAACCCTAATCATAACCCTAAACCCTAACCCTTAACCCTAAACCTAAACCCTAACCCTAATCCTAACCCTAAACCCTAAACCCTAAACCCTAAACCCTTCACCCTTCACCCTAAACCCTACACCCTAACCCTAATCATAACCCTAAACACGCCTAATAAACATGCATAATATAAAATGTTTATAAAATAACTGTTGCTTGTACAGCAACATTGCTTCCAACAAAGCCTACATCAGATGATGACTCTGAGTTCAGCCATGGTTGCGAGTCTGAAGCATCATCACCACTAACCCAGAGCGTTCATGCATTATCTCACGATACTACCAGACTTTGTTGGATTGTCGTCACTCTCTAAGATTGCCATATCCTCGGTGATGCAGATATTTTCTTGTATGTTATTTTTATTTTTTTATTTTATGATGACGAAAGACCAAGATTATTCATAAATGCGAAGGTTGAATTGGTAATAAAATCTTAGCATCCGACTTCGATAGGAAATACAATATTTTTCCAGTCATTTCTTACAGATTGTTTACGTAGATCTTCATATATTTCTATCTTGCGTCGATGTGCCAAGTAAAAATCTTTCTTCAATTCGGTAATTCAATGACGCTAACGTTTTTTCAAAGTAAAGGACTAAATGACAAGATCCGGATGCTGATCCGTTAACGTTCTTTCAGTTGGAAATACGAGCCGGCGTTTTAAGTCGAATGCAATGTGCCAGTCCGTGTAGCTATCGAACAATGACAATCTCTGCCTATTTTTACAATTATGTAACTATTACATTCTTTAACGAAATGAACCGTTCTACTGGTGGCATTAAAAGCTTTATTGGCAGTCTCACAACATATCTCCGAAGCATCCGCAAAAATCTCCAATACTACATTGTGTCTCCATGTATAGATTCTCAGGGAATGCTCGTTTGAATGAATGTTTGAGGTTTGCAGTTTTCCCACATGCTCTGACTCGATTGAATGTAGTTAACTCATAAGCATGAAGGTTAAACAGTGACTGGCTTTATGAGAAAACTTAATTTTTTATGCTCCATGTATTTGAGGTCGCACTACTTAGTTTCTCTGTCTTTTGCACTCTCCAATTTGGTTCATGCGGCCTTTTTTCTTTGAAGTAAAGCTGTAGCAATGCGTTTGGCTTCCTCAAGGTGATGCATTTCTTCCAAAACAATTTTCCTTGTCTTTAAAGAGGATTGTTTGGACCAGCAAAGCTGTGAGTGCAGACCTAGATCTGCTCTTCCACATTCCACAGAGCCAATTATTTATTTCACACTAACGGCCGATTCTGCATCTTCTGCAGTTTGTTTTGTCTTCCATTTTCGGTCCGTTATTACGGATGGTTGGGCATTCTTAACTAGTAAGTCGTGAGAGTCGCACAACATCTGAAAAAATCGTGCTTTACCTAATTTATATTCCTCAACAAGTGACGATGTCGAAAGTTTTAGCGTCATTGATGAACTATATAGTGCAACGTTTGTCAATGAATCAGGCACCACCAACCATTATTTTCATAAACTTAATGATTAGGGGCTCCATTATCTCAACTTTTGTAAGTGATAAACCTGCATTGGTCATGATAACTTGGAAATTAATCCAAAGTAAATTCACCATGTTTTTGTCTAGGAGGTGACATTTATAAATTGAATGTAATCCATCTGGTAGCATTTTGCGTATGTCCTGCCAACGATGTCGATCAGTCAAAGTAACAGTAACCGAGGCTCTTAGCGCTTTTTTCCTGGATTGTCGGGATTTCTTTCTTATCGACGGGGAACCGTTTTTCTTTTACAAGATCCTTTAACTATGGATAAACTGCGACATTTTGATAGCTTTATTGTAATCGCAGCCTATAGGCAAGTCACCAGTTATTTCATATGTCATCTGGATTATGCGACTATCGTAACATCATTCATAAACTCCTTCATGAAAGGGATGTTTTTCTTCTTATTGGTGTTGTTTTCGGCACTACGCAATCCACTCTCCATTATTCTTGGTTATCTGTTATATATCTTATGTTATAACATTAACATCATCATATAAAACCTGTTAAGTTATTAAAAATATGACAATTATCGGGATATATTTAGGGGTGTCTGTATGGCGACAGCATTACCGATAAATTTGACAAAGAAATGTCAGTTTTGCTTTGTACCAGTTATTAAAAAATATATACTACGAGTGTACACCTATCATAAAAAATGACGAGGAAAAATTATGCTTAGCTAGTGTTCGCATTAATATCATCATTCATATAAAATAACGTCTCAATCAGTGAAGTGTATAAAAGTAATAAGAAAATAAACAAACGTCTCGAATTGGAAATTTTAAAAAAGAAAATACGTATCAATCAGTATAGAGAGAAAAAACATCTCACTATTAGAATTAAAGTGAGGTTTTCTTTTCGAAATTATTTGCAACGTCGGGGAGATTGCCTGACTTGCTATTTGTTTTCTCGCTTTCCCTAAACATTTGAAATGGTTTCGCCCGGCAGTTTTTACTCGCTATCTGTTGCGTGGCGGATGCATATTTATGCAGATACAAATAAGTACACATTGGTCTTTATTATAGAGTAGTAGATGATATTTACCACGTGAACTACGATGGAAATAAAATGAGAAAATATAGTGTACAATTTTATTTTTGTTCAGGGGTTCCTTGAAACATGTAATTTATTTTAAGCGTTTCACAAGGGTAAAAATTGTTAAGAAACGTTTATTTGACCCTAATGGTAGATTTATTCTATTAGTTTATTTCCCGTTTTTTAACTTAGCTACGGTATGTAGTATGGTATCATGAGTCCTATTTTTTTATTTTGTATTTTATCTATTCCGTTTTCCGCAACTTTTTTCTTTGATAATTCCCTTTTTTACCTAGCTTTCCAATAATGCCGATCTGTTTTTATAATTTTGAAAGAAGTGCAGGGAAATAAAGCTTGTTTTTTTTAAAGCATCAATTAAAGACTGGTAATTCTTTTAATAGAACTGCGCAGGACAAACCCACAGACCGGCGTTATCAATATGTTAAATAGAACAGTGTAACACTTGGTAAGTTGTACCGGCTTAATCTGTCGGTGTTCATTACCCTAAATACAACAGCTTTTTATAAATTCGGTCTATCCTACTTTTAACTAGAATGATCAATCACCAAAATACCTCATTTACTCATAACCTTATATTTGCTTTTTGCTTTATTGAACAGGTTGTAAACTTTCATTCATTTTAGTTTTTACGGACGTTAACCAAAGACTTAATTGGTAAATAAAGTCGGCACCAGTCTAAGGGTTGTAGCATCCATCAGAACAAATACTAAACTTTGAATTAATTACATTCAAAACAAATTAGACACAAGCCCTTCAAAAGTGTGAGTAAATGGGTGTCGTTGGTTATCCTTGGTCAAAAGTAATAAAAATGTCTATCCTACTATTAACTAGAATGATCACAGTAACCACAATGCCACATTTCGTTGTGCTGAATGGGTATAAATGTCTACTATTGTAAACATGCACTAGGCGGTTGCATGTTTAGTTGGTTGCATGTTTGCGGTGCATGCGAATAACCGATTTGCTAAGAGAAAAGGAGGCTACACAAGAAATGGAAATATATCTGATTAGCGAGTTTACCACCCAGAATTTAATTTCTCTTTAAAAAAAATGGTAAGTGTCTCCTTAAACGGGTGTTCAAGTTGAGAGATAAAGCCTCTGAAAAAATAGGTTTTGTACTGATAAGAGGTTCCCTGTTGTGATTATAACTCTTACAAGCACTTCCAAATTTAATGGCCGTCCAGATATGGAACCCCTGGGCAGGAAATGTGTGTGTGTGTACATAGATAAGGCTGGTCATTATCTCAAGTGGTTTGTTTCTGGTTGCTCGAATAGGGATGGGTTGAAAGGAGAGACAGATAAGTCAGATATGGATACCAGCTAAATCCATACCTTAAGACTTTCTGTTTTACTTATCGTTCAAGGGATAATCTGTATGAGAAATAATAAGGCTACACTTCGAATATAAATACATGGTTGATAATGTCACCTGACTTTTAAATAAGTCGATCATAAAAGTCGATCAAAATGTATTTGTTTTAATTTACTTAATCGACGCCTTTTATAGATATATAATATTTTTAGAAGCGTGAAATATGGCGGGAAAGGCAATATCAAAAGAAAGAATGACAAAGTCTATCTATCCAAAAATATATAAATTTTCTTAACAACTTGTTAGGACAACAAAAAATAAAGAGTTAGTAGTGAAAGAGATTTTAGTGTTCCTTAGAACGTTCCAAGTGAAAAGAATTGTGATTTAGTCAGTGTGAGAAGTTTATTCTGCTGTCTCAGTGTAAACATGCGTGTGACAGTGTATTAGTTCAGTAGACTAGTAAGTAGTTTTGGTATATATGCTTTACTTTGTATAGTCAGTGTGAGAGAATATGCGCGATTTTGTGTGTAACTAGTTTCGCATAGTATTTTGCCGAGGTTCCGAGGATGAATTTAGGAACGTGTTCACTGCATTAGCTCTGAAATAAAGTAGAAAAATAAGAGACGCGGATGTTTTGGTTTTTATATTACGCGCGAAATTGTAACATGCGGAGGTGAATATTTATGTGCCTACGATTAGCTGAAAGACGCTGCTGATTGAGATCCTGTCCAATCGAGAGTTGATAGTTTTAAATAACATTTATCAAGGTACTGATACATAAATATATTTTTTTACTAATGAGTCACCACTTATCTATGTCAAAAGTCACTCGAGGACTAGGATTAATCAGATGGCAGGATTATCAGTTGAATTATGAAAAACATTATGAGAAGATTTAAAATGATGTGTTCAATGAACACAGTGTTATTTATGTAAAAACACGACTATGTTTCTAAAATGTTTTTGTGCAAAAATATTTCTTATATATAAATATATTTTTTAATCGAATTATCTTTTTTACTAATGGATATTATGAGAAGATTCAGAATAATGATTTAAATTAAGAAAATTTGCTTACTCATGAAGACGGTTTATAGAAGGTCTTTACTGCAATTCGATTTGAAGATGACCCTATTGCGTTGCATAGCCGTCCCGAAATGGGCCGTGGCAGTTCTAGATTTGTATACCCGTCCCGGAATGGGCCGTGGCAGTTCTCGCTTAAACAACTGGTCATTTTTAACACCTAAAATGTATATGTTGCATACCTTTTAATTTCTCGTACCTTCTCTCTGTCTTCGTCACCATGATGCGTGTGTTCTCGATATCGTCTTCTGTGTCTGCAACAAAACCTTCATATTATAATTCACGAGACAAACAATATTTTAAACTTTTGATTCTGTTTTATTCAGGCGTCAAATTTCTGTCGGCCATGGAGATGCTTCACTAACGTTGAGGGAGAGACCAAATTACTACTCTATCGTAGTTAATTCCTAGCTAAGTCCTTAGTCATTCAAGGAGAGGGGTAAGAAGAAATGTCATGCCTGTATTCTCTTAGGGAATTTAATTCCTCTAATCATGTTAAAGACTACATAGAGAAATCGTCCGTTCGGCCCGCTTCCAACACCCCGACTGCCAAAACTCTGCTTGCCACACAAAAGCCCGTCACGTCACAGAACCCCCATGCATAGGTGCACCTTGACCCTTGATCTAGGGTCTCGTCAACGCGGTGGCCCCGTCAACGTCTGTGAGCTCCGACTGTGAGAACCGGTTTATTTTGACCTCGACTGTACGGGTTCAACCGCACTAAATTGCGCAAACCAAACCAAACGATCTCCCCACATACGTCCACTTCAAGATGCGTCCGGCCCCACAGAGCCATTATCCAACAGCTGTAGTCTTCAGGAATGCAATGTTGTGGCAACGTGTTTTACAGGGAGGCGGTTCTTGGAAAACAATATGTTCACGGAAATTCCATTGTATGTTAGGCGCACAGAGGAAGAACGGAAATTTCTTTGCAGTTGTGCTAATGAGACAAGTATTTGCTGTGAATGTCTTTCAAGGGGAAACCAGAGATTGGAGTCCGGTCGAAGAAGGTTCCATGGATATAATGATAGAGTCGAAAACGAAAAGCAAAAGTTTCTTCTGTCAGAAGGGACCGTAGAGGACAGAAGTGATCAGTTCCCGTTAGATGGCGAAGTCGATTTTGGTACTCTAACAAGTGCTGCTTTGAACGGCACATCCCCAGGTGGGGTAGCAGTACTCTATCTTAGGACGGATCAGACTTTCACATAGGTAGGGGATTGCTTCAGGAGTCGGGTAATTTCTAGAGCGTTAGAATGATCCAACCATTTTTCCAGCAACTCGTTTTATGTTTTTTTGAATTTTGTAAGATTTGATGATACTACTACTCAAACTACTAATACTACTACTACTAGTGCTACTACTACTACTACTAGTGCTACTACTACTACTAGTGCTACTACTAGTAGTACTAATGATGATGATGATGATGATGATGATGATGATGATGATGATGATGATGATGATGATGATGATGATGACGATGACGATGATGATGATGATGATGATGCTCGATGCTCGATGCTCGATGCTCGATGCTCGATGCTCGATGCTCGATGCTCGATGCACAGTGCCCAGGCCTATGTATACGTGCGCATGTGTACGGGGGGACAAGTGTAGTTTCGGCGAATTTCAGACAGTATGAGGATCTTAAAGGATGCAGTGTCTCAGCAGCCAACAACTGATGCAAGCAGTTTTTTTTCCATGCTCCAGCAATTATGAACGAAAGTCATGGGAGCTGTGCTGTTTTCTGACTGAAATAGCCATACACCAATAAAATGAAGACCATGGAAAATGTGGGGAGTTGGGGTTATTGGTTGTCCTCTGTTAACCCTAGGCTTATCGAGACGCCTTTTGCTACATGCGTACATGCATTGCTTCTTTTATACTTTCAGCATTTGTTGATCGCTTTCACCACAATCATCACCAAAATACCACATTTACTCTATGGGCAATCCTACTTTAAATATCCCGGTCCGAAAGCCAGGAAATGCAGGAAAGCCTTTCAACGAGGGTTGGATGTGAAACAAGATTGTTTAAATGTGGTGAAAATCCAACTCTCCACAATCTGCAGAAGGATCGCTAAAACCGGATATTTACGTTATTCTTCCATTCAACCATAACCAAAAGATCAGGTCTTCCGATCACGACTAACTGAACATCTGTGTACATTAGATTGCGCTTGAGTGTGTTAACTTGCTTTGCACTGAAGCAAGATATGGCACAAGGCCGGAAGGTGGGGAAACCCAGCTTACCTAAGAGGGGGCGCACTCTAATCCGGTGTAAAAATAGACGAGAAATGAACCGAAGGAGAAGATAATGGTTAGGCGGATGCATCTCCTAGGACTGAACCGAAGCACACTTCATTACGACAAAAAAGGTCAGGACAGGTTCGGGAGAGTCCCTAGGTTGTCAGAATGATGTCAAGGCGAACCCCGGTTTTTATGAAAACAAGTAACGATCTGGTTAGGGAAGAGGACAATTTAAACTATAACGATGTATCTCTGTTTTTTTGTTCTTTTTTAATATCGTAATCCTTGTATAAGTTGTAAACTTGTGAGGCCAGATACTACCGTACTCAGCCAATAAGAAAGGAACAAAGGAAAAATATGTTTTTAATGAGAGCCTAATACTACTACTACTACTACCACTACACTGTACGGCGAAATGGGGGGGGAGAAAGAAAGAAGAAAGAAAGCAAAGCGCGCGAGAAAGAGAGAGAAAAGTGTGACAGAAAGAAAGAAACGCCAGACGAGTACCTGCCTGGCAGCTTCACGCTGTTGCATGTCGGGAATATCTGCTTCACCTGGATATAATGGCCGGACTAATTATTTACAAAATGATGACATACCCGGATCGTAGTCAACAGGTACGCATGTTTTTTCGTGCGACCATCTGAACAAATATTTACTTTTTGTTGTACGTATTTATTTACGAAATACGTGTTTATGCCCTCCAAACTAGAAAGAAAATTAAGTTCTTTTCAGATTTGGGAGAAAAAATAGTTGCTTGACTTTGCGCACATAACGTCAAAAAAAACCGAATTCGGTATAGACAATGAATGCTAACACCGTTGACAAAATAGATTCTAGAAACCCCTTAAAATGGGTGTTAAGTTATGAATAATTAAAAAGCGTTTATTCGTACTGTAAGTTTTATTTATTTATTTATTTTAAATATCAAACGAGAGTATGCTTAGCTGTTTTATTACAGGTAAGTAAAAATACTTTTCTTTGTTTTTTTTTCCTATATAGTACACTTGACCTAAAAACAGAAATTAGCGAAAACGCACAATGTTTGTAAACTTTTGATTTTATATTCTATGGAAGCCCATTGATATTTTGGCTGCTATTTTTTATAATTACACACAAACGCGTATTGAAAATAGGTGGAGTATTATTATCATTAACTACGTGCACCTACTCGGTATTGTCCGGGAGTCTTTTTACTTAAATTTTTCTTTTTAATTTCGTTTAATCAGTAAATTATTAATCAAACCAAATTAATTTAAAACGATAACTAATTTTGTTGAACTAACATTGTTTCATTCTTTTTATTTATAAAATTATTAGAATAGTTAATAAAATTATTAGAATAGTTAATAAAATTATTAGAATAGTTAATAAAATTATTAGAATAGTTTCCAAAACGTTTAATCTTTTAATAAATGAGTATTTGCCCCAAATTTTAAACCAGAAATAACTTTCTATTCGAAGTTGAAGGTTTTTAAATCCCTTTTACATTAAGTGTTACGAAGTAATTCGTTATTTTCTATTTCAATTATTACCATGAGTTACTTGATCCCGAATAAACGGTAATGCATTCTGGTGGATTTAATATTGTAATTTCTTTTTAAACAGGATTTTTAATATTTCATTGTATTGTACACTATTGCAATTTTTATTTCAATAAATATCCGATTAATAGTGAATTTAAACAAAAAAACATTAATTCAATTATCAAAGTTACGTCAATGCGAGAAACACGCACACACCTTATAAGTTTATTAATGTACAGATTAGTATTAGAAGTAACGTCTTTTTAACACACTAATTGTAATGAATATCAGGATAACATTAACTTCTATCGTTTTCTTTTGATATAAATTCTGATATAAATTCATTTCTATTTCATGTGTATGGGTGCATGACAAAAAACGGTGAGTTGAATATAAGTAAACAAGCACAAATGTAACATATAAAGCTAAGTATGGTGTATATGTTTACGTATATGTACGTAGAGGATTCACTCCAAAACTAATTAACCGATCATCATTAATTTTGGAACACAGCTACTAGGCATAAAGGTGGATAATGTGAGTTATAATTAGTTTTATGCGAAAACTCGTGAAAATTCATATATTTCCGAAATTTGTGAATTTTTAACAATAGCTATAAAACATGAATTAATTTATAAAAAAAATCTCCTTTTTGGGGGGTATTTTAATTTGTTTTTGAGGGGCATAATATAGGCATATCCTACCATTTGAAAAAGCAAATATTTCAGATGTGCATTAAATTTGATCCATATTCATTAGACGCCAATTAAGCAAGATTCCCTGAGTTTCAATCTCTTCTTAAGTCTCTTTATGCTTAACCCTTAAATTTGAGACATTTTCTAGGATCAAAATCATGTAACATATTTTGATCACAATTTGAATAACGATTCTAGATATAAGGTTTCGAATCATTATATCCTGATTTTAATCCCTGTAAGGTGATATAAAAGTGGTGCAAACCTGTTCTGTTCTTGTAATTAATTTTACCTTCTTTGGGGCATTCTACTAGTCCACAAGGTGATTGAAAAAGTCACTCTCCATTTTGAACAACTAATAATCTATTCATATGCCGTTATTTATTCACCTTTTTTTTTCAATTATTTGCGGATTTTTGGGGGGGGGGGTGGAATTGAAGGATCAAGTCTATCTACTTATCGAAACCAATGGGTTTGTAAAAAAAATAGGGAAGATCTTATTTCGATCGCATAAGAGTTCCTGGTAAAATCAGTTGATGCCATTCGCGAGCGAGTTGTGTAACTCCTGGCAAATGGTTTTGCCCAAATCAAATATTTGTACTTGTAAAGAATGGGTATCTACATGATTTCAGTACTTACAGAGTCAGTCCCGAGTATCGGCGGGGAATTCTGAGTTAGTTCCAGAAATGTCTAAAGCAGTTTACGATTGTAAAGCCGAAAAAAATGTGAAAACCAAGACTACAATAAGCATGCAAAGGGTTAGCGAACCGTTTTTAAAAAAAGACCCTCAAACAAAAAAGTAAAAAAATAAATAAAATAAAGTGGTTTTCAAATCATAAACCGCTTCGGTCATTTCTGGAACTGATTCTAGATTATCTGTCGGTACTCTGTACTGATTCCGTAAGTATTGAAATCCTCGTAATACTCATTCATTACATGTAAAAGAAATTTTAAAAAAACTTGCTACATGTATTCTTTTCATCTTCATTTCTTGTAAAAATTATAATTTAAAAAATAAATTATAAAACAAACATCATTCTTGATATTCTTGGTTTGGTGTGTCTGTCCTCTTGCATATCAACTTTTGGGGGTTACCTAATGTCGAAACACAATGAAAGGGATATTTTGTCACGTTTTACGGCATACCATTTCTTTTAATCTCATTGCTAACAACAAAATGCTTGTCTTGTCTGTTTTACAGAATACCAACCCTTTTTTATTTATTGTTGAAATATAAAAGATGTGCCTATTTTTGACATATCACATCTTTTGGGGCTTATTTAATGCTGAAAACACACAACATAATTGTTGTACGTTTTTACGGCTTATCAACACTTTTTTTATTATTAAATGCTGAAATCCGCTAAAATGTTTGCCTTGTTTATTTTACGGAATAACAATCATCTGTAGAGTTATTCGAATCCGGTAAAAATAATCAAAGCCATGTCTACTTTACGGCATATCAACTCTTTTTGGATGATGGTTTGCTGAAACTCAATGACAAGTAAACATGATTAATTTAACAATCGTTTCAATTTTACCGATAGCTGGAGGAGGGAATTGGGGGTTAATACCTCTATAAGCAGCTTAAGTGTATAAAGGATTTCTAACAATACAAATCCGGTGGTGAAGTTGATGCCATAGACCGAAACGGCATGAATCGGACCAATCATGCACTCACGGACTTCTATATCTATCCATATTGTTATTATTGTACTGAAGCAAATTTAATCGACGTTTGTTTCCCTAAGGCTTTTTTTCATATAGTTTAATCAGACAAAATAAATTTGAAAATGATCCTTACTTTGTAGATTGAGTTATGCAAAAGAAAACTCCCATTTTAATTGTTTTAATTAGTCGAAATTTGCACTTAACTCACCAAGAGACCCATAACTTAATCACTTTCTATCTTCCCACTGTAGGTTTTTTCGAAACCCACTTTCTGATTCTATACCGTGTCTATTACTCACACTTCCGTCTCTCTCTCTCTCTCTCTCTCTCTCTCTCTCTCTCTATATATATATATATATATATATATATATATATATATATATATATATATATAGCACTCGAAGATAATATAGAAAAGAAAAATGAAAAAGTTCGGAATAGTCAATTATTTAAAAAAATGGAATGACACAAGGTCAGTAATATAATTTACTCCGTAGCTGTAGAGAGAGGTGGATATAGCGAGCACAAAGAAACTAATTTTGGATTACTTTGTTTGTTTTTAATTTTATTCGCTTTGCAAACTAACTTTTTTCTTTATTCAAATACCCGACGTTCACCTGGAACGTATGTCAGTAACTGTGTACTCCTGCCTCTAGCCATTTACTTTATAATTTAATTTTTGCATCAACTGAAATGTATTTCATGTTTTCGGATATCCAGCGCTAATGTCAACCACATATTTTTCTTAAAAAATCGCCTTTCTCTTACTTATATAGATATATACTGACATAATGAATACAAAACCAATATTTTTTTCAAAATTGCTCAATACAGAGTAGAGCTTTTACAAAATTAAATAAACATATGAGGCAGTCGACATTCATTAATTTCTGTTTCAACGCATATGCGTCTTTTCAAGACTGTCACCAAAATTTAAAAAGAAGAGATTATCGGTTTTGAAATTTCAAAACCGATCTTCATTTTTTGACACAGTCTTGAGAAGACGCATATGCGTTAAAACACTAATGAATTAGTGTCGATTGAACCATGAGCGTTTATTTAATTATATATATATATATATATATATATATATATATATATAATCTGAGAAATAACACGATTTTAATGTACCTAATAAGAATAGCAAGAAGTTTGATTCCAATGCAAAATGAGATGTTTGCTGATTCTTTCTAATTAAAAGTACATCGTGAATTTCTAATTAACCCACTAGACAGGAAATCATCTGATCATTTTGTTGAACAGATTTCTCACGTCCGGAACAGCGATTGCAGTCATTCAAGCTTAGTACTTAAAAATAAAACGTGTTTTTTCTAAGCTTATTATTTTCCAGTGTATTTTTAGAGGGTTTAAACTTAGATTAAAAATGAGTATAATCTCTTGCATTGTTGAAAGCAAACGTTATCTTTCCTTAGCATTTAGAAAATTATTTCGATAATACTTCTATCTTCAGTCATTACAAGCCTAGTATATATATATATATATATATATATATATATATATATATATATATATATATATAAGAAGTGAGACTACCAATATTTGTAAAAAAACATTTTTCAACCATTGTTTGTTATTTTATTATTTTATAATTTTGTGATTTTATAACGCGTTTCGAACGTGTCTTGCTTGCTCTCATCAGATATATATTCCATTTGCTCTCATCAGATATATTTCCAAATGGAATATATATCTGATGAGAGCAAGCAAGACAAGTTCGAAACGCGTTATAAAATCACAAAATTATAAAATGATAAAATAATAAAATAACAAACAATGGTTGAAAAAAGCTTTTTACAAATGTTGGTAGACTCACTTCTTTAAATATACATTCTTCTCTCGTTAGAACTGCACTGATGATGCATTACACTCTACTCTCTCTCTCTCTCTCTCTATATATATATATATATATATATATATATATATATATATACTATATTTACCTGTAACCCGTTGGGTCACAACCACTAGTACTATTTATTTTACTTATATTTCCGTCAAAAATTCATTTATTGTGATATCTCTTTTAAGACATCCTTTTACATAACTAAAATAATAAATCTCTTTACTTTTTATGTTTATTATTGTATCGAAGTATCGAAATTGTTATATAGCACGTGGGTCTAAAGTAATATGAGTTACCTCAAAAATCTATTTTTTTATTTCTTTTGTTTTTTCTTTATAAAATAAATATTTTATATTAACATTCATTTATTTATTAGTAAATACTGAAAATGTTATTTAGATCGAATTATTTTCTGATTTTCGGTTGAATTTTGTTTTCAATGGGTTTTTTTCCATGTTTTCTTAAAAAAACAAGTGGGGCTTTAGTTTAGCTGTGAATCATAAATCAATGCAGAAGAGTTACATTTACTCCTAACCTAATCAACCGAAAGTAAACATTATTTTTAACATTATTTTTAAATAACTTTTCGTTTTATATAATGTAAAAGAATGTATACAAAAAAAATCAATGTTTACTGTTTGTTTCATAAAAAAAAATCACAGAAACTCTTCGTTTTTATAAAGTTTTAAAATATACAAAAAACAGTTTTGACTATTCGTTTTATAAAAGTTTACATTATTAAATAACACTGTTCGCTGTTATTGTTCGCTTTATTGATTGTTTCTATATTACTTCCGGTTGATTGTCTGCCCCTGTTTTCAAAATTGAAAACAAATAAATTCTGATTCACAGCTAAACTAAAAAAGTGCTAAACAAACGACTTTCACTTTTATTACCTTCTCTAATTGGCATCGTTTCATAAAGTACATCTAGATGAGTGGATTTTTTAAACAGTTTTTTTTTACGAGATGAGCGACCTTATTTATTCTACTCGTGAATCCACTTACAAAAAAGCATTATTTCTTATGAAATATTAAAAATAATATTGTTAAATATCTACTCTTTCTGAACGAAACAATGAAACTTAAACTTTTTATTTTTTCTTGGTTCGAAAAACATGACTGCTCTACACGAATAATAACATCGCTATACTTTGCGAAACCAAGAAAAGAAAGCTGCGAAACTTTACGATTTGTTCTATAAAATTGCTTAATTGACTCGTGTTTGTGACAAACCTGAAGATTAAGCTATTCAAAACAGGAAGTATTACGAGCCTTTTATTTCACAAAAGTAAGTAATCAAATAGGTGATTTGATTTTTTAGAACTTCTGCAGTTTACATACCGTGTTTACGTTATTATTTAGAAAGCTAATCTTAACATAGGGAGGAGCTTTGTTAACTAGTCTGTACTTTCACCTAAACATGTAATAAATAAATAAATTTGGGTAACTGAAATTCCTACCTAAAGTTATATTACAGCCGAAGTTAAATAACGTTTGCTGCTGACTATTAAATCGAGTCGCTGATTCTTCCGGATCGCCATGTTTGTTTATTTGTAATATTATTCGTACGTATTAAATAATAACTTGAACGATCAACATGCAAATAAAAAACGGTTTATTATTGTAAGTGATCATTCGAATACGTTGTTATAAGTTCAAATAACTGGCTTGTAATGTATACGGAGAACGGCCTGGTTGTACTCGTACTCCGTAGTATTCGCACTCCCCGCGGCTAGCATTGTCGTCGATACTATTCTACTCGGAGTAGCTCATTGTATAAGAAGGGGTATTAGTACTTTTTCTTCAACGTTTTATCGCTGGAGAATTCCTTTTCGGGTGACGGTTAAAGTAAGGTATGAACATTGTTAAATGTTTGTAATAATTACGCTGATAATCTCTTTGGTGGATAGTAGAAACAGATGACGATGATATGCATTACGCCTTCTTATATTAATGGTGAATTTGTCTGTCTGTCCGTCTGTCAATTTTTTTAAACGTAATTTGTCAAATTTCGAAATATCAAAGATCTTAACTACTTTTCGAAGTGGAAAATATTGCATCAATAGTAAATAATAGATTACCAATAAATAAAGCGGATGCCATAGCCGGAAATCGAAATCGAAACATTGAGATTTTCAGCCAAACTACTACCAACTGAGCTATGCGTACTTATAAATAGATCTTAAAACATTCCCATAACAATATAATTATAGTTTTGGTGTAACGTCATAGCTTCATAATTTACGTCATGTTTCAAAACATGAATTTAAACATAAGCGATAATAAAAAAAATGGGTAAACTTAAACTTAAATTATTTTAATAGTCCATGACAATTTATTTAGCTTTAAATATGAATTGTATGTATTTTTTCACAATTATATAATTCTAAACAAGTAAATAAAATAACCCTCTCGCAAACAGCAAGACAGAAGGGGGTAACGCGGTAGCCTAGAAAAAAATGCTCCCTCCGGTCGCATATTTTTGCTAGTAGTATAAAATTTAGTTTTAATAAATGAACTACTCGGTTTTATTTCTATCTAATGATATTTTAATAGTTCCTCACTATATCAGTAAAGAATAAAAGTATCCATTCTTAAAATGCTGTGCGTATCAACGCTCCTAATGAACAGTTTTATCATTCCTTTATTTAATTAATGCCGGTATACACGAAATAGTAATGAAGACACAGCACAGCGTACAAGGGAAATGTTAATATTTTAGCTATCTCGAGATTGCCTTAGGTAATTTGATAGAAACTTATGACAAAGATTGGCCGAATTTCTGAGTTTATGATAACGTAATCCTTTCTCAAATCTTTTCAAAATATCAAGTATTTAGCTTTATGAATAGGGATGGGTGAAAAGCACGAAACCAAAAAATAAATGTTCCCAAGAAAATATTAACGTTACAATATAAAATCGTAACCTGATATTGCGTGGTTGTTGGTATATAAAACATACACGTGAGCTGTCTCGACAATTTTGTAGCTGTGGTAGCGAAAGGTTACGTTTTATACAAACATTAGTAATGATCAGCAATGTTGAATAAATTTTTTTTTTTAATCTATACATTTAGTTTTATAAAAACATTAGTAAGCCTTTGTAATATTAAAAAAACTATATACAATTTTCTTCAAACCAATATTAAATTTCGTGGTTATAAAGTGAAATAGTCTTTTCATAAATATGCATCGATTGGATAATAATTAAAATGTGCATCGATTGGATAATAATTAAAATGTGCATCGATTGGATAATAATTAAAATGTGCATCGATTGGATAATAATTAAAATGTACATCGATTGGATAATAATTAAAATGTAAACATGCGTTTGTCTACTGATTTTATTATTAATTCGTAGTAATGTAAAAAGAGCCAGATTACAAATTGTAAAATCAATTAGATGTTTAGAAATGTTAACTTCTAATATTATTTACAGTAAATATATTACATTTATAAAAATAGAAGTAAATTTACATTATTTGAAGTACGTATATCACATTTTAAAAAATAGAAGTAGATTTACATTTTTTAAGTAAATATATATAATATCAAAACATAGAAGTAGATTAACATTATTTAGAGAAAAGATATCAAATTTTAAAAAAATAGAAATATATTTACATAATTAGAAGTAAATATATTCAATTTTTTTTAAAAAGGAGATTTACATTATTTGAAGTAAATGTATTTAATTTAAAAAAATAAAAGTAGATGTAGATTATTTGAATTAAATATATTACATTTAAAAAAATGGAAGTATATTTACATTATTTGAAGTAAATATATTACATTTTTAAAAAATAGAAGTAAGTTTACATTATTTGAAGTAAATATATTATATTTAAAAATATAGAAGTAAGTTTACATTATTTGAAGTAAATATATTACATTTAAAAATATAGAAGTAAGTTTACATTATTTGAAGTAAATATATTACATTTTAAAAGAATTGAAGTAATTTTACATTATTTGAAGTAAATATTTTACATTTAAAAAAAATAGAAGTAAGTTTACATTATTTGAAGTAAATATATTACATTTTAAAAAAATAGAAGTAAGTTTACATTATTTGAAGTAAATATATTACATTTTTAAAAAATAGAAGTAAGTTTACATTATTTGAAGTAAATATATTACATTTAAAAATATAGAAGTAAGTTTACATTATTTGAAGTAAATATATTACATTTTTTTTTAAAGTAGACGTACATTATTTGAAGTAAATGTTAGATTTTAAAAAAAGAAGTAGATTTACATTATTTGAAGTAAATATATTACATTTTAAAATAGAATAGATTTACATTATTTGAGGTAAATATATTAAATTTTGAAATATAGAAGTAGTTTTACATTATTTGACGTAAGTATATACATTTTTTAATAGAAATATATATATACATTATTCAAGATGAATATATTACATTTTAAAAATAGAAGTAGATGTACATTATTTGAAGTAAATATATTTAATCTTAAAAAATAAAAGTAGATGTAGATTATTTGAATTAAATATATTACATTTTAAAAAATAGAAGTAGATTTACATTATTTGAATTAAATATATTACATTTTAAAAAATAGAAGTAGATTTACATTATTTGAATTAAATATATTACATTTTAAAAAAGTATATACATTTTTTAATAGAAATATATATATACATTATTCAAGATGAATATATTACATTTTAAAAATAGAAGTAGATGTACATTATTTGAAGTAAATATATTTAATCTTAAAAAATAAAAGTAGATGTAGATTATTTGAAGTAAATATATTAAATTTTTAAAAACAGAATAGATTTACATTGTTTGAAGTAAATATATTAAATTTTAAAATATAGAAGTAATTTTACATTATTTGACGTAAGTATATAATTTCTTTTAATAGAAATATATATATATATATATATGTTACATTTTAAAAAATAGAAGTAGATTTATATTTGAAGTTAATATATTAAATTTAAAAACTAGAAGTAGTTTTACATTTATTGACGTAAGTATATAATGTTTTTTAAATAGAAGTAGATTTACATTATTTGAAATTAATATATTGAATTTTAAAAATAGAAGTAATTTTACATATATTACATTTTTTAAAATAGAAGTAGATTTACATTATTTGAAGTAAATATATAAGATTTTTTTAAAAGTAGATTTACATTATTTTAAGTAAATATATTAGATTTTAAAAAAATAGAAGTAGTTTTACATTATTTGACGTAAATATATTACATTTTTTTAAATAGAAGTAGATTTACATTATTTTAAGTAAATATAGTACATTTTTTAAAATAGTAGTTTTACATTATTTGATGTAAGTATATTTGTTAAAAAATAGAAATAGATACACATTATTTGAAGTAAATATATTACATTTTTACAAATAGAAGTAGATTTACATCATTTGAAATAAATATATTACATTTAAAAATAGAAGTAGATTTACATGTTTCGTAACAACTTTGTTTTAGTTTTTCAGTTTTAAGTGTTTTTTTTTAATTTACAATCACATAAAACATTTAAGTATTAAAATAACACTTTCGTTCTATATTAAAACAAACATCTTTATCAGAAAAGTAATTCGTATTAAATAACGAAATATTAATAAATATACATGCCACACGTGTTCTACATCTTCACAATTATCCGTTTCCTTTTTTATTTAATTATGTTTAAACGAAATTCTTATTACAATATATGATTTTATGAATCCCATCATTAAAAAAAATAACTAGTGTCATAGTTTTTTTGTTGTTTAGTTTTTTATTGTTTTTATGGAATTCGTTCCAGACAAATAATAAAGTCACTTGATGTAAGGAGCTGAAAAGAACGAAAGATGAGTATCGAAATGACAGAAGATACGTATCGATTTAGTCCTTAAAATACCAAGGCTCGAGGTTGGAGGAAAACAGTAAGCAGGAAGAGAGTTTCACATGGAATAGGAAGCTGTATTATAACGAGGTATCTTAACAGCGAATTGGTGAAAACAACTAGACCAGCGAGTCAAGCGAGGCAGAACAAAAAAGTAGGACACAAATCAGACAATTCTGAAGAACACATGTTAGTATAGTACTTATAGAAGAGACTGAGACTAGTAACATCACGTCTGTGAGAGTGAGAGAAGTGCAAAGAAGAAAGTGTTGAGCCAACTAAATTCCACATATGCTGTTGAAATATATCAAGCACTATCAAATGGAACAGATATGATATTATACTATTTTCTGATCATAGATTTGTAGAAATAGAGAATAGCCTCAGGTGTGAGGAAACTGCTTGGAGCGATGACTTACAAAACCAAAGCATTAAAATGATGCTTTCCGTTAGAAAGTATAATTGAAGACATTTGTACCCAAAATACATGTTTATTTTGTTAACTCGTGTACATTATTCGGGTAGAGACAAGGAATAAAATAGTCTACTTCTAGCTATTTTTTAGAACTACATTTTAACACTGCGTTACTTCTACACGCTGAACGAATTCTATCTTACCCCTGTTAAATGTTACTTCTGTTTTGTCTCTTCTATTTTCATGTGTTAATCTTAAACGCTTGACAACTTACAACTTGTCTTCGTCCTCTCCAAGGCCACCTTAATATAAAACAATTGTTTTCGTGTGTATTTTGCAGATATTTCACATTGTTACGGTAATGACAATGAAATATGATTACGTAGAGAAGGCAGTAAATAAAGTGTGAGAAAAAGGGAATCGTAAGATATAGATATATAGAGAGAGGGGGAGAGAGGGAGAGGAAGAGAGATCTGTAGATATATATAGAGATATATATATAGAGAGAGATATATATATAGAGATATATATATAGAGAGAGATATATATATAGAGATATATATAGAGAGAGAGAGATATATATATAGATATATATATAGAGAGATATATATATAGAGAGATATATATAGAGAGAGATATAGAGATATAGAGATATATATATAGAGAGAGAGAGATATAGAGATATATATATAGAGAGAGAGAGATATAGAGAGATATATATATATAGAGAGAGATATAGAGATATATAGAGAGAGATATATAGATATATATATAGATATATATATATATATAATGAGATATATATATATATATATATATATATATATATGAGAGAGAGAGAGAGAGAGAGAGAGAGAGATAGAGATAGCTAGAGTTGTTGATATAGTTGGTGTATAGGTGATGGAGTTATCTACTCCTGTATTGAAAGAGTAAACGGGAGTTATCTCCCCTTTAGTATGGTATAAAGCAAGCTGGAAAAGTCGTCATCTTGTTTCTGAGTTGTAAACAGTGACGGACGTTGGAAGGGAGATATTCCATACTCTACAGTTGGGAAATAGTGTAGACAAATCAAGCAAGATGGATTTTGGGGTTGTTGCTAAAGCCTTACAAAAACCGTTACAGGCTGTTTCACGTTTTTTTTTGTATTTACCTACCTTCCACAGCGGTAAGATGTGACACAAGGTCAGGAAAGTGAGATTGAAAAGCCAATGCCGTTGAGAAAGAGCACTCTGGCCTACAAAAATTCCTAGGCAGCCCCGTCGGCATTTCTCTGTAGGGGCGCCTCAGTCGATCAGCAATAAACTAACTCCTTCTCAAATTGTGAGAAGGCAAAGTCTGGAGGGGTAGACCTAGAATGGTGCAGTACCATACCTCAGACCGGCGGAACCAATGCCCGAAGTCGAAGACAGTACTGGTCCATAGAATGTAGCATCAATCGGAAGGAGAACAATTTGTTATTCGTTATAACTTGTTCACGTCTAATGCAGCTTAATAACTCCCTAGATAGAACCCTAACAACTACTATCACACTGAGTAAGTATTAACTTGGGATATTTTTGTTGTTTTTCATTTTTTTGTTTTTTTCTTACTAACGAGTCCACTTACCAAGGCAAAAAGCATATCGAGGCTAAGGGTTATTAAGATTGATACATTCATCAGTTGATTAATATTACGAAAGGATTTAAAATAATGAATGTAATGATAAAAATGTAATTACTTAATAATAGAATATATGAAAAATATTTTTTGACATTGGATTTGAAGACGATCACGTTGTAGTCCAAAGGGAAGAAATCACAGTGTAACGTGTTTTACAGATTAAGTAACTAGCAGATAATTCCACATCGCTCCTAAATAAGTGCCGCACTATCGGATACAGATTCGTGTCACATTCAGGCTAATTGGGGTAGAACGATGAGTAGATTAAAGATTGGTTAATAAGTAGATATAGCAAGTAAGCTGGATTTTTGATGAGGGGGGATGAAAACGAACACTTTTCCTAATGTTGGCCAATGCAGTGTCATGTGTCACCTAGAAAAATATTCTATTTAACGCGTAGATGGGGCCCAGACAGTATAGCGTGGGTTCTGGGATAAAGGGAATTAGGGTTACGGTTAGGGGTGCTCACATCTTTAAATGTACATTGACCAAGGTTAAGAATTAAAATGTAAAATGTAGAAAAAAAAAGGTTGTTGGAAATGAATGAGGTAAAATATACACGTATACATATAAACTTATACAGTTTTCGTAAGTTTTTCCTTATTTTCAGTGTGTGATTTTTTTGTGTCGAAGTAAAACAAAAGGTTTCAGTTTCATTGCCCCCTGCCTCCCAGAGCCGGGTGGAATACATGTAGTCGTGTCTTCATTTGTTAACTGATGGGAAATGTTGAATTTTTTTTATGGATCGGTTCTTGGACACTAGGAGTGAATTTGTTGGGATTTTTTTGTGGGGAAAAGATTTTTTTTTTTACTGTGAACGTACTTGTTGGCCGGTCACGTGTCTTCGTATTTGACTACTTCGTCTTAATCTCGTTTGGAGCCTCGTTTTCTACAGAAGTTTTTTTTAGGCGTGGTTATGTGTCTTTTCGCTCATGCATTTCGTTAATAAATATATAGAATTAGAATTCTTCTACTCCGGATTCTAGTGAACATTGGGAAAAATAGCTACTAATTCTGGCCTTTGATCAGTGAAAAAGTTCTTCTATACTGAGCGCCCCTTTTGGGAGAGCTGGATTTTGCCCACGTTAAAAACTGACCTTGTGTCTAACTTTACCCTCGTGGGGGAAAGCAAGTAAATAGGAGCAACTAAGGATTGACTCTACACTCACCCAACCTCTCAAATTGGAAGCCTCACTACCGAAGGCACTAAGGTCACACCCAACACTCCCTATACAATGTAGATTATTTGTACATTGTGTAGGTTGATCTTTCATGTGTACACAAACCCAATGTACGAGTTATTTTTACTTTAATTTCTATATTCGAGAACAATCATCAATGAAGTTACACGTGTGAAATTGGCGTTTTTATGAACAGTTTAATTCAGACTATATTTCTCGGTCGAAACGAAATCTATAGCAATGGTGAGAATAATAGTCCGAACAAAGTAAATGTATAGGATTGTCCAAATGTTTATTAGTCCTAGCAAAATATAACAACAATAAGCGAACAATCACTTACGTCTGAATTGAAAAAATATCACACATGTGATGGTGCTGCATCATTTTGATTTGTTTACGCAGACCTAATCGAATAGTTGCAGCTTCAATGAAAGTGAATAAACTGTATTTATTACATGCTTTGTTGTTACTATATTATTTGTTATTCTTATGTCAACGTGTTTGTTTTACTGTTTGTGAAGTGAATAAACTCACCCAGAATTGTGTTTGGTATTGCTCTATTACTTGTTACTCTACTCCTGTAACCCGTTCTTAAGGGTAACAACACATTGAGACTACCTCTTCTGTCTGTATGTATGTATGTACATATATATATACAAATACAAATAAATATTACATTTTCAAGTTAATTGCTCTCATCAGTGTAGGAAAGTAACAATTATTTCAGACGACCGGGAGGCGCAGAATCAGCCTAGAATCTGCAAGCAGTCGCCATATCCACTCGGCCAACAGAAACTGTCACGTAAGTAAGGGAAATTAATATCTATATGTATCTAGAAGCGTGTACAGATAGAAGACTTGTCGAAAGTGTTCAACGAACTTATATATATATATATATATATATATATTTGCTTCAGTTGCAGTTCACAGGAATCAAGGGGGCCCTTCCTGGGGCTAACACTTAACCTCTATATGAGATACATTGATAGTCGAATATTCTATTAAAAGTATCCTTTATTTCTAAAACATTGAGTTGGTAAAGAAGTTAAGAACATTAATTCTCCACCCTCTAATTTACCAGTTAACTATGTCATAGTGTATCCCCCTTTGTGGTCTCTTGGTCTTAATGAATTCCAGGACAAGAATTCATCTATTCTGGTGGAGTATCCAGCTACGTGTTGATACCTGAGGTAACATCATTAGGAGAAGGTGGACTATTTATCGTATGAGCAAGTGTATAGCCGTGTTGAGTCGATCTTATTTGTGCTGCGAATACTATGTTATTTTGAATATCTAGTCAGAGTTTACTGGTAGGGTTAAATATCCTCATGTCAGGTTGTCCTGACAAACCCTTGTACAGAGAGATAGAAGACACTCGAGGATGATGTCTTGTAGGTAATTCGTGTGTGTGAATTGAGAAGGAGATACCCCCATCAGAGTGCAAGATTATTAAGAAAAAAGAAAATTAAGAGCGTAATATTTATTTATATATGTATTTCAGAAGATCAGAACAACATCGACGACAATGATAATGAAAGTACCGATGTTGTTTGGTAATACACACACACACACAGACACACACACACACACACACACATATATATATATATATATGTATATGTACATATTAGCCTAGTTTATCAACGTGTTTCCTTAAGCCTTTTTCCTTATAATTTTAATCACATAAAATACGTGCTAACATATTCGTCAGTTTGAGGTTAGAATTATGTTTGAAACAATTGCATGTTAATTGTTCTAATATAAATATATTTATTTAAAATTGTAAAAATTTAATTTTAAAACAATAAATATGTTCGTTCTTTTTATTGTAAAAAAAAATGCCAGCTAAATATTCTTCAGATTAATAAAAAGGAATGTTACTTTTTCGAAATGTATTTATTTGTGATTGTACCGCGTTGATCGACAGGACGACATAATTTGATTTCGGAACAATTCATTTCAAAATGGCGAATGTCGGAATCGTTTACCTTAGCGACATCAGACTAATTAACAATCACTTATTAAAAAAGGAGTGCAGTGTGATAACGTACGTATGAACATGAAATTGCCTTATCGTATTATAATAGATATGTTATCCTCATCCCCAAACTAAAAAGACCCATAATGGCAAATAGCCTGAAGACACGTGGCAAAAACAATAACTCCGAATCGCAGTTTTTCGAACATCCACTTTCTGTTATCTGCATCAGTCGCTGAAACACCTGATAAGATATCTCTTCACAGACAAAGAAAGTTACGACTTAGCATCCTCTATAATATCGTCGCTATCCAGTCGCCTATCATCAGAAAACCTGCAACCTTCGTTATTTCACATTATCAAGGCGCGCATTTCAAACTTACTAAAGTAATCCAACGCTCTTGAAACCGTGATCCGCGGATCTCTTGGGTGTATCCGATACTTGCCCACAGTCCTCAGCCGAACATTTAATTTAAAACTATGAATTTAAAATGAAGATTAACGGTGCCATGCTTGATTGTTGATCCCACGTGAATCGGACTCTCTATAGTCCTGAAACGAATCGTCCATTCATCTTACAAATAACGTAGTCACTTTAGCGTCGTCGTCCATGACTTGAGACTTTAATTGATATTAAGTAACGACTCGGTAAATAGTTTATTTTAAAACTGGAAATGATCAAATATATGATTATTATATACAGGGGACCACAAATAATACCATCCATGGTATCATTAATAAAATTCACAATCTTTTCTACAATCCAACCATATTTGGTACAAATAAACGTCACTCAATGCCTAACGTGTCCACTAAGTGTTAGTCATTAAGGTGCAACAGTGTTTCTATTATCGCCGTGGGGGCACTTTGGTGATTGTCTCATCAGTAGGTGTTATCCTGATATGGCTTCACACTCATCTGTAAGATTATCTCAAAGATAATGTCTATCTGAAAAATCCCAGACTATTTCTGAACTTAAGAGTTCATATTTGATGCAAATAAACTTTAATCGATACCTGACTTGCCCACCAAATTCAGGTTATGCATGTACAACAGTCTTTTTATTGCCATTCAATGATATGAGAGATACACCTTGGTGATCGTCTCCTCAATAATTGGCGTGAGTCTGCGCGAGCTTCACTCTCACGGGACCATAACCCCCTAGATCTTTTAACTGTCGAGTTATTTCAAAGATAATGTTATCAAAACAATATCTCGACTATTCTTGAAAAGCAAAACCGTGCCAAAAGAGGAGTGTGTTAGAGTTATTGTCGAATTTGCACCGCGTCTCCAGGTGTGTTTATCATCGAACGGCGGTAAAACAAAGGCTGTTGGACATTTATGACTGAAACTTGGTGGGCAAGTCAAGCATAGACTGAGGTTGATTTGTAACAAATATAGATGACTTGTAGAAAGGATAGTAAATGTTATTAAAGGTTGTATAGGTTGGTGGGTGGCTTTTCCTTCGTCGCCCTATACTTCTTTTGATTGTTGTTACTTTTATGTTTCCGAATTTTTTAGATGCGGATCGATAATTGTGTTATTTGGATTCGTCGGACTACTGTTCTCATTTTGGATGTTATTACTTAAGACTTCTATGCAGTCATGGCTGACGGAACAAGAATAAACTACCTTCGTGAAGCAAATAAAGAGTTCCGTTCGAAATTCCGTGCAGATTATCGAGTTCGACAGAAAGATTCCCGAGTTCGACGCGACGCACCTGTAGGAGGTTACATCGGCCGAAACGTTGTAGGAATAACAGTCCAAGATGAGAGCAGTTGTCCGAATAATCCAAACAATACAAGTTGTTACATTTCTTTTAAACAAATGTATAGTTACACTAGAAAAGCAACCAATAAAGGGTGGCAATTCACATCGCATGTTACCATTATCGTCATTAATATAACAGAAGTGTAGACCAAAATAAAACTAAGAGTAAATGAAAGTGAAAACGCTGGTCGTAACTAATTGAACATAAGGGTTACATAGATTGCGGCAAGAAAAAAAACACATTTAACAGTTTTATATTTGTCAGACAAATCCTGAAATAAAGAGTTCTTTTTCAAGTTGTCTACAATGTTGTAAATCTGGGAAGGGTTCTCTTGACGTAATATCAAACAGGGCAATGACAGCTCGTTATTTGATAGATTGATTGGCCTGAGTGGTGAACTCTCGTTATACGCCTGTCTTTGCTATTTCTGGTTTTGCTTCGTTCGCTCTTATCAGTAGCAGCCAGTCCTAGTAAAATGCATTTCTTAGCTTGAGTTTTTTCACACCTGCAGACATATATTCGTCATTTACCTATTGTCTGATCCGTGCACCGATCTCCCGTAACCTTCAACATCTCATTGCACTCCATTTTTCGTCTTCGTATTACAGAAGTATAAAATAAAATATTTCAAACTATAAGGCGAATAACAACATTTATGTTGTATTATTTGGATTGTTCGGACTATTGTTTTAATCTTGGGTGTTGTTCTCACAAGGTAACGGCCGATATAACCTCCGACCTTCTTCAGGTATAGTTTGACAATGGCTATTATTCGTGAATAGTGAAAAAATGTTTGTGTTCTCTTTTCGCGCGCACTCAGTTTAAATGCTCTCTATTTTTACTGCTACGGTGTTTCGCTCCCAGTATTCTATCTATCTATCTATCTATCTATATCTTCTATATCTATTATTATACTGAACCTGAGTTAATCAACGTGTTTCCCTAAGGCTTTCTTTTTTTCCATATATTTTCGGCTTCTATCAGATCAAGCTGTTTGAATATATCGGTTTTCGTGACTAGAAATCCACCCGACATTGATGTTTTATTGTTTTTTATCTTTGCAAAACTCAATCATGTTCTGCCAAATCCAAAACAAAAAACAATTACCCTCCTTCCTCCTTTATCTCAACATCCCCCCTCTCCCTCCCCATTTCACTCAACCAAATATCATGAATAAATACTTAAACATATAACGAACTTGAAGCATAAAAACCTTTACTAAAATGACCGGATTTAGCATTAAATAATCCAAAAAGGGTCGATATGCCGTAAAAATACAAACAAAACCAAACACTTTGAATAAATACTTGAACATATAAAGAACTTGAAGCAAAAAATATTTTTCACCATAATACAACTAATGTGTCCGTATTAAATGAACCTTAAGAGGTCTACATGCCATAAAACAAAACAAACAAAACCAAATTCCTATATATTTTTATCACACAAAATACATGCTAAAATATTCCGTAGTTTTGGGATTAATTTTAATTTAAGTGATCTTCTTTACTACCATCTTATCTACCACTTTTACACTCTCTCACTGTATGCTGTTTGACACCATCGCTCTTGTTATAAATTGTCTATCATTCTCTCTTCTATCACTCTTTCTGTTTTATCTTGGTTTTTGCCACTCTGACAACTCTTCCACCATTGTACTCTTTAGCTTTCTTCAGTTTTGCTTTCACGAAATATTCCGTTCGAAATTTCCCAGAACGTTACCGCCTTCTTCTTTCATGTGAATCAGATGATTCTAGTGTTGGCATTAGTTTTCCCGATGTTTTTCTAGTTAGAAATCTTTCTGGAAAGACATCGGGTACTTACGGGAAGGACCACAACATCCCTAAGTGAAAGTGGTACTGTGGAACCGACTGGATTCGAAGTTGGAACACCCAGGTCTTCAGTCCGTGTCGTTATCCACTTCACCACAGCCACCTCCCTGAAGAAGGTCGAGAAGTACAAAACTCGAAACGTTTTGAAAATGGAGACAAGCTAGCTGATGTAAACCGTCCGAGAACATGCGAATGACGTACATTTAGTTTTTATACAATCATGTGGGAAGTGAAAATGTGCGTGAAGTTTTACCAATGTCTAGATGCGGGTGTGTACAATTACAGTTAAAATCGGAAAGAGTTAAAAATTAATTTCCATTAGAACTTAAAGGTTTTTTTGTTAGGATGACGTCGCAGGATATGACGTCACGCATATGACGTCACAGAATATCGTAGTCAAAGAAACAAATAGGACTATTGTTAGATTCCTTTTCTAATCATCGTCGGGATTTATATGCTGAACCGAGTCGCCATCTTATCTATCCTTTCTGGTACTGCAATCATCTGGCTTATGGTCGATCTATTAACGCGAACATTCTGACCATTCACAACATCAACTTATTTACTTCAGCAGACCATTATCTCCGGCTGGGTTGTAAGTTGCATATAAATTCATAGGAATCTTCCATTACAAATTAATTTATCTAACTGACTTAGGGAAGTTTAAAACCTGGCGGACTGTTTATGCCACCGCTGCTGACCTTTTCATTAAAACTTTCTCCTAACGCACTATCATGATCAACCAATCAGAGCATTTGGTATATACAAAATTATTTGATAATATTTCTCTGATGTGGCATTGTTATTTTCATTATTTTCATTATTTACATATTCTGAACATTTAGGTCGTTACATCTCCGGACGTCTCCTTATGTTTTTGTCATAGTTGGTAACCTTTCAGGAACTTCAGACTGAACCTTTTGTTGAACCAGTATATTCAGAAGTATGGCCCTTAAACCATATTGAAAGTTATCTCCTAATACTTAAAACTTCAATTTGAAGTACAAAAACACTCCCAAATGTGTAGTGCAAGATTCAAAATCGAGGCTTGACCTCTTTCTCTGATGTGTTTTGCAGCCGGTGGACGTGCATTATGTCAGATTTTGTTCCTCTGGCAATTTAGACTAGACTCCTGACAACTGCCCATTTCAGCATAGCACTTTCACCACTGCTCGTATCACTCTTGTACAGAATAATTCCTCAGACAATACAAAATAAGTTACTGTACACAGCCTATGGAACTCTATATGTTTACCCTAGCAATACATGCATTTCAATTGGTCATTTACAAAGAATGATCTTATGTACGTCTATTAATGTTCACCTTCATTTCATGTATCATGTTGCATTATGTCTGTACGCCTGTCTTTGACAGACCTTTCCTGTGAGAAAATGAATAATTAATATATGTACATGAAGCCGTCTCTTTATAACTATCTTTTGCTGTTTACTTCCGATCCTCGTGTTTTATCTAGAAACCAACAGATTCAATCGGAGATTAATGTCTAGCACGTGTGTACCTATAAGATTGAATATCCCATTTTCTAATTAATACTTTTATTTACTCCACTCGTGCAGACTGGTCTAATTCGGTTCCGCATGCTTTTTATTTTTAATTTTATGCATTAGTAAATGTTCTTAAAGGTTATTCAACAGTGATTGACTTCACAAGTCTGACACGTGTACACACTATAATCATTAGAGAAATGATATGAAAATGATACGATGGATGTGTAACGCGAGTTTTAAAGGTAGACCTCATTCTGATGGCCTCAGAGCAAGATTAAATCTGCACATGTATAGAAAGATGTATGCAGAACAGGAGACTTCGATAGTATGGTCACGTTCAAAGAATGGATGAAAGTGTGTGAGTCCGTATATGTAGAATAGTTAAGATTGCAGGTCCAGGTCAAAGTTCAATTAAAACATGGGAGGAAGTGATAAAAATGAACTCGTGGCAAAAAGGGATAAATAAAGACCTGGCTAGAGATAGGTTTGTTTGGAAGTCAATTTCTTAAAGTCGTCAAACAGATGCCATTAAGTAAATCATACGTTTAACCAAATATGATGATGATGATGATGATTTGCAAAACTTTACAAACTTTCGCATGTGCCCCCCCCCCCCCAGCAAGGGATTGAGAGGGCAACACTTTACTATGACTTTGTTGGGTTATTTTTTTTTTTTTTTTTTTTTTTTTAGAAAATTCACATGAATCTTTATAAACAGGAGCACTTTAAATTAGAAAAAAATGTTAAAATGGTCTAAGAGTTATTCTCCTGAGACCGAGTACAGAACAGATACTACACTTGGCTCCTTACCTGAAGACCGTGTATTGTCTGTTTACATGACGTAATACAAGCGCTTCCGATAAAATGGATTTAGATTAAAATTGGAATAAGGATTTGAGACATAAGGTTTAGTAGCATTATATGTTGGTTTTAATGTTCGAAAAGGGACATAAAAGTGGTTGAACACTGTTCTATGCGCAGACTTAATTTTACCTGTGCTAGGACACGGATTCTAGTTTTTTGTTATATATAAACAAGTTAGTTGGTCAGTTATTGGTCCCTCGATTTATAAAATCGGGGGACTTATGTTTTGAGGCATGTCCGTCCGTCCGTATTTTTCTCCGCAACCATCCATTGAATTTCTGTGAAATTTTGCATGAAGTTGTAACTTTGGTCAGGTTAGAAAGTGAAATTCTCCGATTTTTGAAAAAAAATCTGGTTAGACCCCCAGGGGGTCAGAAGACCCAGAAATAGCAAAAAATGACATTTTTTGCCCCATAACTTTTTTTCATCGAGTCAATTTCTCTGAAACTTGGCCAAAATGTGGAGGCAATTGTTCCTAATAGGAAATAAGTATCGCTGACCTTGGAAAAAATCTGGTTCGCGCCCCCAGGGGGTCAAACGCCCCCAAAATGGCAAAAAATGACCCTTTTCTCCCATAACGTTTGATCGATCGATTCAATTTTTCTGAGACTTGGCTAAAATGTAGAGGCAATTGTTCTGGATATAAAATGAGCATCCTTGACCTCAGAAAAATTCTGGTTGGCGCCCCCAGGGGGTCAAAGGCGGGTCAAATATTCCCCAAATTGCCCAAATTTATTGCATTTTACACTCGCCATATCGAGTCATATACAGAGGGGGGCCACGCACGCGGGCTTGTTGACCATAGTTCTAGAAAAAATCGTAGACAAGGGCATTCAGAGTATATCGCCACCCCGCTATCCTCGGCTTGTGAGTCTGCGCGTAATGCTTAGAAGAAACCTGTCCTTTTGAAGCAAGCTTTATAAACAAAAGAAAATGTTTATTTACTTTTTATGAAATATTTGATGACATAAATGTTACGCTTGTGTTCATCCGTATTTTTAAATGAGTTATTATCAAGTTTAATTAAACAGCTTCCTAGGCAACCGCAGTGTTTCTATTTGTGGCCGTTTGTGTTTGGCCTATCACCTACTCAGTCAGCCAATGACTCATACGATCCCTCGCGAATAAAATCATTCAACTATTTCTATTTACTCAATTTCCCTTGTGTACGTAAGTGTTGTTTTATAGGTCACATTTGCCCGACAATCGTTGTTGAACAACTATTACAAACCGCAGTGAATATGTGATAGTAGCAGAGTTGAGTTTGGGACACTTTTTCTTTCTTTCTTTTTACGCTCGAACTCACTGTTTGATCGTATAACGAAAACTAGTCATGCAGTGCAGGTTGTTGAAAGCAAGAAATAGGATTTTGCATAATAATAGAATACCGGTGATCCGTTAGACCAACGTTGATAAACTAGCGTAGACATTTAAATATCTATCTATTTATCTATCTATCTATCTCTCCTCCTCTTTCTATCTTATATATATATATATATATATATATATATATATATATATATATATCATATATATATCATATATAGGCAGCATCTTCTCTTGTACGCAAGTATTGTTGAATATAAGAGACAACTTATGTCTGGATATCCTTTGGTAGATCCTTTCAATAGTCTGAATCAAGGTCTTGGTTTCAGAGGGGAATTGTCTGATAGAATTTGCCATAGTTTGGATTAGTCTCCCAAGTACTCTCTGGTTCCATCTTCAAGGGAATGAGGTTAATCAGGTACAGACCATGTGTTAGTATTATAGAAGGTTTGGGCGGGAATTATGTAATAAGTACGAAACTATAGTTAGAATTATAGACATTTTAGTTTATTATTACTGATATTAAAGTTAATTCTATTAACTAGGTGTTTGGGGGTTTTATATATAGGGCTTCTAATATATGGAGTTTTCGTTTGTTAGTACTATAATCTAATATGTTTGTATTTTCTACTAGGAGTTTTCTGAATTCCGATCAGGGGCAGGGATGGTCGTTAGTTAAGTGTTGGGTTATGGCGCTAGTATCAGACGAACGCATAGTCAATCTTCTCGGCAAAGTCGTGGTAGTCAAACCTATGTATATGTTTTTTTTTTCTTGGTTGTTATATATATAAACTCAATGTCTGTGTATTTTATGTGGGTGTATGATGATTGCGTGTTCCTTATAGAAAGAAATGTCAGAGAATCTACATGAAATCAAAACTTGTATTTTTAAGTAATGTTTATCGGGGAATACAATGGAAGTGTTGCTGAATCTCTACGGACAACCTTAAGGGTGTTTTAAGGACATAACCCCCTTCAAACTTAAAATACATTCATGTTCATGAAATTTAAATACATGTGTATAATATGTTCTGGGAAAACAATGGAAGTGGTCTCGAATCTCTAAGTACCTTTCTAACCTAATAGACCTTCGGGGATCGAACTTTCTGTAAAATTTCCAAATATAACATATTTTTATGAAATTTATATCATATGTATAACATTCTCTGGAGAAGACAATGGGAGTAGTCCCGAGTCGATGCTGATATCGAATGTGAACCAGTTTCCGGGAACTTCGCGTCGGAAGCGTTCGGGCATGTTACGTAAACACCCAAGATATTCCGAGGCGAATGTTTACAGACGATGACTTCGATACGTTGCTCAGTCGTATTTTTCGGTTTTATTTTTAAGAAAGATAGCAAAAACAACAACAAAAACGGACAAAACATAGCGAAATCACTGTTCATAAATAATGTTGCCTTTTTAATTGTTTTAACAAAACAATGCTAAACCACTGTTAATAATTACATTTTTATTATTTTTTTAGCCCTTTTTTGTGTTTCTTAAAACTGAAAAAAAAAATTTGTGTGTTTTAAAGCTATTTTTGACATTGTCTTTTTTAATCAGTCCGGTTAGGGTTAGAATTAAACAGAGACTCATCTATCTCAACCGTATGCCCTGGGGCCTCCGATCTGACGAGGATTTCGTAACAAATAACCTTTGCAGACCTCCCTAAAAAATTCTTCAAATCGGTCTGCGTGCTCGCTGATCCAACGCCGCATTCCTTCCATGTTGTCTGCCAGCTGACAGCTGATTGGCTAGTCGCCTCGGTATCTCTCGAGGGTTTACGTAACATGCCCGAACGCTGCCGATGCGAAGTTCCCAAGAACTGGTTCATATTCGATATCAATATCCACGAGTCTATGCGTTACCCTCTATGTGCTAAATATCTATGTGCTAAATATCTATGTGCTAAATATCTATTTGCTAAATATCTATTTGCTAAATATCTATGTGCTAAATATCTATTTGCTAAATATCTATGTGCTAAATATCTATTTGCTAAATATCTATGTGCTAAATATCTATGTGCTAAATATCTATGTGCTAAATATCTATGTGCTAAATATCTATGTGCTAAATATCTATGTGCTCTTCACTTTTAAGTGAGCAATTGGAACACAACCCCCTTAAAACTGTAAATAGATGTATTTGAATTTAATGAAATTTAAGCCATATGTATAAGACACTAATTCGGAGCGTTTTCGAACATTTCCGCTTCCGACGATATTAGGGGGCGAAACGGGGGGAGGGGGTCAGTAAATCAAAGAATGTAATGTTATGTACATAGTGAAAAAGTACATAGTAGTGATCCTCATACAATGCCGAGATACGTCGGTTCTTCCTGTTAGTATTATATAAGTCGACATTTGTAGAGGAACTAGACGTATTAGTGACCCGTTGGGTCACAAGTACTGCTATTTGTTCCAATTTGATTTCATTCGAAAATTCATAAAATGTGACACATCTGTTAAGAAATACTTCTTGCAGAACTAAAAATAATAAGTTGCTTTATTTTCATATTATCTTTATGCATAATATGGAAGTTAAGAGTTAGGGTTAGGATATTATGGAAGTTAAGGGTTAGGATTAAGATATTATGGAAGTTAAGGGTTAGGGTTAGGATATTATGGAAGTTAAGGATTAGGGTTAGGATAATGTGGAAGTTAAGGGTTAGGGTTAGGATAATGTGGAAGTTAGGGGTTAGGGTTAGGATAGTATGGAAGTTAAGGGCTGGGGTCAGGATAGTATGGAAGTTAAGGGCTGGGGTCAGGATGATGTGGAAGTTAAGGGTTGGGGTCAGGATGATGTGGAAGTTATGGGTTGGGGTCCGGATGATGTGGAAGTTAAGGGTTGGGGTCCGGATGATGTGGAAGTTAAGGGTTGGGGTCCGGATGATGTGGAAGTTAAGGGTTGGGGTCAGGATGATGTGGGAGTTAAGGTTTGGAGTCAGGATAATATGGAAGTTAAGGGCTGGGGTCAAGATGATGTGGAAGTTATGGGTTGGGGTCAAGATGATGTGGAAGTTAAGGGCTGGGGTCAGGATAATGTGGAAGTTAAGAGTTGGGGTTAGGATGATATGGAAGTTAAGGGGACTATTATTTTGCTATCTAATTTACAGTATAAACATTTCTTTTTACTGTGTTAATGAAAATTGTTTACTTATAAAGTACTTAAATTAACACGAAAATAATTATCACTATGCAATTTCCGTTATTTAAATTGTGAGTATCAATTCAAATCATCTGAATACAAAACAAAGCGCGAAGTTAATAAAAATATGTACCGCATTTGGCTAAAACTTTTTCCCCCTAATATTTAAATCGGACAAAAGACAATAATTGTTTTTATTAAAAATAAAATACATGCAAAACAATATTTTATGTGTGTGTACTACCACATATATAGTATGTGTGTGTACTACTATATATTCATCTAACGCAGTGGTAGACTTTAATTTAACTGTGTTCAATTGTAGTGGCCATATTGTCCATTCGTTTATTTGAAACATTTTGTCACCCTTATGCTCATATTATTCCACGCGTTGTGCCCCTTGTGTTAGCTTGAATTTCTGCCGAACATTTTGAGCCACTTCAGTGTAATTCCTGTCTGCAAATTGCATATTCTGACCCGATGAGCAAGTCGACATGTGCATCAAAGGCTTGAGAGATTCATATTTCTCGGTGCAGTTGAAATATTTACAGAATTAACAAAACTAATCGGATTCACTTGCAAAATACTTAGTAAAACTTCATCGTTAAAACACATCGAGTTTCTATGAGCTGAATAGTTTCTTCCAGAGCATGCACTGCAAATTTGGAGTCCAAAAGCTACGGACTGACTGAACCAAATAAATAAAATTGTGTATATATATATATATATATATATATATATATATTATTTAAATATTAAAAAAAAATTTCACCTACAGACGATATCGTTTTTTTTTTATCCCCATCAGTGCAGGAGTCGCGGTCGGTCGCATGGGCTCGAACGCCGTTCGTAGATTAAGTCTAGAATCATAATACAAACGCTCGGGACCACGTGGTCGCGAAAAGTCGACACAGCCAATAATTGAACTTAAGATACACTTACCCGGGAGCCAGGGGAAGTGTAATTGTCGTCTACATATATATACTTCCATGAAAAATGCCAGTATACTGAAATCATACGCCCTTAATAGGGTTAAGATGAACATTTATATACATTAAATGTACAAAAGCAAGGAAATTCCCAAATTTTTACACTTTTATTGTTATTAAGGGTATGCGAGTACAACAGGGTTATGTATTTTACTGGTAGGAATTTTTCTTCAGCGCACCTCACACACTTCATCCACTCGTGCATAGATATTTATACTGTAGTGATGTGATAATGAAATGGTTTGGTTGATATTTAGTCATACCCTTAATGACGATAAAAGTGTAAAAATTTGGGAATTTCCTTGCTTTTGTACATTTAGTGTATATGAATTTTCATCTTAACCCTATTAAGGGCATATGATTTCAGTATACTGGCATTTTTCATGGAAGGTCACTACTTTTGTAAAGGCTATGCCTCAAGACAATGGTAATTTTTAAGTTTTTTTTTAATTTTCTGGAAAACTAAGGTATATGGTAAACTGAAATTAAAATGCCATCAACTAGATTCGAGAACCTCTATCTCTGCCAAAAATCAGATGAACCCATCAAATAGTTGATGAGATACAGGGTGGCACACACGTACACACAGATAACACAAAATCACTCCTGACCTTTCTGAATCTCTGGGTTGCCTTGACTAATGATGCTGAAATTCTACATACTTATAGAACCTATCAAATGAAAATTTGTGCAAAGTTTTAACTAATTTGGTTTATTGGTTTTTGAGTTATGTCTCATCAAAGAAATGAGATTTCTAGCATAGGTCGTTTTTTGAAGTCTATTAAGGGATAGAGCGCTATCGCGCCTCCCGTGATACTTCCGTGAAAGTTAAATTGTAAATGTGTTGGCGTGGAGGGAGGGGTCGTCTAATTGTAGGAAGAATAAATAACATGCTTACTGAGGTTAACTGTCTTTTGGCACCTTTTCTATTTCTGGTTTCTTTTTTATAATTTCAATTTTAACTTCTTAAATCGCTTCAGTGCTGAACGAGACTGTAAGCGTCGAAACGTTGGTTGATTCGCGTAGACTGTTTCTAATGTTTATTTATTTTTATTTATAAACGCTACTGTGGAGCGCATTGCGGAATTGTAGGAGGCCATATGTGTGAGTTTATGTGGAGGCAAAAATATAAAAGAAACGATAATTGTAAGCTAATACTCAATGACATGAATATATTTCTATTCTCCTGAGTAAGTAATATATTTTCTTTTACTGCAATCCGTATTTGCCGGTTTGGGAGGTTGCATGGGTATTTTCATAAGCTAGAGTGTCTTAGATAAGATCTTAAAATTGTCCGGGGTATATTCTGAAAGCCACAAAAAAGGGTTTAAAAGAAAGCTAATATGATATTTCCTCTGCAATCAAGCATCTAATCAAAAACGTTTCACAAAATAAAAATGAAAGTGACTCTTTAAATATGGAAATAGGTTTAATCAGAATAGTCCTCTGTGCTAAGATAATATCGTGAAATGTCTCCGATCGTAATAATATTTGGTTTACATACTAATTATATGGATCGTTAGATCAAATGTTTTTTTCTATCTTTATATCGTATCTCTTTCTGTATATTTGATTATATTTTGGCTGCTATTGATGCCATTATTTCCAGGCATTTTCATAAGTTTTTTTTTTGTTGTTTCAATATGTAGGTTCAGTTAAGAACATAAGATTCTGTTTATTCTACGGACATATTTTGAACAATTATGTCTTGGATCAAAGTGATATCCTTTGATATCAACATTCAATTTCAGTAGCAGTTTAGTTAACAAAGTGAAACCCACTGTTACGCAAATATCCATAAGCATCAGTTCAATCATTGTATGTATGTTCAATGGCTAAACAAGTATCCCCTGTTAATGATTTTTTTCCTTGCTTACTTCCAATTTTTGTTTCTTTTTTTAAAATTAGAAAAAATATATGGTTTTCATCATTTAAATCTGATATCACCTTTATTAGTGGATCATTTTTCTTAATGTCGCTATAAATTTATTTAATACTGACAATTTTTTAAAATGTCCAAACCTTATCAGTAAAATTAACTGTTTCTGCAGTATATTCTTAATTAATAATGGATGAAATGTAACTGATGCTACAGTTTTATCGCAAAATATTTTCAAACAATGGAAAACCTTTTGTCACTCAACAGGTTTTGAGTAAACTGCCACATCAGTTAGTTTTGATAATTTAACAAACTGAGTTTGTTCATGTTTGTAAAGACCTTTTACATCTTCACATTTTGCTAACATCTTTTTCCCTTCAATTAATTTTATTAACAATATTGGAATGATTTTCATGTAAAACTATTGCTTCTACCTTGGCAACTGGAATAATTTAAGTAAACATTTTCGTCATGCTAAGAAATACGTATATTTTACCTAAACATTGTAATTTTAAATTAGATAGTATAAAAAACTAATGGAATTAAAAGAACGTAAAAGAAAATGGAAGTAAAATAAAAATGAATGAATTACAAAATTAAAAAGAAGAAAATAAACAATTAAAAAATATACGAAAATAAAACAAAAGTTCCTTGTAAATGTCTCAGACATTTGCTGTCAGAATTGCAACGGGTTCACGTTATTTACAGAGTATTAGAAAGGTGAAAAAAGTAAATTAATAAATGTATGTTTCTGAAATCGACCATTAAGGGGATAACGACTTTATAATTGAAAATAATGATTAATAAGAGAGATTGATCAACAAGCGATCGAACAGTACGAAGGTGGTTCAATGAATTCTGTCGTGGAGATGAGAGCCTTGAATATAAATAAAGTAGCAGCCGACTATGAAATCTTGACAATGAACATTGCCACGCTCTTGTTTAGTAAAATATACGTCAAAGTTCTAAATCAATGTCTCATACACTTGCTGTGAGACTTGAAACGGTTTAACGTCATTTACAGTGTATGGGAAAACTTATTCAATGTGAACTTCTGGAATCATCCATTATGTTTGTGTGAACCTAGTATTTGAAAATCATTTTTAGCAGAAATATCAAAGGTAGCTCAGCTTGTTAAGATCTATTTAAGATATATAAATAAGTAAATCCTGAATGAAAGTAAATTACGGACCTCTTTCCTTTTTAGCTGTTGTTTTCCATTTTGTAACTTCTAAATAAAATACAAATATTATTTTATTATATTTTTCGTTGTTAAAAATGTCTTCACGGCCGGAATTTGTGAATAATTTAAAAACAAAGGATTATTACTACAAAATGACATCGTTTCTTTTACAAATTAAAAGAAATAATTTTAAATGTAATTTTTGTTAACCAATTTTATTTATTCATTAATTTGTTTATTTAGATGTAAAATAAGCGTTATATTTATTATACCAAATTGTTTAATTTTTTAAATAATATTTTTACACTCGAGGAAATTCCGTTTTTTTAGAAATATATTTAGAAGACTATGAATAAAATATGAACGCTTGATGGATTGGCTTCGGTTAAACTTATATAGCAAACTAATTTCCGGCTAAGAATACAACTAATCAGGTGTTTAGAGAAATAGTTTTTACTCGCTTCCTGAGCGGAGTTGCCTTTTCTCCTGAAGTTTTGAATTTTAAAACGTTTTCTACTTTTAAGGGCTTCATTAAGAAAATATCAAGTGATCTAGAAAAGATTAGGATGAAAACATTTATTGCATACAAAATATAATAAAAGTAGTAAATTATGCTTGATACTTAGTAATAAAATTATTTACTTATATTGAGAAACTTGATTGTCGTACAATTAATTGCAATTAACGACGACTCGGTCAGACAGTCGGTCCTAAGTTTGTCAATTTCCATATTTATAGCTATGTGAAAAAAACAATATTTGTTAATTTTTTTTTTGGGGGGGGGGATACGGTACTTAATTTTTGAATGAGAGACTAAATAACGTGAATGCATTTACGCATTTTTATTGACAAAAACATTAGAAATGATGTTTTTAAAACAAAAATAATTCGCTATTAACTAATGCTGATTACTTTTTATGTCTATTGATTATCACAAAATAGTCACATTTTTTATATATTTCTGTAATTCTTTTTATATAAATTTCGTAAAATTTATAAACGCATATCCAGTAAAAATTATCTTTTAGACTTACGTGAGATTCGAACTCTTGTATTGATATCGTAAAAAACTACTTCCTTATTAATGTGCTTCATGCCTATTTTTTTTTAGCAGCCAATCATATGTTTCTATTTGCGTACGAACAGACAAACTCTAAAACACCATTACATTTTAATAGTATATAGATATGTTATAATCTGTCAAATTGAAGCTTAATTGATAATATAGGTTCGTGACAATTTGGGAATGACATATGACGTAAGTTTATCAATAGGAATGGCTGCAGCTTAACATTCTCTAATACATTTGGGTATATTATGAATCTGGCTCTTCTCCCCGAGCTATGTGTGATATAGTGGTAGGAGACAACACTCTCAAGCCCTGGTAGAGTAAGTAATTTGGAAAACTCTGAAAAATAATACCAATGGCTCTCCGCTGATTGATTTGTGTTGTTTCTGATGTCACCTTAGCACTTGACTAAAGAAGTACTGGATCAGAACTGCTGATGTGGATTACGCAACACTCATTTTATTATAAACTCTGTATCGAATAGAGGATGTACATTGGCTTCTTTAGTTCGCAAGAGACAGTCACCTTATTGTAATGAAGAGTCGGTGTATGTCTAGTCGAAACTAATGCCATATTTTGAAACTGTGTGTTTTTTATATTAAGTATTGAATAACCACGTCATTGTTATATTAATGTAGTTATCTAATATCGTTGTCATTCGTTGTTGTTCGAAAGACCCGAAATAGGCAGACGTTAAGTTGCGGTGTTTATACCGACAAAATAAATATTCTTAACAGAGTGAATCGGATATTCCATCTGCATGATGATTCTGAAAGAATGTTTCAAATGGTGGCGATTATAATAGATTAGGGTTTTACTAGTTAATTTTTTTTTTAATCCGAGTTGGTGCCAAAGTAACTTGTGTACACAAAAAGGGGATTCAGCGTAATTTGCCGTATTTGCAAAGAAAGAAAGTGTTGGTTTTTAGGGGGGGGGGGTTCAAGAAAGAATATTTTTGGTTTGGCATTCAAGATGTGAAAGAAAGCGTTATTTTCCCGCTGCGAAAAGAATTCGACAACATTTCTTTTATAGAAAGTAAACAATGGTTAGCGCGATTCGAACCTGAACCTCACATCTACGATCTGAAGTTGATTTAACAGAGAAGCATGTATACGAATAACTGAGATGATGAGATGATGAGAGTGACGCTATTTGTATATTTATTTCTGGAACATCCGGATTAATGGCTTTGGGAAAGATAACAGAAAATTGTTTGACGTGAGAGAAGGGGGCGTGAAAGCATGACGGCTATTAGTTACTACGTTGTTTTTTGCTATGCTGTGTCAGTTGTGGCGAGTACGTTGGCTTTTGTCTCTTGAGTGCTTCATTGGCTAAATCCTATTTCAGTCACCCAAACTTTTTTTTAAGTAAATAGTACGTCGTCTTATTTAGTTACAGGGTCTAACCCTTTCATGTGTGACTCTTTTTTGAGCAATGAAGATAATAATGTCTTTATCACCTAGAACTTGTTGACACTGAAGAAATGAAAGAAATATGGTATTCTTGCTTGACGAAACACCTAGCTAGGAGACGTTGAAACAGAAAATGGACGGCCTCTTCGCAAATGTTTAAACAAAATACGATATTCATCAATAGACACAATATGTTTTATTGTTGTCGTTTTCTTTGTCTATACAGTGATTGTATTAATAGTCTCTTTTCGAGACATTTGTCTATACAAATATATCACTTCTTTCGTGAGAATGATCCATAAGATTTGCTCGCCTAACTAGTGTTGACGCTGTGGTCTTCAGTAACAGTTGTCTGGAGACGATGGTCATCCGATAATCATCAGTGTCAATCAGTCTCTCTTCATCTTACCAACGATCAATTTGGGTAGATTTAAGACATTACTTACACACAGCTATCGAGTCATCATTGCAACGGCTTAAACTTAGACTGACACGCTGATTAAAAGATTTGGCTAGCTGCTGCCTACAGACGCGGATTACGGACGGCTAATGCAATTAGTGCACAGTTCATCTTGCAAGGTGTAAAAGTAAATAAATAGAAAAAAAATCATGTTTTTTTTCGATCTGCTAACTAGTCTTTTCGACTAAAGTACCTTTTTATGGTATGTCGTTCGACGACGAAAGAAAACAAGTTTGGTGAAGTAGCCAGTTTGTTTTTTTGTTGCTTTTTTTTTCATTGGCATACATGGTCAACATCTTTTGCTGTTAATAGAAGACTAAGAAAAGAAACAGTATTCTTGTGACAACTTCCTAAACATATCTTCTAAAAAAATCGATGAAATCAAAAGTATAACTTTATATATAATGCTGTATATTGAAGGTTGGAAATTTCAGCTAGTGAAGAACAATTGTTATATTTCATTTGAATGTCCTTAGAAATATTCTAAAACAATTGGAGTAAAAGCTTGTCTGGCAAGGTCAGAAGGTCAGATGTTATAAAAACGTGAGAACTGATGAAATTTGGAATTGAGCAAATTGTGAATCACTGAAGAGTAACTTCATTGACAAAGTTTTTTAAAAAGATTTTCTAAGTAAGGTAAATAGACTGGGAAGCGAGTCGAAGTTTACTTATAAAAATGTGATTTTATAAAAGTACGAATGTCAAAATAATGGTATCTTTTTCTATTCCCTACTCTGCAAACTTATGATATATGAACTTGAATAAAAGTACAAGCTGTCAATTTTTAAATCATCTCAGAGTTACTTCCATTGACTTGAATTAACCACAGTTTGGTTTGTTTCTTTTAGCAAAAAGCCTTCATTTCCACATTTACCAATGTTAAGCGGAATAGTCCTAATCCATTCTCCAGTGTCCATCTTGGAGAGTTTACAACGCCACCGCGTTAATCAACATCCACTAGACGATCGATTGATCAGACACGACAGGGATATCCATTAAAACAATGTTATGTATTATAAGAAACACACACACATATAAATAAATATTCTTTTAAAACACCCGAATACACACAAATAAGAATTTAAGATAAACGTCAAGAAAACAAATTTAATGATTTTTAATAAAACATATTTGCATCTTTTACGTGGTTTCCAAAGGCAGTTATTCTTTTTTTTCAAATTTGAATTCTTAAGATTCTTTCGAAAAAACTGTTTTTCTACTTTTACAACAAATAAATGTAATACCTTTACATTTGTTGTGAAACACTTTCGATCTTTGAAAATAGATATGTTATCCGAAAAATTTAAGATAAAATTCAAGAGAAAATTGAATGTTTTTTGATAAAAACATATTTGCATCTAATATGTGGTTTCTTAATACATCCATTTGGCAAATTCTCTGCACGGATGGAATTTTTCTCTGGTGTTTATTATTTTTGACAAAGGGAAGTTTCTTTTCCCGAAATATTAAATAAATGATTTTTATAATCACCCGGACATCAAACAAACAACTAACACTACACTTGCTGTTATGTAAGATTTAAAAGAAAAATAAATAGTAAGTCACATTTCATATTCGATTTATTATTTTTCTTCCTTCCAGCTTACATCTTACCCGGAATTTGCATTGCCCACAGTCTTTTAAAAAAACACACTACTACTATTCCCAGCAATGCTAAAAGCAAACTACCATTCTCTCTCTATATATATAATAATTTGAGATAAAAATGTATAAAATAACTAAAGAGAAACATTTTTTTAATATAGGGTGGACCCCCAAAATGTCACTCATGAAATTGTTAATAAAACTTCACAATCTTTGCTGCAACTCAACCATATTTGGTACAAATACATTTAAGTGTATGCCTGAATTATCTGCATAGTGTCATTCACAGATGCCCAACAATTTTTGTTTTATTGTCGTTAATGGTCAGCCTTTGCTGATACGACGTGCAAATTTATCAACACCTCTGACGCACTCTTCTCTTAACACTCTCCTACTTTTTGCTTTTCCTTAATAGTCTGGAAATTTGTTATAACAATATATTTGCTATAATACCATATATATATATATATATATATATATATATATATATATATATATATTTGTTATTGTTTATTTATCTATGGACGTATACGTTTCGTCTCTTTTCAATCGAGACTCATCAGCATAGAAGTATAACTATTCACTATCGGTCACACGATTCATAACCCTGGATTACAAGTATTTTTCAACCCAAATCAAACGTCGTAAACCGATCGGCCAATTCTGAATAGCTTATAAACAATGATAATGTTAACACATTTAAAGCGGCGAGACATACAGGCATTCAACTTCTATAAGAGAAGGAATGATGCATATAAAGCAAGTGACGTCACGCTGTGTTAGTACGTCCATTTACAGTGCTCTACTTTTTTACGAGGAGCTTCAAATATATATATATATATATAAATGATAATTTATTTCATTTTGACTACAAAATTGATTTTGTTTCACGAGAGTAGTTTGAGGGACTCCCGATCATCAGGCCTCGAAATAAAATTATGCCTGTGAAGATAGGATCCTAATCACCCAAAGTGTTTGCAGGTGATAGAAATTTAAAATAAAATCAAAGATGAATAAAACAAAAATATAAGTAAAAATAAAAAATAAATGTGCTTTCATATTTCGACCCTCCCAACACCCGGCCATATTTGCGTTCCCTTCCTCTCTTTCTGTTTCCTTCCTCTGCCTCGTGTAGATCTTATCTCTGCCTTCAATTCTTATATTTTATATTTTAATATTTCCATCTTCTTTTTCTCTTTCTTTTTCTTTTTACTCATATTTTTGTTTTATTCACATTTAATTTAAAATTTCTATCACCTTCAAAAACTTTGTGTGATTATGATCCTATCTTAACAAGCATACTTTTATTTCGAGGCCTGATGATCGGGAGTCCCTCAAACTGCTCTCGTAAAACAAAATCAATTTTGTAGTCAAAATGAAATAAATTATCATTTATATTTATGCTCTATATTTCTATTGAGCACTCTCATAAACCCGGTTACACTCCCCTGGATTTATACCCTGTGGATCTATACCATACTCGGATTATATATATATATATATATATATATATATATATATATATATATATATATTATATATGTGTGTGTGGGGGGGGGGGTTAAGATTCGCAGGGTGTGAAGCCTATACATGATCACACCTACTGATGAGACGATTAGAAAAGTGACCCCGCGATATCATTGGTGGTAAAACGACTGATGTACACGCATGGCAATAACAAGTTAGGCATAGACTGAAGTGTATTTATACCAAATATCGTTCAATTGCAAAAAAGGGTTTTGATATTTTTTGAGAGGGGGATCACTGTGCATAAAAGAAGTTAACATTCTTGAATAATATATCACTTGCTAAATACTCCAATAAATACAATAGCTGAAACCGACCGACAGTCAGAGAGAACCAATCGTCTAACGCACGTAATTGGTTTATTGACAGCACAGTAAATGATACCTCCATTTTTACTCGAAAGGCCTAATCGTCATAAAGAGAAGCAAAAGGGGTGACTTTTAGTCTAGCTCCTCCAACGGGATGTTAAGACTTTGGATAAGTAGTATAATAAGTTTTAGTAAGTGTATTGGTTCCAGTGCCTCAGTGGCTTCTACTGTCAAATGTGATGCTGTTCTACCCAATAGTTTGCAGAGCCTATACGTGTTTCTAATTAGTATAATATTCAGTTCAAACATTAAAAGTAATGTGCGATCAAAGTAAAATATATTATATACTGAAGCACAATTAATCAACGTTTTGTTTCCCTAAGACATGTTTACTATACATATTAATAATACAAAATACTTGTTGATAACCCGAAATACATGTTAATAATACAAAATACATGTTAATAATACAAAATACATGTTGATAACACAAAATACATGTTAATAACACAAAATACATGTTAATAACACAACATATGTGTTTATAACACGAAATACATGTTGATAACACGAAATACATGTTGATAACACAAAATACATGTTAATAACACAACATATGTGTTTATAACACGAAATACATGTTCATAACACGAAATACATGTTGATAACACAAAATACATGTTAATAACACAACATATGTGTTTATAACACGAAATACATGTTGATAACACGAAATACATGTTGATAACACAAAATACATGTTAATAACACAACATATGTGTTTATAACACGAAATACATGTTGATAACACGAAATACATGCAATAAGACTAACTCTAAAACAGAAGTACTTTGTTACATTAGGACCCACGCTATCGTTGGCCATGACCCTAATGCAAACTTTAACTCCCACTTTGACCCTGACTCTGATCCTTACCTAACGACGGGGTCAAGGTTACCTCGACTCCTAATGAAACAAAGCACTCAGAAGATGTAAATATTCCATTATAAACAATAGACCAATTTCAGTGGAAACATCGGGTGTGCTTGACCCCGAGACTGTTAAATTTTTTCAGGACATTGGGCGGAGGATTTCAACGTCTAGGCACGAGCCCCGTGAGTCAGTCTGGTTGTTCCAACGCATCTTCCTGGCTATCGTTCGTGGCAACGCTATGTCAGTAACGGCGGCGTCACTTCTGTTCTAATCGTCATCTGTTGACTTTCTCTTTCTTTTTCTCCTCCTCTCTATCTACCTATGTCTGTATATGTCTCTTTGATTCTCTTTCTTTCTCTCCCCCCTCTACCTATGCCTGTATCTGTCTATTTGCTTCTCTTTCTTTCTCCCCCTCTCTATCTACCTATGTCTGTATCTGTCTCTTTGCTTCTCTTTCTTTCTCCCCCACCGCTCTATCTACCTATGTCTGTATATGTCTCTTTGCTTCTCTTTCTCTCACATTATTGTTTTAGAAATAATTTCTAACTTCTTTTTAATTAGTAAAATATACGATCACTTTCCTTTTGGGTAAATGTAAAACAAAAATATATTTTTTAAATAAAATAAATATTATTAAACAGAAATATTATAGATGATAAAACAGTAAATAAACGGAACAATAAAACTAAAAAACAAAACAAAAAAATAATAGGGAATATAACTACAAGTATTCATATTATTTAGCCCATAACTGATGAAGGAGAGTCATACAACGATCAGAAATAGAATACTTTTTTTATTTTTGTCTATTTTTTTATAAGTTGACTGGCTTTATAAACTCACTTTCTCCTAATTCAAACGATTTAACTCGAGACAAACAGATGACCCAACAGATACCTTTCACATAAGGTTTCTTATTCGGCTTTTTTTTTCTCCAACGTCACCGGCTTCTGTGGGGGATGAAAAAAAACACAAAATAAATGTTAGGGTTCCGATCTATTTATTACTTTTCTGAGCTCGGACAAAACACGCGGACCATGATATTTATTGTCCATATATTCTTATTTTGTCAAATCCCATCAGAGCTGGCTGGAAGATGAATGCTGACTTGTCAGAAGTTACCATGGATATAAGTATCTGTTCCTGTGAATACTACACCCTATAGACCGGTATCGTCTTAGCCTTCGGGGCTTAATTCCGCCAGTCTATGGGTTTGTCCTGGGAGGGTGGACCTCCTAGAACTGCCTAGGAGGTCAACCCTCCCAGGCTTTTCCTTCTCACTCTTTGAGTAGGGGTTAGTTTATTGCTAATCGCCTGAGGCGCCCCTACCGGGGAATTCCGACAGGATTGCCCAGGCATTTTTTGAGGATCACAAGTGCTCTTCCTCTAGGGTGCTGACTTTTCAAATCTCACTTTCCGACCTTGTGTCACATTTTAATTTGTGGGAGGTAGATAAATACAAGAAGTTTCCACTTCGAATGTAGAGTTAAAGTCGAAGAAAATAGTGGGCGATATTGCTTCAGTTCACACAGGTGACGTCACAGAAATGTATGATCCATTCAAGTCTGGAACCGAACCGGCCCTCAATATCTAACATAAGGGTGGACACACTTCCTTTCTGTTTATAAACAGTCAAATGTGATAAAGAAAATAAAAAATCATGAGATTGGAATAGTCTATTATAAACCAAAGGGGATATTACCAATGAAGTAATATTATGTAACACGTAACTGTAACTGTAGAGTGAAGGGTATATAACGAGCAGAAAGAGACTCATTTGGGATTTTGCTTTTTTAAAATATTAAACTGGTTTTGCAAACTCGCTTTTTCGTGAGTTCAAACAATCAAACCCACGCTAAATGAGTGACCAAACGGTTCAAATTTTTCTAGTACATGTATATATGTGTATTCTCTTTGATATCTGGAAAGGCAATCTCAAAAGAAAGGATGGCAAAGTCAATCCATATAAAAATATACCAATTTTTATTTCACAAAATGTTAGAACAACGAAAATAACAAGTTAGTAGTAAATAAGAGTTCATTATAAATTAGAACGTTCCAAGGGAACAGAAATTGTTTCATCTGTCTGGTGTAGACGAGTTTATTTCGGTTGTCGCCGCGTGAATTTGCGGGTGACAGTGGTATAAGTTTAGTAGACTATAGTGGACAACGTATATATGCTTGCCATTGTTTAATCATTGGCATAGTATGTGTGAACTTGTGTGTAATTTCAGTGAGCACGATTGTGTGTATGGTGTTGCTGTGTGTCCAGTATTTTGAGTGTTCTTGTGTGTGCCGCGTGCCTTCGGTCAGTGGCCAGAGCTGGCTTAGTTACGTGCTCCAGTATGTCAAATCTGAAATAAAATGAAAAAGTGAGCAAAAGAATGGCTGATGTGTTTGGTTTAAATACCAGGTGCGAAATATTGTAACATGCGGAGGCAAGTATTTATGCGCCTTTGATTGGCTGAAAGAAAGTTTTGATTGATATCTTATCCAATAGTGATTCAATAACTTTTGACACCATCTGCTGGCTATTGCTGTTTCTATACGTTTTACGAGCAAACTAATATACGCGGCATCCTCATACATAGGAAACATAATTATTAAATCTAAAATATGAAGACAAAATTCTGAAAGATTTCACGTGACAACTTGTTTCACATTTTATGCATTTTAATTTTTTCAGACATTCATCAAAATGATGAAACTCGTGAAACAGAGTGAAGGATTAAACCTCATTTTGTGTTGAGCCGTCAGAATTTTGAAGAAGGTAAGATTCAATTTTATCTTTGACTTTATTTATTTATGAGTTATGCCTCTTTAGGTATCTTTTGTTTTAATTAATAATCCCGTTTCTTTAAACACTTAAAGACACACACACACATATATATACATATATACACACACATATATATATATATATATATATATATATATATATATATATGTGTGTGTGTGTGTGTATTAAAAAAGACAAACGGAAAAAATTTAAATACAGGAGAAAAACAAGAAACTAGAGATTTGACCGGTTTCGTTTATATTAACCAACGTCTTCAGAAAAGGTGAAAAAATTTTTTTCGATAGCAGCACAAACATAGGAAAAGGAACAAAACGCACAGCGAGATGTGATTGGTCCATACGAGAAATTTTGGTAATTATGAGATATTTTTGGCTAGTAGGTGATATATTTTCTCTTTCATTTGTTCGCACCGACGAGCTAGTATTGGGATTTTTATGACCATGTGAAAGGGAAAGACAAATGAAGACGCAAACAGAGTAGCGTTAGAAAGGGGACAGGGAAAAAGTGCAAAAAGACACTTATTTTAAGCCAGGATAAGCACTATAGTTGGAAGGTATATATATATATATATATAATGTGAGAAAGGAAGGATGAGAGTAATCCGACGTAATGAGAAATGAGAAAAGAAAAACAAAAAGATGTTGTTTTTTTATGTATTCATCAACGTTTCATCTTTATTTGTAAGACTTCTTCAGAATGATAATTTTAAGAAAATGTCATGCAAGTACATAGAAATATTGGGTTGACATGATGGGTTGATGATAAGTAGTAGCCACTATTGGGAGCGTATGACCAAGGTCCTGGCTTCTATAAGCTCGGACCTTGGTCCTGTGCTTTTGATTGTCTTAGTCGTCTTCAGGATTAGTTTGTTTTTGTTTAAATAAGAAGACTTGAATTAATTTTATTCTATCGTTTGTGTGTTTGGTTTTTTGCTTATTTATTTATTTTATTAATTCTTATTTTTACTATTATTTATTTATTTATCATTATTATTATATATTTCTATTATTACTATTATAACAATTATTTTTTTATTACTTTATTTTCATTTAATTATATATATATACATATATATATATATATATATATATATATATATATATATATATATATGTGTGTGTGTGTGTGTTCATGTATATACGTAAATATCCATAAATGTACATACACAATACACATACTCCAACCACATTTTCCATCAGAGCAAGCTAGAAATGATGAACTAGTGAACCTTACAATATTTATTTAATAGTGCTCAATCACAAGTGGAGCTGAATATGTACACACACACACAAACATACATACATACATACATATATACATACATATATACATACATACACACATAAATGCAAGCATGAAACTGATTATGTAAAAAATAACTTGACAAATAAATGCACCTCGTTAACCGACTAATGAGTATTCGGTATCATCAGACTAAGACACAACGTAAAAGAAAACCTTTATCGTTTAATATATATATATATATATATATATATATATATATATATATATATATGTGTGTGTGTGTAATGAAAATAGGAAACAAATGCCTTTGGAGACCACGTTTTGAGATGCAACATTTTCTTAAAAATCATTTAAATCTTTTATTTTAACTTTTTTCTTAGTAATTTCGAATGATAAAACATTCTTCTTTAGAGAAACAAGGAATAAATTTAAAGCCAATACTTTTGTATTTCGTGATGGAAGCTTATCTCCTTGATGTTAGCGGATACTTGGTTAGTATATGCAGTTTACTAATTGTTTCTCCTAATCGTTTGTGTTTCTTTATTTTTTTCTTCTCTCTTAATTAATTTATTGTAAGAGAATATTTAGATTTTTCGAAACATAATTCAACAAATGAAAAGTTTTTCAATAATTGGTTTTACGGCAAAATCTTACTATTACGGTCAGTTTCATCAAGATATTTTCTTTAAAGCCAAAAAAATGATTTTCAAAGTTTTATTTAATATGAAAATAAAAGTGACATTGCAAACTCACATTTTTCTGATTCAAACAGAAACAGTCTAACCCGAGCCAAAATGGGTGACCAACCGGGTCACATTATTTCTAATACATATATTGTGTGTATTTAGGCAGCATTTTCTCATTTATGCAAACATTGTTAAAAATAACAGAATGATTCTGTTAAATTATACCTTTTTTATTTTTAAATTTTTCTGATGGTCTTTTTTTGTATTAAGATAAAAAAAAATAAGAAATGTTCCATGGGTTTTACATGTTTCACGAACGTTTTCTATTCTTCGTCGAATTATCCGCAGGTGTCAAAAGCAAATGAACAAAAAAGCTGGAGAAAGAAGAGGATTTTAAAAAGACGGTGGAGAAACGCGCATACAACGTTTATTCGCGGAAGTAGTTTACGATTTAATTTCAGCAACGCTGGATGGCATCACAGAACAAAATCGTATTACGTTAAGCATTTTAAAATGTCACCACTAGTTTCGTATGTGATGTTAATTTTAGATTGTTGTCTTTTTATGTAGATAGCTTCCAGTTTTTTTTTCCAATTGGTTTTGGAATGTATAATTTTAGTGTTATTAACTAGAATCTGTCTTAAATCAGAGGGAGGGCAGTTATGTATTTGTAGATGTTGGTAAATTGAGCTAGAGTTTACAATATGAATGGTGAGGCGGGGGGATACGGTATTTTTACAAGCACTACGGAGGACTTCATGTTTTTGTTAATTAAGTTATTCTTAGATATTATTATGTAAGAAGATCCTGTATTACATTTTTTAAATTACATGGTTAATACTTATTGCTGTACCAATAATAGACAATTTCAATTCGTATATTTATTGCTGGGTGACTAGTAGAGGACGGTAAAAAAATCTTAAGATCTGATTTATAACAGGGAAAAATCTCTTTTGTGTCATTTATAAAACGAACTCTTTCTAAACAAGATAAGGTTTATCAGTAATTAAGTTGATAATAAATATTTGTTTACGGTCTTTGTTACGTTCGAGACAACTTCGCCATTTTGTTCACTTAATTATAAGATGACCAGCTTTTAAAACAATTCTGATTACTATTATTTTCTTTTTTATTTCTTTTGTTGTTGTTTTCTTTTGCTGTTTCGTTTTTTTTTTTAATTTCATTTGGCACTTAGTGTTGGTCACTCGGCTTTTCACTAATTCAGCGCTTTGAACTATTTCATTCTGAACCAAATCGCTTGCTATAAACGATTCAGTAAAGATTAGCCGCCATTTTAGCCAAAGTTGAGGAAAGTGATGATTTGCGCTCATTTTAACTAATCAAAAGGAACCGAGATTGAACCATGAGTCTGATTGGTCGAACAAGACTACGTGACATTTTTAAATAGTTAGCATTCAAGTCCAGTTAGTTGGCGAGTATCAGCGATGTAAAGCATTTGTTCTCAAGTCACCCAGATAAGGCAATAGTACGTAGAAGTTTGTAGGAAATTATTATGTCATCAACCATCTGGCCGTTTATGGTGACTCTGTAGAATTGCATGAATTATCATTTTGAATAATTAACATTATCGTTGTTTGTATGCGTCAGAATTACTTTTTATCTTTAATTCTGTTCTGTCGGAATTGTATTTATAATCAGGTTCTCACAGAAGGAAGACGAGGGAGTTTCCAATATTCCTAGTGGGAGTAGTTCGATGGATTCGAATCGGTGTTAGAAGTGTCGTGTGTAAGTGGGGCAACACATTATATTCTGCTCCCATTAGCGCAAGATTTGCTTCCCTTATAAAAAAGATCAAGACAATTTTTGTATTATAAAAATAATGCTTTTATTTCTTACTTAGATTAATTTACTAAAAACAAACGGGTCTCGAACCTGTTTCGGTTTAGTCACACTGACTCTTTCTTCTTATCTGCTAGTCTCCGTTTACTACACTCTCTTCTTTCCCGGGATTTTGGCCAAGATCAAAGTGTAGTATCTGTTCCGATGGATACTGCACCCCATAGACTGGTATTGTCTTGACCTTCGTGGCTTGATTTACGGCGGTCTATGGGTCTGTCCTGTGCAGTTCTAGGAGGTCCACCCTCCCAGGCTTTGCCTCCCCTCTTTGGAAAGGAGTAAGTTTATTGCTTACTGTCTGAGGCGCCCCTACCGGGGAATGCCGACAGGGCTGCCCAGGCAATTTTTAAATGGCCAGAGTGCTCACCTCTCGAGCGCTGGCTTATCTAATCCCACTTTCCCGACCTTGTGTCACATCTTACCTTGTGGGAGGTGGATAAATATAAAAAAGTGTAGTATCTGTTCCGATGGATACTACACCCCATAAACTGGTATCGTCTTGGCCTTCGGGGCTTGATTTACGCCGGTCTATGGGTCTGTCCTGTGCAGTTCTAGGAGGTCCACCCTCCCAGGCCTTGCCTCCCATCTTTGGGGAGGAGTAAGTTTATTGCTTACTGCCTGAGGCGCCCCAACCGGGGAATGCCGACGGGGATGCCCAGGCAATTTTTAATGGCCAGAGTGCTCACCTTCTCGGGCGCTGGCTTTTAAAGTTTCACTTTCCCGACCCGACATTGGGTCACATCTTACCTTGTGGGAGTAAGATAAACCTGGCCTCGTGCCTAACCTCCTGGGGAGGTAAATAAAAAGTGTAGTATCTGTTCCGATGGATACTACACCCTATAGACCGATGTCGTCTTGGCTTTCGGGTCTTGATTCCGTCGGTTTGTAGGTTTGTCCTGTGCAGTTCTAGGAAGTCCACCCTCCCAGGCTTTGCCTCCCCTCTTTGGGGAGGAATAAGTTTATTGCTTACCGCCTGAGGTGCCCCTACCGGGAAATGCCGACGGGACTGCCTAGGCATTTTTTTGCAGGCCAGAGTGCTCAAATTCTCGGACGCTGACTTATCAAATCCCACTTTCCGACCTTGTGTCACATCTTACTGCTGTGGGAGGTAGATAAATAACTCTCAGAAAGACTCCGTTAAATAAGCTTTCGTTGACGTAATCCGAAGTCAGCTCTGTCGTAAATGCATGTGACCCGATGTCCACTTCTCTGACAATACCATTCTTTTGTTGATCGTGCTTTTAAACCGAGTGGCGTCATAGACAAGGAATGTTTGCGATTTGTTACTTGTTTCAAAAACATTTTTTTACTTTTGCATTATTTTTATATTTTCACCCCAAATCCGTCAGTACACGACCTGGATTAAAACTCGCATCCTAACATTACACCGGAACACTGTACACCTATTTTTGACATTTATGTTGTGGTGAGTGTTACGTTACAAGAAAACTTATTTGCATCATCTAGGTGTAACGTTGTGTTACGTCCACAGGAAACTGTCAAGGCAACGTGTTTGCAACGACTATGTAACGTTTGGCTAGGACGAAAGTGTAGTATCTTCTATTTTGTCCTGTCAGTTCAACCCTACATAGTATAGTTGAACATCCAACTGACAATCTCATAAACCTACTGGACTTGGTAACTTTATAATAAAAAAACGTCTTGCGTCTATCACACTTAAACGTGAAATGTCATTTTCAGTGATAAACGCCGAAGTAGAATGGACGCATGTATAATGTATAGATTGCTGGTTATTAGTTGATATATTCGTTCACTTTAACGGACCTCCGTGTTTCGTTCTCTCTCTCTCTTTTTCTCTCTTTCTCTCTTTCTCTCTTTCTCTTTCTCTCTTTCTATCTCTCTCTTTCTCTCTCTCTCTTTCTATCTCTATCTCTTTCTCTCTTTCTATCTCTCTCTCAATTTGTCTTACTCTTTCTCTCTCTCTTTCTCTCTTTTCTCTTTCTCTCTCTCTCTCTCTCTCTCTCTTTTCTCTTTCTCTCTCTCTCTTTTTCTCTCTTTCTCTCTTTTTCTCTCTTTTTCTCTCTTTCTCCCTTTTTCTCTTTTTCTCTCTTTTTCTCTCTTTCTCTCTCTTTCGCTCTTTTTCTATCTTACTCTCTTTCTCTCTCCTTATTTCTCTCTTTCTCTCTCTCTCTCTATTTCTCTCTCTCCTTATTTCTCTCTCTCTCTCTTTTCTTTCTACATCTTCTTTCGTTCTATCTCTGTCTCTCTATCCCGTCCTTATTCTTCGTGGCTCTTGCTTTTGGTCACGTTTGCTTTATAAAGAGAAACACATAACCTTCATTTTAAATGTATATATTTTTTTTATTCTCTAAGCCGATGCGTGGCCTACATTGGCATTATTGTATGAAAAGAAATAACCTTTTCCCATTATGATGAGTCAATTTACAAAGACCAAAAGCCACTCGATCATAAGGGTCAATGAAATTGTCAGTTTAATGACGAACAATATTATGAGAGGATTGAAAACAATTAATGGAATGGATAACATTTGATTAAGAGGAAGGTTGGGCAAATATTTGCTGACATTGGACATGAAATCGACCATGTTTTAGTCTACAGATGTGTAGTCCCGTGGTAATGTGTTTCACAGATTGACAGTTCGTAGTAAGAAACTCTGTTCAAGGAAATTCGGTTTCATATTAGATATTTCAACTGCCTCTTCACTTAGGTTGAAGAAGTTTTAGATGAGGATTAATAATTGTGGTTATTTTGTCTTTATTATTTATCTTGGATGTTATTTTCACAATGTTCTGGCCGATATGATCTCCGACCTTCTAAAGGTGTGTCATGTCTAACTCGGGATCTTTGTATCATCTGTATTATTCAGACTACTGTTCTCATCTTGGATTTTGTTCTCACAGCGTCTCGGTCGATGTAAATTCCAATCTTTTCCAGATGCGCTTTGTCGAACTGTGAGAATTAGATCCAAGATAGGAACAGAAGTCTTAATAATACAAATTATCAATCTTCATCTAAAAACCAAAATTCCGAAAATTTGGGGGATCTTTATGTCGAACTTGGGAATCTGAACGGAATATCGAACAACTCTTTATTTAACCCACGGGAAGTCCGTTAGTCATGGACCCATAGCGGAACGGATAAATTGCTAAGAATATAATAATAAAACAATAATAAAAATTACTTAAGACTTCCAACCCTGTCGGCGGGGCGACGAATTCGAAGACTGCAACCCCATGCAACCTGTTGGACGTAGGTGGCGACCCGTGGTGCGTATCAACAGAGTTCTTGGTGGCTAGTCATTCGTACACTTCGGCCCTTACTTCGGCTAGATGTATTATTCGATTGTATATCTTCAAAAATCAAAACCTTATTTTTCCTTTTTATTTTTCGCTACAAATAGATACTAGAAGGCAATGGCTGAAGGTCAATAACGTTGAGTACAAAGAAGACTTACAATGCCATAGAGTAATGTTTTACACAGCTGGTACAATGTAGGAACTGTTCAAAAATCATCAGGTAGAGAATATAATGTACTTTTTAAAAGCAGTGGATCGTATATAGAAAATATATCTAATAGATCTAAATGTATATAAATCCAACTTGATTCGGTATTAAATGACCTGAAAAAGGTTGATATACCGTAAAAAAAAACAGACGAACATCCGACTTTTACTCGGTCGTGGCTGTCTGAACGAGAACAATCCATTGTAGATTAAATAAAGGGTTCACTTCGAAATTCCGTACAGATTCCCGAGTTTGACAAACATGTCCAGGTTCGACAAGACGCATATGAATAAAGTCGGAGGTTACATCGGCCGAAACGTTGTGAGAATAGCATCCAAGATGTGAATAATGGTTTGAATAATGGTCAAATAATACAAATATCTCTACAAAGCCATCTACCACCCATACATGGAGTATTGTTGTCACATCTGGGCTGGTGCACCATCCACTAGTCTCTCCGTCTTAGACAAGGTCCAAAAAAGAATCTCTAATCTGATAGGTCCCTCACTATCCACGAAGCAACAGTCCCTGGCCCATCGCCGTAATGTTGCATCATTGTGTTTGTTTTACAAGAAATTCAATGGAATGTGCTCCCATGAACTTTATGCTCTAGTGCCCCTTCGACGTAAATACCCTCAACCAACCCGACAAGCAGCTAAATCCCATCCATTCACTGTGGAGGCCCTCAGATATCGGAAAAGGTTCTTGGTCTTTTGGCTAAGATCAAAGTGTAGTATCTGTTCCGATGGATACTGAACCCATACTGGTGTTGTCTTGGCCTTCGGGTCTTGATTTACGCCGGTCAATGGGTCTGTCCTGTGCAGTTCTGGGAGGTCCACCTTCACAGGCTTTGCCTCCCCTCTTTGGGGAGGAGTAAGTTTATTGCTTACTGCCTGAGGCGCCTCTACCGGGGAATGCCGACGGGGCTGCCCAGGCAATTTTAAAACCCCACTTTCCCGACCCGACCTTGGGTCACATCTTACTTGTGGGAGTAAGATAGAAACTGGCCTTGTGCCTAACTCCTGAAGAGGAGTAAATCAATACTCCACTAGCTAATTTTCTCAAGCTGCCGGCTGTTGGAACTCCCTCCCTTCTCCTTGTTTCCACGACAGTACCGACATGCAGAAATGTAAAACCAATGTGAACAAACACTTAGCTGTACAGCTCCCAATTTAGGATGATCCCCTCAACGTTCACCTTAATTCTCAGTAGCCTCTTACGTTTTCAGTTGCAACTTGCCTTGTTTAGGGTGAATCGTGTTTTAGATGAGCATGACTACTTAAGTTCGTGCCTTGTCTCTTAGGCGATCGTTTCCTGATTTCGCTAGAGTAGATGTACAAGTGATTGACTGCTTGTCACGACTGCAAGTTGTCTGGCGAACAGTTTTCGAGTCTGTTCCGGAATCTGCTGACGTGTTCTTAATAAGATTCACAACTGTCATGACAGGAAATTGTCTAGACCTCGAAACACTGTATTCGTGGCTCAGATACGCAGGTGTAATACAAAGGAAAAGCAACTACTTACTAACCAAATAAACTGCCAACAAAAAGTTTGTCTGCACTCCATTATTTAAGGCAGAATAAAAAGATAAATGACAAATTACATTGGATATTTTTATCACGATGCTGATTTCATATTTTTTTAATAATAAACTTAAAATGTTTTTTTTTAACTTTTCTACCACCAAACAAGGCATATTGCCACTGAAGCGTAATCAGCTACTATGATAGAGGCCAGATTAAGGTGGGGGGGTTAAGAGCTGGACAGTAAGATGTTTGTTCCCATTACATTTAAATTTATATATGTTTGTACGAATAAGGAAACAAGGAACAATGAATGATTTCCAAACGCAAGCGGTCTGAGAAAATAAGATATCGGAGTAAACAATATTCCTGCATCTTGAGATCTCTGCAGTGAATTTGTGGGATTTTGCTTCTAGTAGGGTCGATAGGAAGTATTTACCTTGGGAGGGGGGTTACAAGTGCAGTGAGTTCATCAGAGCAGATTCGAAACCTGTTCGCCAGCCAACTTGCAATCGTGACAAGCAGTCAATGACTAATACATTTACGCTAGTGAAATAGTAGAATCATAGAAATATAATTATGGCAACTACCCAAACACGTTTGTGGTTCCTTCCCCAATGACCGAGGTTCGAGCAAAGTCATAGTCAGCCGCATTGATGAGCCGCAATACCAGCGAAACACGTGTCCCTGGATAACTATTTTATATATAAATAAATATCAGTAAATAAATAATACAATATATATATATATATATATAATGTACACGTTCCTTAAAGTAGGCCGATAATGTATATGCAGTGGAGAACACTCGTGCGTATGTGTAAGGAAGACAACTCCATACGCTCAAGGTGGGCGAAATATGCCATTAGTAAATTATTGCTAAAAACAATAACAACAGAAAGTAACTTTATAGACGATAAATTGTTACGTAATTTCCAACGGGTCTCTAAGCGTAACCTTTTTTTCTAGTAGCTAATAAGCTTATATATAGGGTTGACGGAAATAGTGGATACCAGCACGGACTGACGATTCGGCATATGTGTAAAACTCCTGTTTGGTCATAGGACCACGTTCGTCAAGGAGGTTGGAAATCTTCACGTGGTCCATCCCGTGAGTATTTTTTCTTTTGCTTTAGATATTTAACCCCAAACAAGGTAGGTCGCCACTGTAGACGTAAGGGGCTACTGAGAATTAGGATGACACCGAAAACCTACTCCCTAGGTTGAGAGCTGTGCAGCGTGATGACTGTTTACATTAGTTTTAACATCTGCATGTCGGTACGGTCTGGGAAACAGGAAGCAGGGGGGGGGAGTTCCGGAGGCCGGAAGAACGAGCTAAGAAGTTACTGGAGTAGAAGGCTCTCCAGCATCTGGTAACCTCCACAGTGAATAAATGTGATTAAGCTGATTGTCGGGTTTTACTAGTGTATTTGCGTCGAGGGGGCACTAGAGCAGCTAGTTCATCGGAGCACAATCCATTGAAGTATTTCTAAAACAAGCACAAAGATGCAACATTGCGGCGATGAGACAGGGACTGGAGCTTTGTGGGTAGTGAGGCACCTATTAAGTCGGCGATACTTTTTTAGACCTTGTCCAGGAGGAAGAGACTAATGAATGATGCACCAGCCGAGATGTCACAACAATACTCCATATGGTAGCTTTGTAGGGATACAGGATAATGTCAGATGTGAGAAGTTTACTAGCACGGTAGAGGGAGCCCACCTTCTTTGCTGCAGCCTTGGAAATGTCTTCAATGTATTTGTTCCAATTAATGCTACCTGTGAATGTTAGGCCGAATAGTTTGAAATTATAGTGGTATTTGCCATGGCAGTCGGTGATTGAAGACGTTTCTTGTAGTTATTGAAGGAAAGTTACTTTGTCTTTGCGGCATTAAATGTTACCAACCATTTATGTCCACAATCAACAACAGTCTTGAGGTCACTTTCTAAGGATTCTAGCCATTGCCTCGGATATGTACGCGTCCGTTTTACCAACATGACGCGAGTAGAGCGTGGTGTCGTCAGCAAATATACATATCCCAGACTCTGTCATCAGGGAGATCGTGTATGAAAATCAGGAACAATAAAAATCCAAGGATGGATCCTTGGGGTACACCAGCATTTGTGTGATGTTATTTAGATAAACAGCCACCGAGAACAACATGGATCTTTCTTTTGGTTAGGAAGGATCTAATTATATCAAGTAATTGCTCAGTAATACCGTATGAGCGTATTTTTAGAAGCCTTTTACGCCATACCTTGCCAAAGGCCTTGGATATATCAAGCGTTTCTGCCCTAGATTCACCTGCCTTGTCCAGTGTATGATATATGCGTTCAGAGATGACCGTTAAGATATCCGTAGTAGATCGTGCACTTCTAAATCCATACGGGCGGTCAGAAAGAAGTTTTGCATTAACTAGGTGCCGGACTATCGCTAAATTGATAATGGATTCAAAGATTTTGGGCGGTAGTTCTGAGGATCAGTTCTATCACCAGAATTATTGAAGACTAGTACCACAGAGGCAATTTTCCAGCTATCAGGGAAGCAAAATTCAGCTAAGCATTTGTTGTAGAGTTTGGAAATGGCAATAGCCAGTTCAGTAGATAATTTATTTATTACAATTACCGGTACAAGATCAGGCCCACAGGCTTTGGAGGTGTCGAGGTTTTTATGATGATTCTGACATGAGATGGGGTTATGACAAGGTTTTTAAGTGTGGCTTCGGTCCGCAATGGGAAATTACCGAGGGGATGGTTTGCTGAGTCAAAAGCGGAGTTTAAGGCGAAACGCTGGGAAAGTTTTCGGCCTAATTAGCTGCTGTTCAAACGACATCATTGTGGTTTTATAGTGGGGGAATCGTTGATTGTCCATTGCTCACCACACTATTGTAGATTTTCCAGAAATCGCGAGTACCTAGTTTCTGTGACCGAATGCGTTTTTTGGTTATCTCTGTATACCTTTTCTTTGCTTCATCTATCATTGAATTACAATTATTTCTTGACTCTATAAATTTATGTCTATTCACAGTTGACTTATGACGGCCGAACATTCGGAATGCTTGCTGACTCTCAGCAATGGCAGCTGCACATTTCGAGATGAACTATTGAGGAGAGTGGGATTTGATGAAGAATTTTCGAATAGGGAGATAGGCTTCAATGTCTGCTTTGACCCAGTCAGTTAACTCATTTGCACACTAGTCAGCAGGGAATGAGAAGGTTTCCCTCCATGGGGCGTCGCTGATGTGATCTCTGATGGACTCAAAATCAGCCTGCTCGTAGTATCTCGTTATTTTGAGCAACGGCTAATCAACTTTTGGACGAGTTTTTAGAGTGATATAAATCATTACCACAATAGGATCAGCATTCCCGAGCGGACTATAGGATTTCGTCACACAAGTCCCTCGGGCAGTTTGGTCAAGAACAGGTCTAGAAGTGAGGCTTGCTGGTCTACTAGATCAGGGATGCGGGTCAGGAAATCGACAGTCTGTGAGAGGGGGTGAGCTAAGGATAAATTATACGTAGAGTTACCGGCTGCGTCCGTAAATCTAGAGAATTCCAATCAGTCACGGTGGTGTGCATTAAAATCCCCAAATACATGTATCTGGGCATTTGAGTTGAGTGAGAGTGCTCTATCTATGCTTTCAGCGACAGAGTTTAGCAGGGTACAGCCTTGTGTCGAAGGTGAACGGTATAAGAAATATAAGTAACTAACACTGTGATGTAAAGTCAATCTAAAGCACATGTAGTCTTTGTCATCTGATTTTAACCTATGTTCTCTAGTTAGGGGGAGGGTGTTCCGAAAATAAACTCCTAGCCCATGCATATGTGTGTCAGTCTTTATGGTATAGTGGGAGGTAGTCAGTCATGTCAAAGTGGTGAGAAGAGGTTGCGGATTGAAGGTTCGTTTCACTTATTACTAGGATATCCGGAGAGTTTGTCAGGGGGAAGGTTTCTACGTCGTTTATGCTGGTTCTAAGTCCCCGGATATCATTGAATGTTTTTTGTTGGGTGTCTGGTTTAGGTTAGATTTATTTTTGCAATGACATGTTATTTTTTTATATAGAGTGGGGTGGACAAGGTGGGTGCTTATTACGTGGCAGTAAGCTCACACAACCAGCCCATTAGTCTCGACCTGGTGCATGGGGATTGTGGCCTCGGGAAAGCCCACCGGAGATAACTGTAGGGTCACTTTCCATGCGCGACATGGCACATACAGCTACTCACGGTATTACACAACTGATGACGGAACAGCCGTTCTTAGCGCTATCTAAGAGTTTGGGCTCCTGTCCTGTCAGTAGGAAACAGCAGCCAGAAAAGATGTCTAACCTGTACCCTCAAACTGTCGGAACAAGAGCGACCCAGACTGGTCATGTAGGACTTAGTGACGAACAAACTTTCTTCAAGTTTCCCAGATAGACAGAAAGAGAGACGGTGTTCATTGTCTTAGTCAGGAAACAAGGCCAAGCACTGGGTGCATTTGGTCGTCCCAACGCTGGTACCTCTGCGCCTGGCTAATAGACAGAGGAGGAGTGCAAAGTCCGGGCGATAAGCAGAACCCATCTACTCCTTAAGTAATTTTAGGTTAGCAAACTGGATATTTTGTTCGAGATTCCAGCTCTAGGAAAGTTGTCGATCAGGACTAAGGAGGCCTCTCTCCGAAACGGTTGCTGCCTCGACGTAAGTTGTTAGTAGCAAGGTTTTATTATCAGAGATATTTTTCTCTTAGTTGGATGACCTGACAAGGTCTACGGTTCCAACGCACAGAAAGTGAAAATAACCTGCGCCCGTGTACTAGTCGGGTATTTCCAAATACCATATATATATATATATATATATATATATATATATATATATGATGTATATATGTAGCTAGAATAAATTAGACTCCATAGGGTACAGAAAGTTGAAGATAAGTTTCCCTCTCACAAGTAATTACAAATAAGATAAAGACAGCCATAACTTCACGCCAGATGGTGGGGTTAAAAATTACTTAAGTATGAAATCAATAGACAAACAATAAAACAGTATATATAGATAAATAGATCAAGAATTAAGTAATTTAAATAACACACATTAGAATTTAGAAAAGAGTAACATGTGAGGAGCCAAATAAATAAGATTAATGGTGGGCGCTATCCATTCTATGGGTGGTCGGATCTTTTCCCCTTATTTTTAGCTACCTATGCTTTAGAATTTTTCTTTTTTATCATTTAACATTGAATCAGGCATTTCTAAGGCAAGTAGAGTGATACTGGGAAACTGATTTTATGGGGAAATAATTTACTATTTATAAATAAAAGGCACACTGAATAAAACAAAAAATAAAATAAAACCACAGAAAATAAATCCAATTAAATTAGATAACAATTTAGAGCATACAAAGAAAAACATAGCTGGATTGTGATCAAAAAAGGCATTTCTACCCACACTGCTAACCGTTTACGACGATGAGGCGATTTTAGGATGGAATACATCGCATCCGAAGAACATGGGCATGCAGATGGACTGTCAATATCTATCAGCACTTAAAGAGGAAAAGATCTCAGGTGTGGTGTTAAACACAATCAGGAAATTACTTGTTACATTGGAACAAATAAAAAAGGACACCGAAAAAAATGATTTATATCAAAAATAAAGGATCAGACGAGATTGAACGAAAGAAAACGGGAACCCAGATTTCACCTTTCTCAATATGCGACAACACTTTAATTTACGCAGATAGAATTGTAATACCTCAATCTCTACATAAAGTTATGCTGAAAGAATTTCATACCGGTCATCCTAGTATGTCTCGGATGAAATAAATCATGCGATACTACGTATACTGGCCAGGAATGGATAACAAAATAGAAAGTTTTGTAAAACTATGCCGATGTTGTCAATTGGCTGCAAGGGCGCCTCTGGTCAAAACAAACCGTTGGCCAAAAACGGATTTGCTGTGGGCACGTTTACATATAGACTATGCTGGACCGATTAATGGATAGGATTACTTTATCTTGGTGGACTCTTACTCGAAATGGCCTGAGGTATTCAAGTGCACGCATCCTACATCTAGGAACACCATCAGTGCATTAGATTAAATGTTAACTCGTTTCGGGGTCACTGACACTGGTCAGCGAGAATGGTACGGCGTTCACAGGAAAGGAATTTAAGGTTTTTTGTACTTCCTTGGACATTGAACACATTACGACATCAGTCGTAGATCGAACGGTCAAGCTGTAAAATTTGTTGACACGTTTAAGTGTGCCTTACAAAAAATAAATATATAGACACTGAAGAAAAGACTATCCAGAAATGTTTAGCAATTTATAGGATGACTCCTAATGAAAACGCCGATGCGAAATTGTCTCCTGTAGAACTTATGTTCGCAAGGAAAATACGATCGATTTTCGATAGATTGATACCCGATCCGAAGAAAAAAGTTGCTAAAAAGGAAGACGATGGAAACATAATAAGATACTCTCTAGGAGATACAGTATATTTCAAAAATTTCCAAGGTGGAAAAATTAAAATTGTGTTGAAACGATCGTACGCCAAATAATCCTTGTGATTGAATTCTTGGAACTCATATAGATAACTCTCTCTCTCTATATATATATATATATATATATATAATTATGACAATATAAGTATCTGCATATACTATCAATACCTTAATTAGTATTCTCTTCAAAAAAGATTCAGCTCGATGATTGTCAGCCAGAAACAGCAGAACTGATATTAATATAATAACGTTAGTTGGCTCACCTCCAGAGAAACGAGTAGTAAATATACATCTCCCAGGAATGTTATGTTTTTGAAAATGTAAGAAGATTAAAATAATACAAACCATGGTTATTAGAATCTAAAATGAACCTGTCTTATATATAATATACATGTGTGTGTAATGCTTATAACGAAAATACTGCAGATAATAACAAAATAAATATTAAACCGTAATAGATAATTTTATTAAACAATATTTTCAAATTCACTTACATAATTATAAAAATGATGATTACGAAAAGAAACCCTGACTTGTTTTTTTTTTGCGAGTCATTACAAAACAGGTGAGCTGGAATAGGTAACCGTAAAAGGATATTACCGCTAAGTAATGTGTAACTACGCATGACTAAGACAAGTTCCGGACTTCTTCTATTGTCTGTAATTTATAAACTTTATTCTTTTGTAAAACTTCCGCGGAATAGATTACGGATGTTTAGAACCGGTGTAGCCCTATAAAAATATATCTATTGTTTCACTGCTATCTTTTTCCTTAGTTTTTTACGAAGATAAAAAAACTGACACATTTTTAGGTTTCCTTTCTGATTTACAATTTTTTATTTACCATTTTTTATTTACAATTTTATTTATTTATTCGGTATTATCATTTCTTTTCCTTTTTAGACAAATCTTTGAAAATCTGTCTGTAGTCTTGAGAGGAGTTGGCGTTTTTTTTTCCTCGATGGATTAGAAAAGCGTTATTGGTTTGTCGAAGCGAAAGACTTGGTTGACTTCGGCGGATTGAAAGGTAACACATATAAGCATTCGTTCCTGTTTATCTTGGTACAATAGAAATGGATGTTTGGGGAAGCCATAGAAATGGCAATGTAACAAGAAATTCTACCTTCTTTTATTTATAAAGAGTTTGGTGAAAAGGGGGCGGGAGAATATCGTATTGTAAGAAAATCAATTGATGGCGTAGAATTATATATATATATATATATTTATATATATATATATATATATATATATATATTAGACACACGCACACACATGAATCTCGCTGAAGATTATTATTAAACTATATTCAGAAAAGTAAGAAAAGCAAACTTTTATTGATTATATAGTAAATTACTTGTTGCCGTACAAGTATTCGTCTGTTCGAGTGATAAATAAAAGAACCTAGTAATATATATATATATATATATATATATATATATATATATATATATATATATATATAAGTATTTCATGTATCCACATAAAATTATATAAGGAGATATATTTTTTTTATGTATAAATTTTCAGTATTTACTTCAACAGTGCTCGATACGTAAGTAGAGCTAGGTAGTCAGCTATGAAAATATATTTATGGCAATTAAGTTACACAGATGTTCCGCGTTTCATCTCCTGAGGATTATCCCCCGGGTATGAAACACGGGAGCCTCTGTGTAGCTTAATTGCCGTAAATATATTTTGATAGCTTACTATATATATATATATATATATTTATATAAGGAAGTATTGTTTGAAGGCGATAAAATTCAGTTGGTTAGAGCACACCGTCGGTGTTCCCTAACCAACGCATTGTCATCATTTTATTACATATTACGCACAATGCTTCAAGCAAGCTACAGCATTCTTCTCATATATATATATATATATATATATATATATATATATATAATAGAAATTGGTAGTTTGCTGGAAACATTGCTGGGAGTAATAATGAAAGTTTTTAAAAAGGTTGAAAGCAATGCGAAGTTCCGGATCGCTGGAAGCTGTGAAGAACAAAACCGAAATAAGTCGGATATAGATTGAAAAGGTTTGTTTATTTTTCTAGACAGCAAGGGTGTTAGTTTGTAATATCCGGATTATCAAGAATAATTTGATATATTTCGAGAGATTTTTTTTTCTTTCTTTTTCCTCTCCTTGTCAAAAATAAATAAAAGAAAAATCCCGGATTCCGAGAAAATGCCAGGAGCGCTGGGGGGTTAAACCGGAAGTGTTCAGGGTAAAGTATTCAGAGGAAAATTAAATAGATTCTTTTTTTTTTAATATATATATATATATATATATATATATATATATATATATATATATATATATATATATATATATTTGTTCAAGGCACAATATTTTTAAATTGTATTAAATAGAAGCTGAAATTTAATGTAAAAAAAAGTGAAAACGTTTAGTAAATTTTAGAGGCCGAAAAAAAAGTAAATTGCTTTTTAAACATTTTTCTCGCTTTATTAATCGGCAGTTAAGTTCCCCATTCTTGCTCTTTCTTGTTAATTATGTGTTTTGTATACTAATGATTTCTCCTGACGAGATATTGGTCGAAAGACCTCTCGAGATAAAATTTCTGATTTTATTTAAAATCATATATGGACAGCATTTATTCTAGACATATTTAGTTAAATGCTACAAGATTATTACGTCTGCATATTTTCTCGTTGGTCCTTCTTTCGGGATGTATGATTAATGTTTGCATTTCAGGATGAAAGTGACTGATGAACTTGCCGTACTGGTTGGGTATCTTACTATCTTCCTTAACAATCTTCAGGAGTTAGATATCGATTAAAAGACATAAGCTTTTAAATATTTTAGTGATTGTTTCGGCGGGAACCGTTAATATTAGTTTGCGTATCAATAGTTATGAAGACATTTTAGGACGTTTTCATTGTTATCGAAATTAATTTTATTAAGTTTTTATATGTAGGGTTTTTTATATATGAAATTTTATTTTGTTATTTTCATATATATATATATATATATATAATATATATATATATATATTTTTTGCGCTTAAGAAATCAAACTCTAACTTCACACCCCTTCGAACATAATCACGCCCTTGTAACTTTTCAATACTTTAGACGCTCCTTTTTTTAGTTGTATAAATTAAAAAATAAAAATGAAATAAAAATAAAAAATAAATAAATATAAATAAATAAATAAATTAATAAAAATAAAAAATAAATGAATAAATAGAATAAATAAATAAAATAAAAAGTAAAGACATACTCTTTTCCTCTCTTTAATTCTATAAATACATATTCTTTTTTCACACTAACACGCCTGAAGATGATTTGAGGATATCAAATCGAAAGTACTCGCAAAGAAGATGGAACAACAAAACTACGGAAACTTCATACACCAGTTTGATCGAGGTACGAAGTTGACCATTCGGAAGATGGAAAAATTTTTTTAAAAAGATCACAAAGCAGAAACACTCCGTGCTATTCAACAACGTTTGCCTAAATGAAAACTTGCTGCCTAAATACACACAATATATATATATATATATATATATATATATATATATATATATATATGTATACTTAGGCAGCAAGTCAATATCCAAGCAAGCGTTGTTGAACGTCACGGAACTTTCTTGTTTGTAAATCTCAACCACACACCCTCTCTTTTCTTTCATTCGCCGTTAACGATACCTATAAAACATTAACTCCAGTCTTCTTATTTTAAAAAACCTAATCCTGACGACGACTAAGAAAGTCAAAAGCGCTCGAAAAAAATGACCGAATTAAGAACAATCGGAGAAGTACTATACGAACTGCCACCCGAAACCAGTAGGATAGCTCGACGATTTAAGAACCGCACAAAGAAGATTTACAGACGAGAAAGTTCCGTGACATTCAACAACGCTTGCTTGATATATATATATATATATATATATATATATATATATATATATATATAAATTTATTTGAATACTATAAAGATAATTATTTTATATTAGATCCTATCGTGATAAGGAGATGCTCTATATTGGGGATAGAGCATTGCTCTAGGAAATAGTGAAATAATGAAAATTTAAAGTTACATACTTTACAAGTTGATATTAATCAGGTGTTTAAACAAAGAATATAATAAAATGACCTTTAATCCATAAATTTCCAAAGAATTAATCTTATCTTCAGAAGGAATAAAATAATAAATAGCTAATTATGGATATGTATATATTAAGGCAAGTCTTGTTAAAGACCACGGAACTTTATCTGATTTGTGATTTTTTAAGTATAGTATAAAGAAATCTTATTTTTACTCAGTGAATTTTATGTCAAGATAAATAGCGAATTTAGAATTAGCTTCGAATATTGTAAACAATAATTTTACCAATCATTTTATTTGATTTTCACAGGAAAGGTAAACACAAATAAACTTCTTACAATAAAAGGCAAAAGAGCGAGTGTGGGTTAGGGTTAGTTAAGAAAAATATAAGATTTTAAAAAAATATGATTCTATATTTTTTTTTTTTTTTTGTAATTTGGAAACTACTAAACTTTTGTGTTCATTTGTTGATGAGAATAATTAAAAGGGGTTTTTGCTTCGAATATCATAAAAATTAAATAAGATTAACACAAACATTTTAGATTTTAATTACGTTTAATAAATAAAGCATTCAATTAGCTAATTATAAAAAGGTATTTTTCACAGAAAATGAGAAAAACTAATTTTTTAAATGTTGCATTTAAAAAACACTTTTTAAAGCGAATACGTACTCTTAGAATTACATAGCAGGAATCATGTTAGACTGTAAGTAATAATTCTTGTTTTTCTAAGAAAAAGTACGCTTTAAAATGAGGTATATATAAAAAATAATTAGCTGCGTCTGAAAGTTAAACGTGTCTCTTTAAAACTTGTTTTGTTTGTCGATTTTTGTTGATAGGACAATACAAATTACAATTACCTCCCTTGAAAATTAATGAAAACTTAGTAAAGTTTTATTTTAAGTCTATCAATCTTTTCATGAAATCGCTTTAATTAATATTATTAGTAATACTATAATATCTATATCGACAAACCTATTACGTATATATAAGCAAATATAGTAAATATTACGAATGAATAACGCAGAATAATTTATTAGAAACTGTTTTAAAAATAAGTATGCAAATTAAGCATATTAATATATTTTTTTTTATTTCTATATATACGAATTACTATATATACAGTATATGCGAATTACTATATATACAGTATATACGAATTACTATATATACAGTATATACGAATTACTATATATACAGTATATACGAATTACTATATATACAGTATATACGAATTACTATATATACAGTACATACGAATTCCTATATATACAGTATATACGAATTACTATATATATACAGTATATACGAATTACTATATATATACAGTATATACGAATTACTATATATATACAGTATATACGAATTACTATATATATACAGTATATACGAATTACTATATATATACAGTATATACGAATTACTATATATATACAGTACATACGAATTACTATATATATACAGTATATACGAATTACTATATATATACAGTATATACGAATTACTATATATATACAGTATATACGAATTACTATATATATACAGTATATACGAATTACTATATATATACAGTATATACGAATTACTATATATACAGTACATACTAATTACTATATATACAGTATTTTTTAAATATCATGTATCAATGAGTTTAATAACGCTAACTTGTTTTGATGTTAATATACTAATACTTAGAAGAATGGGTCGTTAATTTTAAAGCATTGGTAGGTAGAATTATTAATCTTGAATATAGAAGCTATTATCAATGCAAGCTTGTTTTACTTTAGTTTTATTAATTTTGAAATAAAATTCTCTAATCAGTTTCGACCAGTATTGTGTCATTTTTTTTTAAAGTAAACAAACTTTTTTTTATATAACGTCCTTTTAATGGCTGTATCAGCAAGGCTGGATCTGGCGGTTATGAATTCAAATTCTAGTTATCGAACGAAAAAGCATGGGAATGTTGGTATTTTAGAATGATAGGTCGTTCATATTTAAGCTAATCGCCAGAACCACCCCTGCGGATACAAACATTACAATGACTTTTTATATAAAAAAAGTGTGTTGAGTTTTTGAAAAATGGCATAATACTGGTCAACTCTGATGATGGATGGTTATTCCGAAATTGATAAGATTAAATGAAAATTAATTCATCTTGCATTGATAAAGGCTTCTATTTTTAATTTCAATAATACTGATGCTTATTTATGTGGACAGACCTTTCGCATTTATTCATTTACGATATATTGTTTTATTTAGATTGCCTGTTTTACAACATATAAACCGTCTAGTGGTGTATTTAATGATACCACAATACCCATAGTAAACAATTCATTGTATACGATAAGATGAACAAAAGTTGCTATTATGTTCATAACTGAGGAAAGAATTGTTTGTCTATACTTTTCCTAAAACTATTAATGCGTAAATTTCACAGATCCGATCAGATTTGAACCCGACATAGAAAGCCATTAAAACAGATGAATTAACAAACCAGTTCGGAGTTTAACCAAATGTGCTTAATTGGTCTTAAATTAAAGATGGCGGATATTTTAAACATCCGTTACGTTTTCATACATAAAATATTGCCGAGTTATGTTTTTATTTTAAGATGTAGGTATGAAATGTATGGTAAGCCTTGTAGTAATATCTATGCTATAATACACTAAGACAATTTCATGTATGTACGTATGTTATCACCCTCCACCTCTTTTTAAAACATAGGATCGCCTGTCATGTAGTAATATATATATATATATATCATAATACGCTAAGACAAATTCATGTCTGTACGTACGTTATCACCCTCCACTTTTTTTCAATATAGGATAGCCGGTCATGTAGTAATATATATATCATAATACACTAAGAAAGTGTCATGTCTGTACATACGTTATCACCCTCCACCTCTTTTTAAAACATAGGATCGCCTATCCTGTAGTAATATCTGTATAATAATACACTAAGACAATTTCAGTTCTGTACGTACTTTATCACCCTCCACCTCTTTTTAAAACATGGGATCGCCGAAGATGAAATGCAAAAAAAGTTGTTGTTTTTTATTTCACGCTATATGGTTGATGTGACGAACGGTAAAACTCAACCTAAAATACACTGTCTTGGTCTTCGGTCTACGATCAAAATGTAGCATCTGTTTTGTCCAAAGATCGTACAAAAACGTCGCCAGGTCTGCGTTCGCGCCAGACATCCATAAAATCGAAATATATCACAAACTCCTTCAAGGGTTTTGGGGATAGACCCCATTTCCAGATATATCATGAGATTCCATTAAGTAGGTACCTCCACTAGACCATCTGTAAGAAACTGAATATCAGGTGTAGCAGCCGACCCTGGGAACTTCTACCTGAGAGAACTGTTGGGAATGAGACATACACCATCCATTATGACTATGAAATCCCCACAGCTACCTATCTGGAAAACGCAGCTGTCAAACCTGACATTGTCATATGGAACAAGGAGAAAGAGTGGCAACTTTGGTTGAGGTCAGTTCCCCTAATGATGGGGGCTTAAACAGAGCTGAAAGGGAGAAAATAACAAAATATCAAGGTCTAATGTATGATATGAAAAGTAACTGGAATCTTAAAGAGATATCCATCATTCCAGTTATCACAGGAGCCACTGGACTCATGAAGAAGAACTTGAAAAAGTATTTGATAAGTATAACTAGTGAACCAAGTTCAAGAGAAATCCAAACAACTGCACTCTAGGGAACAGCCAGAATCCTGAAAAGAGCTCTCGGCTGGAGTCTGTTAATAGCGGTGATCGTATGGCATTTGGAAGGATGCCACGTCCCCAGCAACTGAAAGAAAATGAAAAGAAAAAGACAGAGTACATAAATAAGTATATTTCAGTTTAAACAAAGATGGTAGTCATATCGTAGGGTCTCCTTACGCGCTGGACCTTAATAGAATGCAAATATGTCACGAACTCCTACAAGGGTATTGGAGATAACCCCCACTAAATGGATATATTCTGAAACAACATTAGAGAAGGGTACAATTTTGAAATTTCCACGAACTCCGTATTATTATTACAGTATAATTAAAATATTACCCCAGAAAAAATGTTTTGATAAAGATTATTTCAAATAAGGTTTCGTTAATAATCTCAGGTCCAAACTTGCAATAAATAAAAATTCAAATCCAATCATACAATAAATAGAGCTTATTATATATTTATAAAGATTGGAAATTTATAGCAGACGTCTGTTTACAATTGTTTCAAAACCTATTTATTGTAGAACCTACTTATAACAAACAAGATTCTGATTTATCACTTCTATTTTCATACTAAAATTCGAAACAATAAATTAAAAAAAATGAGAAACTCCGATCAGAAATTATATGTAAAATAATTCTGATAGAACAAATTAATCGTCACATTTGAAACAATGTTTTCTTAAGTTTCATCGACCATCAAAATCCTCGGCTTATATCAACAATAGATTGTGAGTTTTGATGGCAAAATAAACTTTTAAGAATGTCATTTTCCTTGTGGCTACAGCTTCCCCATCAAGTAGAACGCCAGATACTTTGTGTTTTCTCCCTTCAGTTTATTTACTTATACGTATATTACATGTTTATAGTCTTGCGAATATACATTCTTCTTTTATGGGTTTCATAGATGAGTTTCTCTGTTGATGTTGGTTAAATACACAGAAAATAAGTGAACGATATCATGCTTTGGAGTAAGAAAGACTAACGGGCAAGGAGAGGAAAAAAACGATAGTAATAAAAATCAAAATAGAGAGAGGGGATGAAAGTGAGAGCACTGAATTTACTAGCTGGTATTAAGAAATAGACATATATATATATATATATATATATATATTTATAAGATAGAAGAAGTAAGAGTGATAAACATGTACGAATGTCCAGATTTATTTCAAACTTCGATTGTTCAATGCAAGGTATATTCTGTAATAAACTAATGTTTATTATTCTTTCCTTAAGCCAAGGCTTTTCAAAGATCGAAATCTTATTATCAGAGGAGATATACAGATAGATAAATTGGCTGTGGAAAAGCCAAAGTTCAAACATTTGAAAAAATATTATTAAAAATGGAGTGACAAGAGTTCGTGTAAAAAGGATATTTGGCTTGTCCAGATGGTAATTGTCCGTTGAAAAAGTGTCCAATGAAAATGAGATTTTGAAGAAAAAATCTTTTTCGTGGAGGCAGTATGGAGACAGTGTTCAAAGTGAAGTAAATCCAATGGTGAAATGTTGAGTTCAAATCGTAAATGGATCGCACTTAAATGGAATTGATATGAGAAATCTGGCAATTTTAAAAACTTCCTGGGCCATAGAAAAATAAATGACATTAGTGGTGAACTATTCCAGCGATTCTAAGAAAGAAACCTTAAGTTGAAAAGCGAGGCTAAATTAGGGGGTGGGTTGGAGAGAAGGGAGAGTGAAACATGAGGGAAGAAAGTGGTAGGGTTAGTTGAACTAGCCGTGGTTGCTGTTGGAAGGAATGGGGGAGGAAGGGTTCAAGTGATAAGGGTGTGGTTGGTAGGATGCGGGCGAGGATTGGTCATAGGTTAAGAAATAGGTCATTGAGTATAAAAAAACTTATTTGAAAAGAAAAAGAGGTGCCGTGGATAAAACCAGATTTGGAACGGAGGACAAAATAATTTCGACAGTTTAAGAGGGTCACCGATGCGGAGATTAGCATTCCAATGAATGGAAATCTGCAGTTTAAATGTTGAATAAGTAAAAGGGAAAGTAGAAGGACATATTGAATGGAATAGTTCACCACTAATGTCATTTGAACTTTGGCTTTTCCACAGCCAACTTATCTATCTGTATATCTCCTCTGATGATAGGATTTCGATCTTTGAAATGCCTTGGCTTAAGGAGAGAATAATAAACATTAGTTTATTACAGAATATACCTTGCATTGAACAATCGAAGTTTGAAATAAATCTGGACATTCGTACATGTGTATCACTCTTATTTCTTCTATCTTTATAATTGCTCTATCTCGTATATTGAGCTTAACCTTTTCACTATAAGTTCTATCGACTAAAAGTTTACTTTTAGTTCATATTTTATTCTATATTTGATTATATATATATATATATATATATATATATATATATATATATATGTAACCATAACTTTCATCCACAGTAGCAAAAACTATGAAACACACACACATACGCCCGCCCATGCGCGGAAACATCAAACTGTTAAAAATAAAACATTTTTCAAATAGAAAATATATATGAAGAGAGCTGCACGAGGCTTGAAACGCGTTATAATGTCACAAAATTATGAATTGATAAAATAATAAAATAACAAACAATTGTTAAAAAAGTTTTTTACGAATGTTGGTAGCCTCACTTATATATATATATATATATATATATATATATATATATATATATATATATTGACCGAACATTATTTTCCGGTGATGTTGTTTATAATTTTGTTAACGAACCGACGTTACCTCTAGACTCATATATCAAAATTGTTAAAAAGATTGTTCTTGAAACATACAATTTATATATGAATATTTTCATTTAGAAACTTAATTTAAATGCTACGTGGATAGCTGATTACACACGCACACATATATATATATATATATATATATATATATATATATATATATATATAATTATGAATAGTTGTGTTTACTTACGTACGTATAGGTTTCATCGTAACGAGAATCGTCAGTGTAGAAGATAGTTATTCAAACTGGCTGCCGAACTCGATCTTTCGGAACACGAGTTATGTTGGAATACTTGAAAACAAAATTTTAAATAATAAAATTTCTTGGAAGCACCAGACAAAACTTTCGCATTTCTCCACATAAAAAGATAAATATTAACATTTTAGTCATTCTTTTATACGTTTATATTTTTAATAAAACGGTATACAAATGAAAAATAAATTAATTCGCCTGAGAGATGGTGTGTGTGTGTGTGTTTGGAGAGCTCTTTTTTTAACTAACGATGGCAAATTGTTGAAAATCTAGTCAGTCCTTCAAAATGCTTGAAAGGAACATTTTAAACGCAAATGCGAAATGAAAAACAATAATTGAATTTAAAAAAAGAAAATGTGGCGTCGCTAAGGTGGGGAGAAGGCGAGAGAGAGCAGTCACCCTACTTCCTCTATATGAAGTGTTATTGCTTATGCCTCGTTGATAGATCTGTCTTTCTTGCCATTGGTGCTAGTTTAATCTAAATTTCTACACTTGAAAAGTAATAAACACATATTTTAAGAAAGGTTTTAGTAATTAATCTTTTTTCACTCAATCATTTTAATAGTGCATATATATATGTAGCAAAACTAAAATAATAAAATTACAAATGAATAACACCAAACATTCATTTTACATGAACTGTTTATAACATAGTTTTGCAAATTAGGCATTGAAATAGATGCATTCAGGTCTTTTATCTGTACTATGTATACAGTATTTAAAAATGTTATGTGACATTATTTATTAAAGTAATCGGTGTTGATGGTTACATAGGGGCGATAAATGGAAACCACTTTCGCATTTCTTCATTTATATATATTATTAAAATTAATTCCCCGAACAGAACAGCTTGTATGAGGTATAAGTTTGCGCTAGGCATACACTTTTAAAATCTCTGTAATTGTAAAGTCGTGTTTAGAAGCATTTTAGAAAAAGTCAGTGCAAAACTGATTTTTCCCTTTAAAATGTCGTATTAGTTAACTAATAGAATCTCGTAGGGCCAACATGTTAAACCCTTAAGCTGTGCATTAGATAGCAGGAGAGACTACACTCTCAAGCTTTAGTCGTGCAATTAGTCTAGGAGATGGCAAACTACGAAATAACACCAGTCATTATCTGCTTATGCATGCATGCATGGTATCCCGTCGTCCTGCTCTTCATCTTTCAGCTAGAGTAAAGCAATGCTGATTAAGGATGTGTGCGGTGGTGTATTGCGCAACACATGTTTCACTATAGACTCCCTTTACATGGGGTATCCATTGTCTCCTTAGATTAAAAGTATACCAACCTTTTTTTTCCAAAAATGTTGTTTCTATATACTTTCCACATTTCTACTAATGAATTACCGCTTATCAAGATGGAAATCCACTCGAAGATAAGGGTACATGAGATAAATGGGTTGTCAGTTGAATGATGAAGAATATTATGAGACGCTTGGAAATGATTAATGAAATGAACAAAGTTTGATTAATTTTGAAGACTGTTTATGATCAAGTATCTGTTGACATTGGATTTGAAGACGGCCATGTTGTAGTTCGTAGGGAATCAGTCTCGTAGTATGTGTTTGACCGATGGGAAGTTCTTGGAAATGAACTATGTTCATGGAAATTTGACCTGACAGAGGAATAAGAGAAAGTTCGGGTATTTTAACTGAAGTCAGCAGAAAGGAAAAACGGTCCAAAAACAAGTATACAACAAATAAATGTTACCAAAGGCAAGATAAGTTACTCTTCTTCTTATCTGGATAAGTTTTTTATGTTTTTTACTTCAATAAAACAGTGAGGTTCGAAAACATCACATTAGAATAAAAACAATGGCGTCAGGTCACCCCGTCAGATCTCGAGAATCGACCCCAAATCGGAATTTAAACAAAAACACAGCTAATAACTTTCACTAATCGGGCGAAAATTTTATCTTCAACTGAACTGTATATTTTATTAGCTGTATTTTTGTTTAATTTCTGATTTGAGGTCGATTTTCGAGGCCTCGCGTAGTGACCTGCGCTATTTTGTTATTGTTTTTCATTCTAACGTGATGTCTTCGCACCTTACTTTTTTATCTAAGTGAAAACCGCTTTAAAATAAGTAAAAACACAAAAAAAAATTATCCAGGTAGGTAGAAGAGTAACTTATATTGCCTTTAGTAACATTCATTTGTTGCATATGTTTTACCCCTTTTCTGTTCTGTTGACTTCAGTTAAAAATACATGAAAGTTCTTTTCAGTTGTGGTAGTTATTGTGTCGCTGAGTTGTCGACGGCGGTTGTGTTTCCATTATTCTCTGGTTCGCGGCTGTAATAGAATAACACATACAAGAACGAGAACCACAGAAAGAACAAAAGAGAAGACCAATGGATGGGCACGCTCCGATAGCTTCCTTTGTAAGAGAAAGATCGACACATCAGCATTCATTATATAGGGTAAGAAATAGGCGAGGAGGATATCTCCAGATTGTCTGATGTAAGGGGGGTAATTAGGATACTATTTGGATTCGCGTCTCTCAGGTGTAAACAGTCGGTTGCAGTTTCTAAATGTATGTTCCAACGAAAGGGTTCGATACTACAGTAGGGAGAAGAGTTAGAAAGTCTTACAATGAGGAACAAGACACCGAAGCTCAGTAAATCACGATAGTGTCAAGAAATACTAGCATCGTCTCTTTTGGCCTTTTTAGCTACGAGCAAAGTGTAATATCTGTTCTGATGCTACACGTCATATTTTCTGTTCTTGGTCAGTGAAGGTTAAATCCTTCTAAATTTGGGCATATTTTTAATTATTTATGCCTTAATGCAGAGTGCTCCTTTTTTAGCTGGATTTTCTTCCAAATTAAAAAACGGCATTATGTCTAATTCTGCCTCGTAAGTAAATTGGGATTAGCAACGTCTCTTCTGTGAGAAAGGCGCTGTAGAGAACAGAAGAGATTTTTACTAACTTGATTTTGCACTCTGTCAAGACAAGGAAGAATGCTTCAAGCAGTACCTCTGTGACAAAGTATCCGGGACCCATGGGGATCGGGTACCCTGGTTACGCGCTAGTATGCATCTTGGTGATGATGCTAGGCCCTGCGTAGAGACGAAGTGGAAATATAAAACTAGTATATATTTGACGTAGAAACGAACTTATTCAGACACCGGAAAGAAGGCGCCGGACTGTCTCGATTAGTCGTGTTTGGTAGTCAGCACCGACTGATCGTCACTACAACGAGGAGACAGTGTCCAGATGGGAAGTTAAAGATTTTTTAAATCCATGATCTCCGCGTTAATTCTAATAAATATCAACAAAAAGATATGGTTTTGAGTAAGGATACGCTTTGGATTTGCGATTCTGGAGGTCTGCTTTGATTTAACGGATAAGCAATTAGGCCTGTCATCGTTAATCACGAACTCGGTGAGAGATCGTCACCAGCTTTGTGGCAGGATGGGGGCAATTTTTTTAGCGATAACGCCGGGCCAGAAAGAAAATTCCATTTATTTTAAAGGCAGGGGAGTGAGGCGCCCGCGCCCGCCCCACCCCCTGAGAGAAGAAGAGACGCAGAGAGAAATATGGCAGAAAAAGGGGTGTACGACGATAGACCCCTTCAATAAGAGAAGTAGAGAACCAGTAGAGAACGAGGAGACAGGCAGACAGACGAACTCCCCATCGTTTTCTTAGCCAGTTTATTTGTGAGTAAACAACCACTCGTGAACGAATTTACATACGCACACAGAACCAACGAGATAACTTAGAGCAAACAACTTTTACGAATACGGTAGACATTAATCTAATGTATAATCAATTCTTTTATCTTATTAATAATTACTCTTCAATACAAAAATACCCCGACCGAGTTGTTGAACATTGTTCCTTTCCTTTTGTTCTGCTTTGAATAAGTTTTCGCCCTCACAGAGCCAACCGATTGCTGTTCGCCCAGTGATCGCTCGCTGATATAAACAGTTTCAACGTGGGAGTGTATTTGTAGCTGGACGAGACGACAATATCGGCGACGCGATGTCATCATCGTCATCGTCGCCATCCCGCCCTAGAGGAATTTCGATCGACATTTTTTTTATTGCCACTACGACGATCGTCTGAAGTGTGTTAACGGTCTGGCAAGACTGTGCGCACGAGTGGGGTTCATACCTCCCCATATGTGGTGTCGGTATTGCATCTCAGGAAATATCTGACTCTTGCATAGCTAAACTATTAACCAGCTAAAACATCGCCTGTTTTCTTATTTGTATTTTTCAGATTGAGTGAATTTAGAAAAGCATGTTATACAAAGGCATTGTCCGCGCGTGTTGTTGGCTGGTGGTTCTTGTCTGTTTACAAGAGGCGGATTTACGTAAGTAATTCTGATTGTTATATAGGTAAGGGTGGCAGAGGGGGTCTAAAAATAGGGGGAGCCTAAGCGGAAGTCGGAAATCACGTGACTTCCGCTCAGAAGAGCGGTTCTGTCTCTCAGCCTGAAAGCACCGACGAGAAGAGACGCTCGAAACGCCAGGGGGCAGGGAAGGTGGTGAACCCTGTAGCCAAAAATGGCCTTACTGTATATGCTATGGGGGTCTCTCTCTCTCTCTCTCTCTCTCTCTCTCTCTCTCTCTCTCTCTCTCTCTCTCTCTCTCTCTCTCTCTCTCCCTCCCTCGTACACACTATTTCCAGTTCTGTCATTGTCTGTTTTAAATAAAACTCTTTTTAAAAAACAAATCCGGCGTCCATGTGGTTATCGGTCGACGGCCGAGGGGCAGAAGCCAGCAGCGACAAAACCTGGGTTGCATCAGAAAATGAACCGGTGTGTGATGATGCATACACCTGCGAAAGTAAGCGGTATCCAACATTTTATTAACTTCTGACGCAACAAGTTAATAATCTAACCTTAAATTCTAAGTCGTCTTCTTTTCAGGAAAATGAATTATAACCAGTTTTTTTTTTATTATTGTGAAGTCACTTAAATTCTCACACAATTCTGTTTTGTTATTAACAATGTATTTATTTTAATCGCATTAGTTATGACATGGGGGTGCTAAACACCTGGGACATAATGTATATAAACCTGAGTGTACAATTCATCACCAGGGACGCGAAATGAAAACATAATAAATGACTTATCCACGCCAAAAAAAGATTCTAAAAATATGGTTAGTTCTTGTTTTGCGCATAAAAATCCTAATCCCTATATAACTTTGATTTCGTGTTAAAGCCGATTAATCATATATTTATATAATTATTTTTTTTTAATAAAGTTTTATTATTAGGGGTGGGACGTAATGGGTGAAAATTTCAGATTCATGCGAGTAGTATTTTTTGTGTTCATTTATACATTTTTGGCTATTTTACATCCATGAAAACTCTTTCACAGCCTGAAAATGGTCCTAAATAACAGTACTATATCAGATTTAACCATCTATATCCATTCATAGCTTTTGAGGGTGTTTTAGGACCTGCAATGTCGCATGAAATCACTTTTTCACCGAAAAATAATGGATTTTGAGTCCCGACTATTTTTGGCCTGCACCTTCTGAATTTTGCAAAATTTTCAAAATGTTTGAATGTTTAGTGTTATTTATGTATAAATAAACACAAAAAATACTACTCGCATGAATCTGAAATTTTCACCCATTACGTCCCACTCCTATTATTATCTACTGACATATATGTTTCACGTTAACTAGCACTCATTAGTGTGACTATGTATAACTGTATCGCCGGTCAGTCGAAAGATTCGAAGCCTGGACCCGAGTAACTCTAATCCAACGCCTTTTACCATTGACCCACTGTCAGAAACATATTAAACGCGAGACATATAAACCGTATATTTATTTACGAATATTCTAAGTCTAAGAGTGTTCGATCTGCCATGAAGGCAGAGAACTTTCACAATATTATTTAATTAAGAATTTTTCTATTTCTATTAAAGTGCTCGACTTGAAGGGAGCCCTAATAATTATTTTTTATAAATAAATAGTCATTATCCACAAACATATATGTTTTATGTTCACTACCAATCATCAGTGTGGCTATATTTAACTGTATTAGTGATTGAACGATTCGAACCCTGGACCGATTAACTCTAAACCAACATCGTATATAAGTATGTTTATGAAATCGAATATGAAGATGACATCCGACAGAATGTATAGACAAAATAAAATAGAAAAGTGGGCAAACCAGAAAATTCAAGAAAAAACAAAGCAATCGCATAAAAAAACATCTATTTGACTAATATTTTGTTTCCGTCAGAGTTGAACGAAGAACCTTCCTTTTTCACGAAAAGAAGCGAAATATTAGTCCACCAGATGTTTTTGAGTGTAATATTTTAATAGTGTGTGTGTGTGTGTCCTAGTTTTAGTTACCGGCGTTGGTCAGATTATAGATCGTTCACTAGCCGCACTGTCTATACTTATGGGAATCTAATATACAATTAAGACTTTGTCTGTTTGTCCCCGTACACATTTGGGGTGGGGTTACCGATTTAAACAGGTAGAGATAACTATGTACACTTTATGACACCACTAAAAGGTGACGTCATCAATTAAGGTACATACGGGGTTTGTTTTACAGCATATCAACATCTATGGCTTATTTAATGCTGAATAAAGTTGTCAAATATAATTCTAGAGGTAGAATAATTATTTTATAGTCTTCGAAAACGTTGCTCTTAGAAAAAATTGCCATTAGCAGACATTACACTTGGAAGAAAATTTAAAGTGAGAGTCAGAACATTACTCTTAGAAAACATTACTCCCGGAAAACAATACTCTCAGAAGGAAGTTTTACAGTGAGGGTAAGGGCATTACTCCTAGAAAACATTACTCTTAGAAAGAAATCTTACAAGCAGGGAACAGGGCGGTACTCTTAGAAAACACTAGTCGCAGAGAACATTACTGCTAGGAAACACTACTCTTAGACAACATTATTCCCAGAAAACATTAATTCGGTGAGGGAATTTCACAGTGAGAGTGGGAACATCAGTGCTGGCAAATATTACTCCTAGAAAGCATTACTCTTAGAAAAAACATATTGAAAGGGTAGGGGCATTTAGAAGAATACTTTACACTGAGAGTAGCAACATTACTCCTAGAAAAGATTACTAGTTTCCAGTGGTAATATTTGTTCTCGACACGATTGAGCTTTAGCCATCGCCTTCTCGCATCTATTTGGGAGAGAATATAAAAAAATAAAAATAAGATTGCGATATTTAGAAGAATTAGTTTGAATAATACCTGTGGAGATGAAGTTAAAGATACTAGGGCAATACGTGACCAGTCGATTGATCAGATCGGGCCCCTCTGATCTCCCGTGTCGCCAAAGTAAGGGTCGAACTGGATTGTTGCAAATCACCAAGCCACGGACTGCTCAGCAATTAGGATCCCGTTTTAAGGCATTATGGGTTGCCACTTATGGTCCACAGGTAACACCGTTTCCGGGGGGGGGGGGCTGCATGTGTTTACAGTCGGTTAATTCTTGGTCCCGTCGACAGGGCGAAGAGACAGACGGGGATGAGGATGCACAATAAATGACGTCACAAAATAATGACATTATCCATCAAAACAGAGAGAGAGAGGGAGTAGGAAGATATCGGTTATGATGTTCTATCTAAAAGTCACGGGTTGTTTACTAGAAGGTTCGTCTTGATATATATATATATATATATATATATATATATATATATATATATATAATAAAATGACGTAAGAAGCCCTTTTAACAATGCGTGAAAGAATTTATTTCTTTTTTTTCTTTTTCCAATCAATTTCGAAGTTTACAAACTTCATCTTCAGGGATGTATTTTTTTTTTTTTTTATAAAATAAACAAACCTTTACTTTTGTTTATATAAGTAGCATCGAGATGGTGTGACGCTCTCCACCAAGATGGAATAGGGCGGAAGTGAAAAATATTAAGAACGATTATGCCAGGGGCAAGCCGGGAGTTATAAAGATATTGTTCGTTCTTTTTTTTTTTTTTTTTTTAAGCATTGAATAAAATGTAATAAAATGACGTAAGAAGCCCTTTTAACAATGCGTGAAAGAATTTATTTCTTTTTTTTCTTTTTCCAATCAATTTCGAAGTTTACAAACTTCATCTTCAGGGATGTATTTTTTTTTTTTTTTATAAAATAAACAAACCTTTACTTTTGTTTATATAAGTAGCATCGAGATGGTGTGACGCTCTCCACCAAGATGGAATCCACAGGGTAGTAATCAAAAGAATTTCAACCGGGTTAATAAAAAGTGCTAAATATCAAATAGAACTTTTATATATGATTATTTTTATTTACACAGACATGTACAAAATCTGCGACGTTGGCATGTCGATGTTATCGATCAACAGCTATTATGAATTGAGATCTTATCAGGAATAGTTAGAATCCGATCTTACTCTTAGATCATATTTGAAAAGAACCAAATATGATCTAAGGTTAAGATCGGATTTTAACTCTGCTTGATAGGATCTCAGTTTATAATAGCTGTTGATCGAAAACATCGACATGCCAGTGTCGCAGATTTTGTACATGTCTGTGTAAATAAAATAATCATATAAATATATATATATATATATATCATGTATATATATATCATCAAATTGCACGCTGATCTGATAAATGACCTGTTAGTCTTCTAGACAAGACTTTTGTGGTATCGCCTACAGAAGCGTTATTTGTATTGTTTTGTCAGTTCGAATGCAATCTCCAGTAACGTAAACCAAATTAATCTCTGTTAAGATGCGAAGCGTTATTTTTACATATTGCATCGCTCGTGTTAAAAGATTTATAGAGACGATGATAAATCTTATCTATGTATGTTTGTATTTACCTTGTATGTGTTTGTGAATGTTGTATTGTCAATTAATCTTATTTATAGTTATTTGGTGTCGGTAAAATATATTAAGAATATTCTAGGATAGTGTTAGTAGTTATAATCATAAGAATCTTCTATTCACACAATATCAGTTTGGTTATCAATGCTATGGGTATAACATATCGGCTTTTTGGCTGATATCAAAGTGCAGTATCTGTTCCTATGGATACTACACCCTATAGACTGTATCGTCTTGACCTTCGGGTCGTGATTCCGCCGGTCTGTGGGTTTGTCCTGTGCAGTTCTAGGAGGGCCACCCTCCCAGGCTTTGCCTCCCCTCTTTGGGGTGGAGTAAGTTTATTGCTTACTGCCTGAGGCGCCCCTACCGGGGAATGCCGACAGGGCTGCCCAGGCATTTTTGTAGGCCAGAGTGCTCACTCTTCTCGGGTGCTGGCTTTTTAAATCCCACTTTTCCCGACCTTGATTCCGGTGATTTTAGGGGTTGTCCTGTGCAGTTCTAGGAGGTCCACCCTCCAAGGCTTTGCCTTCTCACCCTTTGAGAAGGGGTTAGTTTATTGCGAATCGCCTGAGGCGCTCCTATCGAGGAATGTTGACGGGGCTGCCTACGCATTGTAGGCCAGAGTGTTCATCCTCTATGCGCTGGCTTTTCCATCCCACTTTACGACCTTGTGTCACATCTTAACGCTGTGGGAGGAATAAAAAAAGCATACGGCTATAGTTACGTTTATACACCGATTCTCGTACGATCACAGAAGTTGAGCTTGGCAAGTACTAAATGGGTATACATTTTGGGAAGAGCAGGTACTGTATGTGACAAAAATGTCTTTAAAATAAAAATTAATCTACAAGTCAATCGTGTAGGAAAACATGAACCTTTCCGACATAAAAGGACTCAACGATGGTTGACATGCCGTAAAACCCAAACAACTCTACGGTTAAGAAATCCATTATTAATAAGATTTTCATTTATATTACATAGTTTTGGAATAAATATTGCGTTATTTTTTACTAATGAGTCACGACTTATCAAGGCGAAAAGCTACTAAAGGATAATGGTTAATGAGATGGATGGATCGTCAGTTGGATGATGAAGAATATTATGGGAGTATTTTTATACTAATGAGTCACCACTTATCAAGGCCAAAAGCTACTAAAGGATAAGGGTTAATGAAATGGATGGATTGTCAGTTGGATGATGAAGAATATTATGGGAGTATTTTTATACTAATGAGTCACCACTTATCAAGGCCAAAAGCTACTAAAGGATAATGGTTAATGAGATGGATGGATCGTCAGTTGGATGATGAAGAATATTATGGGAGTATTTTTATACTAATGAGTCACCACTTATCAAGGCCAAAAGCTACTAAAGGATAAGGGTTAATGAAATGGATGGATTGTCAGTTGGATGATGAAGAATATTATGGGAGTATTTTTATACTAATGAGTCACCACTTATCAAGGCCAAAAGCTACTAAAGGATAAGGGTTAATGAGATGGATGGATTGTCAGTTGGATGATGAAGAATATTATGAAAGGACTAAAAAGAATAAATAAAGAATGGAATAAACGAGAATTTGAATTCGAATGAGGACGGGTTATTGCAAGTTTTCTGAGAGATATTAAGTAAACTTTTTAGATTTGTTATAAAGCTTTTGTAATTTAGAAGATAAGATATTGTACTACAATAATACTCGTCCTTCGACGGGTTAATATGATACAATTGTATCTTCTGTAATTATTATTTTTACGTTAAATTTAGAGATGGCGCAAGTTATTCGAAAGTTGAGAAATAAATTCAAAAAATAAAACACACATATTTACAAATTAATTTCATGATTCTCCAAATTATTAAAAAGTCGGTATTTTTCATACATGTAAAAAAGCGAAATAAAGACATTATTTTGTTAATAAACTAACTATATGAGCAGGGGTTCATTAGTTTAAAAATGTGTTTTGTGAATATATCTAGGTCAAACGTAAGTAAAAACAACGCAAGGTGAATAATTCTTATTCTTTTAGTAAGAGTGTCTATTTACTTGCCTCCCCAAAAGGTCGGTTGTTAATGTGGGGAAAATCCAGCTATCAAAAAAAGGCACTTTGTATTGGGACAAAAATGTTTAATTGCTTCAGTATTGACGGATTTCTCCTTCACTGACCGAGGACAAAAACGACAAAGTGCAGCATCAGAACAGGCACTACACTTTGCCCCTAGCCAAAAAGTATTTCTTCGAGCGAATGTATAAACAAACAAAAAATCAAAAAGTGAACAAACCACAAAATTAAAAAAACAAAATAACACCTAAAAAATATCGTAGACAAATATTTCGCTTCTTTTATTAAGTAGAAACTTCGTCAAATTTAAACGAAGATTCCTTTTTTCATTAAAAGAAGATATTTTTGGTGTAATTTTGTTATGTAAAATACATAACAAAATTACACTTATACATTTTATTTTGGCCAACAACACACACACACATATGAAATAACTTTATTGCCTAGTAGACACTGTCTTCGGGTGTCTGGAGTCTCTCTATACATGGGGTTTGTCAGGACAACCTAACATAAGAGTACTTCCCCCTAAAAATACACCCTGACTAAATATTGAAATAAAATAGTATTCAAAGGGCAAATCAAATCTTCGCGACAGTGGCTTATACGAAGAATGCTGAACCTCCTCTAGGTGATGTTTCCTATAGTAACAGCACTAAGTAGGATACTCCACCAGACTAGATGAATTATTTTCCTGTAGTTCGGTAGACCAAGAAACCAAAAAAGAAAATATAAATACTATAAAATAGTTAACTGGCCAATTGAGGAGAGAAAAATAAATGTTCTTAACTTCTGTACTAACTCAAAGTTTGGGAAGCAACTGAGAACTTTAATTGAATATTCGAAAATCTATGTACCTTATATAGAGGTATGTATGTGTGTATATATGTGTATATGTATATGCATGTGTATATTTATGTTTACGTATGTTTGGATATATTTATATGTGTATATATTTATATGTGTGTATATATTTATATGTATATCTTTATATATATTTATATGTGTATCTGTGTATATATTTATATGTGTATCTGTGTATATATTTATATGTGTATCTGTATATATATTTATATGTATATCTGTATATATATATATGTATATCTATATGTGTATATATATTTATATATATTTATGTGTATTTGTGTATATATATTTATATATATTTATGTGTATTTGTGTATATATATTTATATATATTTATGTGTATATATATTTATGTATATATATATTTATATGTACATGTGTATATATATTTATGTATATATATATATATATTTATATGTACATGTGTATATATATTTATGTATATATATATATATATTTATATGTACATGTGTATATATATTTATGTATATATATATATATTTATATGTACATGTGTATATATATTTATGTATATATATATATATATATTTATATGTACATGTGTATATATATTTATGTATATATATATATATATATATATATATAGATGTACATGTGTATATATATTTATGTATATATATATATTTATATTTATATGTACATGTGTATATATATTTATGTATGTGTATATATATTTATATGTACATGTATATATATATATTTATATGTACATGTATATACAGTTACACGCAAAGGTATTCAATACATTCGATAATTCCAAATATCTCAATATCTAATTAATATTCCATGATAAAATTGGCATGGTTTATTCATATTAACGTAAGAAACGACTTCTGTGAAGAGTATTGAAAATCGATGCGTATTTTATTATTTATTTAACAATATATGTGTATATATATATGTATATATATATATATGTGTATATATATATGTGTATATATATATGTATGTGTATATATATATGTATGTATATATATATATATATGTATGTGTATATATATATGTATGTATATATATATATATATGTATGTTTATATATATATGTATGTATATATATATATATATATGTATGTGTATATATATATGTATGTATACATATATATGTACATATATATATGTGTATATATATATGTATATATATGTATGTATATATATGTATATAAATATATAT
>OY744520.1:204435340-204467840 GCA_963556195.1 Sepiola atlantica | reverse complement strand
GATCCAACTTTGAAAATCTGGACAACATAATCTTATTCATTAGACACGTATCCGGGTGTTTTTCGATCACCACCAAAAAGACCGCAATAATTAGGCTACAATCACATTTTAAGAAGTTCTTTCTATAATAGATGTTCTATATATATTGATTATGATTTGAAACAGATTAGGCCAGATGTTAATGAGTCTATAAATGTCCATTTCTAAATCTCATTTCCGGGTAAGAGATTAAGTATCAAATAATTAATCTTTTATCCGATTAATGGATTAGTAACTCGAGATTAGTTAATTTTAGTGTCAGGATTAAAACCCAAATCATTTGATGTTTATTTTAATTAATATTGGATTCTATATCATTGTATTGTGTTATGTAATCACCCAGCAGCCTTCTGCGATGTTGGGTGTATTTACTCCCCTCTTACAGCGGGCGCATATGCCGCAAGATCGAGGGATGGGGAGACTACACAAGCGGACTCTGACTCCTTAAAAGTTGCTTCAGCAGCTCTTTCTGACATATTGAGACATGGGCAAATAAAAACCAAAAGAATGTGACATTGTTTTATTGACTGGGTGCGAACATCAAACCACGGCGTGCACGGGCAAAAATCAAATGCACTTAAAATTCAAGTGACAGTGTATATCTTTACTGGAACATTTTGTAGATGTTTCTGACAATAAGATTTTACTATTTTTCATGCAAATTTGATTATGAAGAAATGAAAAATATCATTTCAAACAATAAATTGATTTTGAAACAATTGTAAAAATTCATAGTATGGCGTTATATTCTTATTAGCTAAAACGCTATTTATCTCTCTCTCTCTCACTCACATTCACGCATACCTACATTTATATAGAAATATGTATGTGTAAATGTTTATATGTTTGTATATACAAGATTTATTCCTAAACTAATGAACAAACATCATGAATTTTGGACACAGCTGCTTAGAGAAGGGGTTTTAGTGTGGTCTATATTTAGGTTAGTTGAAATTTTTACACTAGGTATGAGATATCAATTAATTGATATTCCCCAAATATAAGTTTCTTTGGATCATTTTAAAGGGTTTTAGGGGGTATAATATGGGTACAAGCTCACATTTGAAAATTCAAATATTTCAGATTTACATTAAATTTGATCCATAGTAATTAGACATCAATTAAGCATGATTCCCTGAATTTCAATTTCTTAATTGTCCTTAAGCTTAAGCTTTAAATTTTCGATATTTTCAAGAATCAGAACCATGGGATAGATTTTGGTCAAAACTTGGAGGTTTAGAAACATTATATCTTGATTTTAATCTTCGTAAAGGGGCATACAAGTGAACAAAACGGGTATGTCCGTGGAATTAATTCTATCTGAGACGGGAATTCTTGTCGCTTACTATATAGGAGGTGCTAACAATGTTATGTTTTAATGCGTATATGCGCGTTCGAAAGAGCGGTAGATGGGTGATATTTGTGTCTACTAGCTATACAGCGAAATGAATGCTGCTTTTTAAAATAACTTTTTTATTCTCTAATCTTGGTTCCTTTTTATATATTACAGTTGAGCTTTCCTCGAACAACAACAGTAACACCGCTTATTACAACACCGCCGACGACCCGTGTGAAAGGTTCCCGTGCAAAAACGACGGCCAATGCATTACCATCGTCTCAGGGCCGAGTGGCAACGAAACGAAACATGCGAAGTGCGTGTGCCAGGATCGGTGGATCGGGCCACGATGCGAGGCCCTGCTGATACTGTCACCTCGGCGCGTCACGGAATTCAGTGTCGAGCTCCGGGTCAGCGTTCAGAACTCGAACATGTCACAGTGGCTCAAACAGAAATACTTGAAATACACGCTGCAATACTGGAGCAACGACAGTGACACGTCCTGCTACAAGATACCGGAAATCACCAACATAACGTACGAGATCTCCGACCTGACATCCGGTGTGTTCTATCACTTCTGCGCCCGGACAGACATTATTGCAAAGTGCGCTACGAATCCAAAAGACCCTTTGTCGCTAGGTTCAAACTGTATCGGCATCGTCACGCGTCTACCGGGGTTAGAACGAAACGATAAAGGAACGTCAGTCCCGGTCCTTCCAATTGTCATCAGCATTGTCTTGTTACTGAGTGCCATGACGGCATTCGCTATTGTCTTTAAATGCGGCTACAGCCTATTCAAAGAGTGTGGCTGTTCATCACTCAGAACCGTTCGGGCCTGCTGCTGTCGCCGCAACCGGACGCCGGCTTACGATCTCTTCATTCTACCTGACAACGCATGCGCAAACGTCAATAACCAGACGCCTCTAATGGCGGACTCGGCTCGCCACACATTACGCAACCCGCAGTCTTTGACATCTCTAACTCAGGCGTCCATATCCGCGCCGGCCGCCGCAACATTTTTTCCACTTGCTACGGATCGAAACCGCACCGAACAAAATGCCGAGAGAATGCAGCCGCTTATGTCACAAACAAACGCTGAAGCAGCGGATAACGAATCGCCGGATTTTATACAAATTTCTACTTAATTATTTAATCTTTTTTCAGTGCTATTGCACTCTGTATTATTATCATACGTAAGCTTTTATGAAACACACAAACATTTATTTATTATAAACATTGCATAACGAAAAAACATCATTTTTATACATATTTGTAAATGAGTATCAAATGAAAAAGCGGAAGATCTAACCTTCAACGTTTCGCCCAACTGTTGTGTGGGCTTTTTCAAGAGAGTAAAGCTAAAAATAGCAACACATGAGAGGATCAATAATTTTAGAAAATATATATATTGTTCGTGTGCATATATATATATTTTTTTTTTATTTTACTTATTCTTTTTCTCTCTCTTTCTCTCTCTCGCTCTCTCTCTCTCTCTCTCTCTCTCTATATATATATATATATATATATATATATATATATATATATATATATATATATATATAGTAAAAAAGAACTGTGGTAAATTAAATACCATCAAAGCTTGTTATAGATGCACTATTTATTTTATAAAAAAGAAAAGACAAAATCGAAAACGATTTTTTTTTCCTTTTTTTATAAACTAACATTATGTATGTAGTTTATAGTTATACAGATATTTCGCTAATAAAATTAGCCTCATCAGTGTGGTTGAAATTCCGATGTAATTGGAAAGCCAGCTTCTGTTGGTGTGAGCCGGCGAATGAGATGTTGTTGTTTTCTCTATCGTATGAAATCACGCAAGCACGTGGACGGTTATAGTTTTAAAGGTTCATACTTTTTTTAAATTTCAACCACACTGATGAGGCTAATTTTATTAGCGAAATATCTGTATAACTATAAACTACATACATAATGTTAGTTTATAAAAAAAGGAAAAAAAATCGTTTTCGATTTTGTCTTTTCTTTTTTATAAAATAAATAGTGCATCTATAACAAGCTTTGATGGTATTTAATTTACCACACTTCTTTTTTACTAAATTTCAAACGGATGCTTATATAAAAAAAAGTATGAACCTTTAAAACTATATATATATATATATATATATATATATATATATATATATATATATATATATATATATATATATATATATACCATGATTACTATATATATTTATCAAAATTATTGAGGGTTTTATTTTCGTCCTTTGCAACTTTTAGCTTCTCTCTTGAAAAATCCCACGCAACAGTTGGGTGAAACGTTGAGTCTTAAGTCTTCCGCTTTTCTACTTAAACTCATACGGCCGGATTTATTTTACCATTTTATTGTCATATTTGAAAATTAATTCCTCACTTTTTTATCCCTATTTATTTCATGTTCCTTAATAAATACAAACGATTGTCCACCAACTCATGAATCGTATTAAAAATAATATTTCTTATTTTCATTAATGTCTTAATCGAAATAACGTACCTAGACATGGGAATCTTAATACAACATTAAATTAGAAAAGTTATCAAGAAGAGTAATTGAAGAGCAGATGGTATAAAAAGACTCATTTTTTTAAAGATGGGGTAAATCTTTAGGTTTAACTACTTTATTAGAAAGAACATTAAGATGGATTTAATTGAAACCTTCAAAACGATTAATAATACTCTTTCCTGTCGCATATTTTTGGTAATATATTTAATGTAAGTGTAGAGTGGTCTAATGAACAGACGATTGCAAAAAAGAAGAGGTAATGCCTGGGAGGATAGTCTTATGACAACAGAACAGACACAACGCTATCTTTTATATTTTAATTGAAAGAGTGTACATTAGTCTGAAATAGTAAACGGAATTGATCATTAAAATAATTGAGCAATGAAAGAGAGTAGAGTTGATGGAAGTAATATTATAGTTTCGGCTTCAGACAAACGGATACCAAATTTCCATTCGTAATAGTTTTCTAAATGTGTAACAGTATGTTTCCTCGCACAGTAAATAGTTCTAAACTCAAATCTACTACTGAACAGATTGTTTTATAATAGTTATATACGATTGAAAGAAATAACTTCATCAAGTTAAAATAGTACGAGTATAGAACGTAGTAAGAATGAACTGGATGAATTCAGAAATATTGCCAACAAAGCGAAGGATAATTTCCGGTTATGTCTGCTGAAATATTTCAGAATGGTGTCTGTATATTATAAATTAACGTTATCAAGTATCTGTATAAATAAATAAATACATATGGAAGTGGCATCGTGTTAAGACTGTAGGCTTCATGTGACGAGTTAGAGTTCTACTGTTTCACTAATACACATGCAAAATGTATGAATCTTTATGTCCTCCCTTCCACTATGGATTTAATAGTAGAGCGATTACAATATCGGCTTAGAATTCGCAATATATATACTAGAAATTCGGTTTATAAATCTGTGTAAGTCATCCTAGATTGAACACCTAGCCTAAATCTAATAATTATATTTTGTCAAATGTTTAACTATTGTCTAAATATTCAGGTGTTCTTTAGAAAATAACAAAGCGACGCATCACGCACTTTTTAAAGGAATATTCTATATAAAGTGAACGTACGTGTGTTTTGGCTAGCTTTACTAATCGCGTATGCAAATGTAGTTTCATGAGCAAGAAGATGAGGCTTATTCCTAATCTTAATAATAACTGATAATAGTAAAGAATGGAAAGTATAATCACGTATGTAAAATTATTTGTATGATCAAAGAAGAGTAGGCTTAATCTTGATAACTAATAATAAAAAGTCAAGAAAATAATTTATTTATACTTTTAATAAACAAAAAAATAATCCATTGTTCTTAATGTTTTTGTGACTAAAATAGTAATTAATCTACGGGCACACAGATATTTTATTTACAGATTCAAGAAAATAGAAAGCGGATTAGCTGTTAATTTTTAAGTACGAATTATCTCGCCTAATTGTTTTTTTTAAGTCCCGCCTCCATTAAATATTTCAGTTTTTTACAGTAAGATTTACCTCACGTGTGACAACGGTAGGAAATTGTTATTGATAAAAAATAAATTACTAACTACTCCACGGGCAACGCCGGGTAGCCCTGCTAGTATATAATATAATGAAAATTATTTGTCTGCAAATCGAAATTCACCTTTTGCGGTTGCCTTCAGACAATTCATCAGCCATCTATTTCTACAAACGCAGGAACCTTTTTACTCCCCCCATATGTTAAAGATGAAGATGAGTCTGTTATTTTATTCAATGGCGAAATTTCCACTTCTGAATGTTGTAAACCATCTTCTGCATGTTCATTCATTCGTTCATTCTTTTCCATAAACTGAATTAATATTGCGACTGCACAGTTACCTTTTGTTTCCTCATGATGCATTATGTGCCTTAAATACTTCTTGGATACGATCGGATTTTAAGCGATTTCAACACAGATATTTTTAAAATAAAATTTAATAAAGTTAAATGTGTCCACGTACACATGATATACATACATATGTGGGAAAATTAGATTTTGGCATATTCTTTTTATTTTCAGAGACCAACGTTTTCAAGGTAAAAGCTCGATGATAGTTAACTCATAACAATAGAGCATATATGAATAGGCAAGGGTAGATTACATTCCAATGACTAAGATGTTATTCATTTTATTGATCATCATTTCAAAAGAAAGATTCGATACATTCTCACGGACCGTTTCGTTCAGAGAAGAACATCCGTAATTAATGTCGATCCTGGATCGTTCATCTACGGATTCCTCAAAATCTAAAATGTTCTTCAGAAAAAATATATGACGAAGTAACAAACAAAAATCACAAAAACAAACAACGTACATTGATTACATTTTCTCGCGAGGAAATACATAGAAATCGACACCCAGAAAGGGTTGCCATCTTATTTTATATATATATATATATATATATATATATATATATATTATTTATAACTTTGTTAGACATTCCCACTTTGGCTAGGAAGAAAGTGTAGTATCTGTTCCGATGGATACTGCACCCCATAGACTGGTATTGTCTTGGCCTTCGGAGCTTGATTTACGCCGGTCTGTGGGTGTGTCGTGTACAGTTCTAAGATGTCCACCCTCCCAGGCTTTGCCTCGCCTCTTTGGGGAGGAGTAAGTTTATTGCTTACTGCCTGAGGCGCCTCTACCGGGGAATGCCGACGGGTCTGCCCAGGCAATTCGTAATGGCCCGAGTGCTCATTTTCTCGGGTGCTGGCTTTTCAAGTCCCACTTTCCCGACCCGACCTTGGGTCACATCTTCCATTGTGGGAGTAAGATAAAACTGGCCTTGTGCCTAACCTCCTGGAGGGGAGGTAAATAAACATTCCCACTTACACTGAAATGTTAAACAATTACAAATCTAGACAAAATGTATGGGATAATAAGCTTCATTGTTGTAAAAAAGATTATGTAATGTGTGTTATTATGTGCCCCACCCGACTATCAGTCCTGTGTCAATTCTGTCACCCACCGAAATATGTGTGGAAAAAGCACATGAACATATAAAAACTTAAATATTTTTTAATAACATGAACAAAAAGGAGGACCTAAAAATAATAACAATGAAATAATCCATTAAAACAACAAATAAAAGATAAAACAACCCTCCTTTATCATACAGTCCTTCTCACCAAAACTGTTTTTCTAATCCCACCATGTTTTTTAATTATTTAAATCAAAATAAAAAAGAAAATATTCTTGAACTTCTGTGTATTTTCATTATATATTTATTGCAATTTCATATTCAAATGTGATTTTGATTGTCATTCTATTAAGTGATTTCTAGCGGTTTTATTTGAACTTCAGATGTGAACACGAAGCCATCTTGGATTCCATTCTTTTCAGCAAGAAGCTGATTGAAAGCAAGTAAAAGAACACGCACATGCTGAATATTGACATCATCATACCATTTAGATTATTCAACTCATCTTAGTTGCTATTGTAAAGCACTTAAAAACATGTTGAAAAGCGTGCACAAATAATGTTTACATATATATATATATATATATATATATATATATAGCAACAAATTTAAATATACTCCTTGATGCACGTGGATGTTCTATAGATTCACCGTTTCCAATAGAGACACATGTCTGAAAGTAACAAACCGATTAAAACACACTTCAGTTATTAATAGGTTGTTTACAACAAACTACGAAGATACTAAATAAAACATGTAATACATAGATTTAACGTGGATAATACAGTGTTTATATACGACGGCAGAATGCACAAGATGTGCCTAATAAAAAGACAATAGAATGTGTGAAGCATCAAGCAACACTTACATATTCCAGAATCGTAAAAATCGGCGATATAATGCGCTAAATAATTGTGTATAGGCGATGAAAATTGTGGTATGTTATAGTTGTGTTTTAATATTAAATGAGGAACCATTTTCAGTTAAAATCTATTTAGTAGTACGCATGAAATCTGAAAAAACACGTTTCAAATGTGTAAATATCCTAGAATAACCGAGATTTCAACAAAATGGAACAGACGCCATGTTTGTTGTATCGCTCAAGACGAAAATATATTTAAACGTCTTTTTTTTCTCATTACGTAATAATAAATTGATTTTTAACTCCAAAACGTTAATAATATTATAATCTTTAAATACACATATGTATATATATATATCGTCTATGCACTAATTCTATTCAATTTTTTAAGAAACTGTTTACACTGTCCTTCTTTACCATTGTGATACAATGAAGACCGACAGGATAGGAAGTGACTAATCGACAAAGACAAAAGAAAATACGGGATAGGAAATGACTACTCGACAGAGACAAAAGACAATGCGGGAGTGGTCAATTTCCATTGTTCAGGGCAGGTCACCAAGAAAAGAATACTGGACACGACATTTTAGGAGTGACAGTGTTTTACGACACCTGACTACAGTAAGGTAGGTTAGTTTTACGACAGGTGACGACAGTAAAGTTTATGGCAAAAGTTGACGAGTTTAGGTTTCGGAGAGAAGACGAACAGTTAGGATCGAACTTCCCGAGAGAGCGGATCGGACCGGGAAAACGATGAGATGAGCTGACGACTTGAGCAACGACAATGGGGGTCTCGACAGGACGGTGTCACACACACTCATAGTTCAAACTAAGTTATACACAACGTATATGTGTTCGTGTTCTTTCTCGAGAGTTGTTTTCCTTTTATTTAACTTGTGGACCAGTGCTGTGCCCTCAACGATTCGTCAGTGGATAGACGACACGGCTAAGCGATGAAAACAAAGAAGAAGACCACGGAAACACAACGTTGGGGTCGACGGTCGTCGAGAGGGGCAGCACATGGTTCGACATAATTATCCATTTCTCACGGTGTCATTTTTTTCTAGTAGGTGACCTATGCATTTCACGAGCAAAGGCATCATATAAGGAAATGGCTTTATCTGAACTCCACTTGTGAACCCATGGCCATCTTGAATTCAATTCCTCGGGGCTGGAAACTGATGTGAAACAAACGAAGCAAACAATGAATATTGAAAACATCGGTTTATTCATCCTGCAAACTAATGTTTCCAACTGTCTCAAGCTTTAAACAAAAAAGTGCAACAGTAATAAAAACAACAAAAGCATGTTTTAATTTTCTGCCTCTAGATTTTTTTTAGATGAGAATTAATAATTTGTCATTTGTATTATTCGAACTACTATTGTCATCTTATACGTTATTCTAACAACGTTTCAGCTGATGTAACGTACAAGTTTCTTTAGGTGCATATTGTGAAATTCGGGATACCGATGTGAACACATGGTGCATGGGATAAGCTGGTAAGTAAAAATCAGTTCTAAGAGACAGTCTTTTGTTGGTTGAATGTTCAATCCCCACTACAGGCGATACTAACTAATGAAATAAAAATTACTAATTTAGCACTACTACCCTTTCATGGCTGACGGAACGGGAACAATCTACCCACGTGGATTAAATAAAGAGTTTTCTTCTAAATTATGTATAGAAGTATCGAATTCGACAAGATGTACCTAAAAAAAAAAAATTAAAAAAAAGGTCGGAGTTTACATCGGTCGAAACTTTGTTAGAATAACATTAAAGATGAGTATAGTAGTTCGAATAATCATAATAATGGATTTATTTTTTTATTTGAATATATGTATTAAAGATATATATATATATATATATATATATATATATATATATCATACATTCAGAAACCAATTTTTTAAAAATGAAAATTACTGGAAGCTATCTACATAAAAACACAACAACCTAAAGTTAAGAACATCACATATGAAACCAGTAGTAACATTTTAAAATGCTTAACGTAACGCGATTTCGTTTTGAGGTGTCATCTAGCATTGCTGAATTTAAATCGTCAACGACTTCTTGGGACAATACAAAAAACGTCCTATGGACGTGTCTCCGCCGTCTTTTTTTTTTAATTCTCTTCTTTCCCCAGCTTTTTTGTTCATTTGTTTTGTGACACCTGAGGATGATTCGAAAAAGTTCGTGAAACCTATGGAAGATTTATTTTTTTATTTTAATACAAAAAAGACCATCCGAAAAATTGAAAAAATAAAAAGGTAGAATTAAACAGATGAATTCTGTTATTTTAAACAATGTTAGCATAAATGCTGCCTAAATACACACATAATGTATATATATATATATATATATATATATATATATATATATATATATATATATATATATACATATAAAAAAAGTTAATAAAAGTTGGAAAAATTGCAAATGTTCATTCATCAAAAGTTCAAAACAAGGAATAATCTCACCATCCTTAACGCATGGATTTTCAAAGAGAAATTCTTTTCATCAGAGGACAAAGAATCAGTAATGTATGTATTACTGGTAAATATAAAATTTATATATATAGAAAAAAGCTTTTTTGTTGGCTAAAAGCATCATAATTAAAACAAACGTTTTTTAAGGTGCATGATATTATTCTTTGTTTTCAACTATTTATGAATATATAAAATTTGTCATTTTTCCAACTTTTATTTTCATTATTCATTTTCCTGATTTATTGCTGTATCTAGTATATTGAGATTTCCATTATCACAGTCGATCATTATTTAAAGATACAATATTAATCTTTAAATTTCTATTCAATTATATATATACATATAGAGAGAGAGAAAGAAAGAGAGATATATGTTACATCTCATTCTACTTTTCGAATAGGGTCCAATCCTACTGCTGCATTTACTCTTTCTACAGCTGTAGAGGATAATCGCTATTTGCGCTTGCCAGTCAGCAATCCTTTGAGTACGTTGTTTTTTTTTCTGCAGAGTGGGCCTTGCGTGTGTGTCGTTGTTCTCCTGCGTGCAGCACCTGTTATCCCTAAATGATCACTCATCTCGTACTGACCAGACTTACGAACACCGGTGGCTATAGCCGTATATTGAAAATATTACAGAAGTAAAAGACATTATTTAAATTTAAAAAATGCTTCATTATTACACGAAAGAACTACTCAACTATATTTTGTATTAAATTGGTGAACACAAAATATCAACTTTTATAGACATTGCAGTCTGAATGTTTTTACTGTCATGTTTTTGTAGTTTTATATACTTACAATTTCCTGGTGTAAGCGGGAACATTTCAACGATTTGTTTTGTGTATAGATTTTTCACATGAGCAATTATTGGTAAGAAAATCACAGAAAAAATGTCTACCCAATGATGTCATAAATTAAATCAAACTGACGCCAAACAACTGCTTTAAATATGTATTTATTAAGACACCTGCAATGCTGCAATGGTGCAATGGTGCAATGGTGCAGTGGTGCAGTGGTGCAGTGTCCGTTAATTAATAGGTCACTTCACCACACGTGATTCATGCAAAATTGTTGATGGTCCGCAAAAGAATTGGGGCATTATTTTAATTTATGACGCAAGTTAAGTATGAATGAAACAGAAAGCCTCATCGATTATTCTTATAAAACACTACCAAAGTTAAATTCCATTCACCATTAGGCAGACCCCATTTCTGACTATCAAGAATAGATAGATATCACTCTATGGAAAAGCAATAAAAATGTGGATTCAGTTTTCAACAACATACTTGTAAGAAATTGAAATTCCACTTTCGACTTGAAATGAACACGGCTCTCTGTCTTGCAGTTACGTCATTAAAACCCAAAATCCACAAACTGATTTTAAACAAACACTAACAAATAAAAATGTGTAATACTTGAATAAACTTCAAATTGGCAATTTGTCTTATTTAAACAATTACAATATAACATTTTTACCTTAAATGGGTACATTCTATATTAATAAAGTACACGTTTTACAATGATGATGATGATTATTATTATTATTATTATTATTATTATTATTATTATTATTATTATTATTATGTATTTAGCTGATTCCTAGAATACATATTCCATAATTTATAATAATAAGTTTAATATTTAAGGATTTTACCAAGCACATACATATCATTGACGCTCATGCGGCTCACCGATTCTTTTTAAAATGGCTTACTTAATATAACATCAAGGTTGATGTAGAGCAAATCTTTTCTCTATTAGATTTTAGTATCAAACTTTATTTTGAATGTTTTCAAGGTGAGAGTGCGAGCATATATATATATATGATAAAAAGTAGAACTACTATTCCAACGTAATGGAACATGAAAAAAGGAAAACCAAAAATATTATTTATGTATTCATTAACGATTCGTCTTTATTTCAAGACTTCCTCATGGTGATGGTATGAAGAAATTAAAATACAAAGTACAAATATTTAAAACACTAGTAGTAAGAGGAGAAAAGCTCAAAAGGGCTGTGAATAGATGGTAGCAGTGGTAGAAATTGAGTTCACTGTGGAAAGAGTAGAATGAATTGGAAGCGGTCGAAGTTATTAAAACCATTACGGAGGGGTGATTATGTGCGATATAAGCCCAAAAGGCTCGCTTATGAAAAGATAAGTTACGAACTGAAAAAGATGGTAGTAGTAGGAGAAAATATATTAACAATTCGTAGCGGGCGGAGCTATTAAAACCATGAGGGAGGGGAAGGAAGAGTGTACCATATTTATTTAGGTTATATAGTTGGTATCTAAGCAGGAGAACAAGAGGGTTAAATATATAGGTCACATAAAGGGATTGTGTATGCGGGGGAAGAGCAAAATAAAGATATAGCGATGGGAAGGTAACGTATTAATATTCAATGTGTATATATATATGTATATCATATATATATATATATGTATATAAATATATTATAAATTCGTAGCGGTCGGAGCTATTTAAACCATGAGGGAGGAGAAGAAAGAATGTGCCATGATATAGCGATGAGAAGGTAATGTATTAATATTCAATGTATATATATATATATTATATATGTATATATATATATATATTATATATAAATATATATAGGTATATATATATGTGTATATATATGTATATATATGTATATGTATATATGTATACGTATATATGTATATGTATATATATGTATATATATATGTGTATATATATGTATATATATATATATATGTATATATATATATATGTATATATATGTGTATATATATATGTATATATATATGTATATATATGTGTGTATATATATATGTGTATATATATGTGTATATATATGTATATATATGTATATATATATATGTATATATGTGTGTATACATATATATATATGTATACACATATATGTATATATATGTATACATATATATATATGTATACATATATATATATATGTATACACATATAGATATATGTATACATATATATATATGTATACACATATATATATATATGTATACATATATATATGATGTATACATATATATATATATATATATGTATACATATATATATATATATATATATATATATATATATATATATATATATATATATATATATATATATATATATATATATATATGAGCATAAACAACATATACGCACACATATATATGGAAAATAGAAAAGAGGAACAAAGATATTATTTATGCCATGACTTCCTCGGAGAAGTTGACTTGAAAAAGAAAAAAATAGTCGTTCATATTTTAAAAAAATGTAGTTTTGTTCTTTTTTTTAAATAAATAATATCCGTTTGAAATTGAATTCGTAAAATGTTTATCAAATTAACCGGATGTTTTTATTTATCGATATTTATCTTTTTTTTTTTGTAATTTATTCATTTTATTGTAGATATTATATGTGAAGTATGTTGAGTGTAATATAAAGTAGTTCTGATCTGAATTCAAGTTTTGTTAGTATTAGTTTGTTGATTAAAGGAGGTAAATTGTAGAAGCCAGTACGGTGTTCAATTGTATTAGAATTTATGATGAGCGCTGATTCAAAAGTCTTCGCCGAAATTTATTTAAAATGAATTTAACGATTCTTGTCTATACAAAATTAAAAGAATGATCGTGTAGTAATACATGGGTGAAAAGTGCGTTTAATGAATTGTTATTTTAATATCTCTTTTATGTTCACCAAGCTCTTTCTTCAGTAACCCTTGAGTTTCCCTTACCTATATCTGATGGCAATTACTGCATGGAACAGTGTATATACCTGCATTAGATATGTTTTTTTTTTCTTTTAAATATTTTATTGTTTTTAATGTGTGTTTTATAGTTTGTGAGTATTGTATTATCGGAACGAGTAAGTAAGGGAAGATGTCTATTCATGAAAGAAATATCGGGTGTATTTGATTTTTGCTTATTGATTTTTGAAAATATTTGTAGGGCATTTTTCTTTGCCTTTAATATGAAATGTGTGGGGTATTGCAATGTTTTCAATGGATGTGTGGTGTATTTGAATTCTTCGTCTAGATATTGTGGACTACAGATTCTAAAAAAACAATTATCAAGCCTGTTTAAATTTTGTTGTTATGGTGAGGATAACAATTTGTATTGTCGTTTTTGTGAGTTGTTTTGCGATGCACTTTAAATAATAAGTTATTGTTGAATTTTATTACAAGTGTGTTTAAAAATAGTATTGAGTTATTTTCCTCTGTTTCATAAGTACATTTTATGGAGGGTTTTACTGTGTTTACTTTGTTTTGAAATTTTCAGGTAAAAAAATTAGAATATCATAAATATATCTCAGACGGGGAATTAAAATTTGAAAGGGTCAGACTCTAACACATTACCACAGAACTGCTTACCTGCAGACTACAACATAGCCATCTTCAAATCCAATGTCAACGAGTAATTATCGTAATTGGAATGAACAAAGCTTGATTACTTATGGGGACATAAGTAATCAAGTTTTGTTCATTCCACTACTTATTTTTAATCTTCTCATAATATTCTTCGTCATTCAACTGATAAGACAGACATCTCGTTAACCCTAATTCTTTAGTAGCTTTTGGCCTGGGTGACTTGTTTGTAAAAAGATTTTAAAAGACAAATGTTTTTTTTTTAAATCCAACCACCCAAGAATTAGTAAAATTTGGTAGAGTTTGAAATAAATCTTACTTTCAATATTTATGAAATACTATAAAATGATCATTTTCGTTTTTTTTTCGACTTGGTCTCGTATTCAATACCGCAGTTGTAATTTCATAGTTCGAATGGAACACGATATAAAGAGAGGACGCAGCCGTGTACGAACGCGCATCACTACACCACTTGAATCGCTGATTCAGGAAATGACAACAAACAATAACAGGTGTTCATTCCTACATCTAATACTAATGGAGAGTTGATATATGTCTGTTTGAAATCGAAACTATACTATTAGTTTTATTAATTGTAGTATTCTACTATCTTTCAATGCTCAAGTCAGGGCAGTAGTGTAGTATCGGTTCTGTTATCATGATACCATTCTCCAAGGTATTGGCGCCTTTTATATGGGGTAGTATAGTATCTGTTATGTTGTTATTAAATCATCTCCCCATGCATTACCATCTCCTTTATGGGAGAGGTTTATATAGTATCTGTTCTGTTCTCATGATAATATCCTTAAAGGCATTACCTCCTCATTTGAGGGGAGCAGTGTAGTATATGTTCGCTCGTCATGATACCATCCTTTTACTCATTAACCCATCCTTTCTTACGGGGGTGAAGTGTAGTATCTGATCATGATACAATCATTCCAGGGATTATCTTCTCCTTTCGCCGAATGGAGGAGTATTGATGTACTAGAAAAGATATGCGACATCTGGTGGCATATTTTTACTACTTTATTTAAAAGATGATAAGAAGTCAAATTTGAACACTTATTTTGCAATGTTTTAATTACATCCTTGATAAAGCCCCAATCTAGGAGCTTTGGGGAGTATGGAGTCATCTCTTAGTTACTATAACTCTCAGGTTCACGCCACCTCGTGCTGTTGGGATCCCATTTCTGTGTTGAATAGAATTTATTCTGGGTATAACACGAAAACCAGCCCATTTTGCATAACGGTTAAAGTGTTTGCTTATGAGTTGGGCGACCAAGGTTCAATCCTCAGTGGAGTTATGCGTAACATGCACGAAGGCACGTTACTACTCCATTTAACTAGTTGACTTAGAAAATTACTGTTTCGGAACGTTTTTAAGATACGGGTTGCTAATTTGTATTATTCGGACTACTATTTTTATCTTCGATTTTATTCTCACAACTTTTCGACCGATTTAAGCTCCGACCTTCTTCAGGTGCAGCTTGTACAATTCAGGAATCTTTATTCCAAACTTCGGCATCTATCCACATTTCTAACTGAACCCTTTATTTTATGTACTGAGGCCGATTGTTCTCGTTCCGTCAGCCATGAACACGTAGAAGTCTTAAGTAAGTAATTACTATGTTATTCTTAGTTGTTATCAACGCCTTAGCAATGATTGACCCCCTCAACCTCCAGAAGACTGTCACTTCGAACTGATCTTTGAACTTTATTCGTCATGACTCTCAGCTCTACCCGGACTCGTAGTGTTCCGATCCTGTCTCTGAGTCAAATTGCATGAGTCTCAGGCGACAGACAATAAACCGACTGTTTGTGACTGTTTTTGACACGTGAGCTTTCTTTTTGAGAAATTAAAATTTTCGTCAATCCTTTCCCTTCGTCAATCAAGAGTAAAATGAAATGTGCCGTAGCTAGCTCTTATCTGTTCAGATTATTTTTTTCATCACAATATTTCTAGAAATGCGTACGTTAATTCAAAAACCGTGTTTCTGTTTTTGAAAAAATGCCTACATCAGTTACAACGTTCTAACGATAAAATGAATTATATATATATATATATATATATATATATATATATGTATAATACATTAAATATTTAGGTGATAAACATCGTACATATTTCTAGACAAGCGTCTTGGTCCAGTGGTAAAGACGCTGAACTGTAGACATCAATATCGATGGTTCGATCCTTGTCTGTGTTAGCCATGCTGATGACGGCTGTGAGCCAGAAACACGTGTTCATGGATTACTTGTACGTATAAAATTAATATATATATATATATATATATATTTATATATATATATATGCAAACATTGTAAAAAATAACAGAATTCGTCCGTTTAAGTATAACTTTTTTTTAATTTTTTAAATTTTTTTGATGGTCTTTATTGTATTAAAATCAAATAAAATAATAAATGTTCCATAGGTTTCACAGGTTTTCGAACGTTTTCGATTCTTCGTAAAAAACTACTTTTTTAAAAAGCTGGAGAAAGAAGAGAATTTGTAAAATACAGCGGAGAAACGCGCAGAGAACATTTCGCATTGTTTCAGGAAGTCGTTGACGATTTAAATTCAGCAACAGTTGATGGCATCACAGAACACACATGCACACACACGAACACACACACACACACACACATATATATATATATATATATATATATATATATATATATATATATATATATATATATATACTAGCGTACCCACTCTGTCAAAAATGGCGAAAATAATATTATGCTTTTCCAGTGTTCGCATTCGGTTTTTATCAAAATATATTATAAAAATATGTATACAAAATCATAGAATACGTCAGTAATTTATTTGGTCATACATAAATTATTAGTATCACGTTTGATAGCCTAAATAGAAAAAACACTCACCGTTGGGGAGTGGATTTCTTTCCGGATTCATTTCTGACTTACTTTCTTGCTTCCACTTGAAATGGTTTTGTCCGGCCGCTACAATAAAAGATGTGACGGATGAAAGTAAATAGTTTTGTCCGGCCGCTACAATAAAAGATGTGACAAATGGAAGTAAATGGTTTTGTCCGGGCGCTACAATAAAAGATGTGACGGATGGAAGTAAATGGTTTTGTTCGGCCGCTACAATAAAAGCATGTGACGGATGGAAGTAAATGGTTATGTTCAGGCGCTACAATAAAAGATGTGACGGATGGAAGTAAATGGTTTTGTCCGGCCGCTAAAATAAAAGCATGTGACGGATGGAAGTAAATGGTTTTGTCCAGTGCTACAATAAAAGCATGTGACGGATGGAAGTAAATGGTTTTGTCCGGCCGCTACAATAAAAGCATGTGACGGATGGAAGTAAATGGTTTTGTCCAGCGCTACAATAAAAACATGTGACGGATGGAAGTAAATGGTTTTGTCCGGGCCCTACAATAAAAGCATGTGACGGATGGAAGTAAATGGCTTTGTCCGGGCGCTACAATACAAGCATGTGACGGATGGAAGTAAATGGTTTTGTCCGGCCGCTACAATAAAAGCATGTGACGGATGGAAGTAAATGGTTTTGTCCGGGCCCTACAATAAAAGCATGTGACGGATGGAAGTAAATGGTTTTGTCCGGGCGCTACAATAAAAGCATGTGACGGATGGAAGTAAATGGTTTTGTCCGGGCCCTACAATAAAAGCATGTGACGGATGGAAGTAAATGGTTTTGTCCGGGCCCTACAATAAAAGCATGTGACGGATGGAAGTAAATGGTTTTGTCCGGGCCCTACAATAAAAGCATGTGACGGATGGAAGTAAATGGTTTTGTCCGGGCGCTACAATAAAAGCATGTGACGGATTAAGGTAAATACATACATATGCAAATAAATACACATTTTTATGTTATTATACACTCCTGACAGTGGTTATATCGTTAGCCTTACATCCTTCCGAGCATGTTCCTTTAGGAACGATAATGTACGTCTGATATGTTTGGGTGTTCGAATGGGAAGAGAAAATGTTTAGTTGTTCAACGCTGATGCATGCCGGACTGATACTTCGGCCGCTTTCGTCTCACTTAAGCACCACGAGTGGTGTTTTTTTTTATTGTTGTTGTTACTGTTATTTTGCTCCATCGAACGCAACTATATACATTCTGTCGAGCAGGAACAACCCCTAACCCAACACAAGACGACCGATTCGGAGCAATACTCTCAGCACATTTCCTCACATAATAATCCATAGTCAAATAATTGTCAGCTTAATATTCATAATTTGATTATGGAACAATTCATTTTTAAATGGGTAAATTCGGATTTTATTTACCTTAGCGACACCAGATAAATCACCAATCAACATCTTTGCTGATAAGACGATCTCACTTTTCAAATATGTGTGAAAGGTGATAACGTACTTACGAATCTGAAATACCTTAGATTATTATTATAAAGATTATCAATTATTATTCATCAACAATCATTAATTAGCAATCGTTATTTATTTGTTTATGGTTTATGGGAATGAGGGAAGGTAGCAATAATCTCAAATATAAATACAACACGGATTTTAATGTACTTACTCCTCAGTTGGTTTCAGATCGATATTATTGATTTTTCATCCCCGCCTCGCCCTTCCACCACAAGCAGCAAAACAAAAAATGGTGAACAATGATATCAATCATAAATTTATATGGCTTGTATTTTTGTCTCAAAATGTACTTTCCTTCTTTACATTTTCCACATATTGATCCGTCTATGCGATGCTTTTAAAGTGTGTGCTCCGGTATCGCTCGAAGTTGAAAAGGTCAATATGTATTTTTGTCGAAATCCGGTGGTCGACCTATGGGACGAGAAACAGTTTCGTTAGATTTAACATTCAAAAAAGGTCGAAGGTGTTATGTTGTGTTGTGTAGTCTCCTGTTTTGTTTTTTTTTACTCTCGTTTCGTTAATTTGTGAAAATGTTGGCAATCTGTAAAAGTCCTTATTATTTACGTGTTGTTTACATTTTATTACAAGCAGAGATAAAGATTTTGTTGTTTCAAAATTTATGATTCTATGATTGATAATTTGAATTATTTCGGTTATTCGGACTATTATTGTCGAGAAAATGTCGAGTCGCAAATAAAATAAAAACTTGTCAAGTGGAGGACAAAATCAGTAGAACTTATCTTTTAAGTTGCGAAATAAATGGTCTTTCCGCGACGTAGTTTGGATGTCTGAAAATCTTTACAATATGGCCGGTCGTGTGACTTCGTCAACACGACCATAACTTGACGGGCACTTGCAACAAAAATTGCTCGCAGATTACTCAAGTTAACAAACACACGACCAGCCTAAGATAACCGTGAGACGAAGAAAGAGAAAGAGAGAAGCATCACTCCTCTCTTATTACTACAGCCAGTTATCACGTGGTACAGGCCACATAACACCAGTAACTATAAGTGTTAGTATAAGAAAATAATACCTAGTAGCTAGTTAAGAATCCAACAAAAACACAAGATAAGTAGATTGCTCCTCTCTCCCCTGATTACAGTCAATTCTCCACATCTTGTATTAGTTGTTATTTACACAACGTTTCGACTAGATGGACACGTGGCGTAACGGATAAAGACGTTGATTGACTCTTGCGTTGGCATTCATTTCTTCGTCGGGATATGTGTCTTAATTTCGTCGATGCTTCAAATCTTCTTGATGAGTTAACGTAAGAACAATTGAGAGAAGACATTGTTTCGGAAATGGAGGTTTATTAAGAAAAAGATTCAAGAAGTCACGAGTACAATTTAAACTTAATGCATAATTAACCAAGTTTGAGAGATAGAATCCTAACCTACGGTAACTATTTGAAACCCAGATAGATAGATAGATAGATAGATAGATAGATAGACAAACCTCAGCGCCCATGGCCGCGTTCGAGATTCAACAGTTATCGCGTCTTTAAAGCATTTTCCTTAGTTCGAAAAAGATACACCTGAAGATAGTCGGAGGTTACATCGGTCGAAACGTTATGCGAATACAAGATGGGAATAGTATTTTATTCCCCTCCTCTCCAGGAGGTTAGATGTGGTTTTGAAAAGCATGCGCAATATAATTAGCGCACTCTAGCGTAGAAAAATGCCTAAGCAGTCGCGTCGATATTCTCAGGTAGGGGCACCTCAGGCGATTAGCAATAAACTAACCCTCTTCTTAGAGAGGTAAAGCCTGAGAGGGTGGACCTCCTGAGACTGATCAGAACCATACCTCAGCCCGACAGAGCTGGAACAGAAGAAACAACAACTGCTCACCCTTTGTACGACTGATTGTCGAAGACATATCTGTGACTGGTATGAACACACCTACTGTACCTGTGTCAGGTACGAAACGGCTCAGTTCGAAATTCTGTATAGGTTTTCGAGTTTGACAGAAAAATTCCCAACTTGGAAACGAAGTCACATCGGCGGAAACATTATGAAAATAAAAGCCAAGATGGAAATAGTAGTCCGAATACTAAAAAATACTCATTATCGATTGTCATCTGAAAAGTTCATAAACTTAAAAGTTATCATTTTATGACATTGTCGCATTCTGTAATTAAATGAAAGCAAATTGAGTTTAGCGTGTGTTTTAAAATAAAAAGAGTACCTGAAACTTTTGAAAAACACTCGTCTATCTACAACAACTGTAAATAAATTTCTTTTCTCCCTTTGTGTACCTAAAATTAAGCGGAACTTCCATGAGCAAAGTTCTTTTCAAGAAATGCTCGTCTGTGGAACATAATACCGCAGGGCTGCTTCCCAGCTGACTATCACATGGTCAAGTCCAATGTTAACAAATCTTTGTTGAGCCGTCCGCTTAAATAATCAATTTCTGCCAAGTTTAAACCATCGTTACCAATGATCAAGGTGTTGTCTCACACTTTACCTAACAAACCCATTAACCCTTATCCTCGAGTGGCTGTTGGGTTTTGATAAGCAGCGACTCGTTAGTACATCAACCATTTTTTATCGGTACTTGAATTAATTTCCTTTAAAATTAGTCTCAAACAAAGATATTCCATTTTAAAGGAGTTTATAAGACAATTAATTGCCATCCTTCACCGTTGATTATAGAAACGTTGCGCAACGGATAAAGGTGTTAAATTACAATCAGTTCTAAATAACTGTCTTATAGAGGTTGAAGTTTTAATCCTGACTACAGGCGATACTAACTACGACTAAATATAAAAATTGCATACTTAAGACTTCTATCCGATAATGGCTGACGGGACGAGAACAATCTGCCTTCATTTAATGAAGGGTTTAATTATAAATTTCGTATAGATTCCTGAGTTCGAAAAAGTGAACCCAAAGAAGGTCAGAGGTTACATCGGTCGAAACGTTGTGAGAATAACATCCAAGCTGAGAACAGCCGTCCGAACAATCCAAATAAGACAAACAACTAACTTGTGTCAAACCTTCCCTGCAGGGGAGGTAAATAAATACACACCCGCATCTAAATATTGTAACATCAGTAAAACGCGGGTAAATAGCATTGCCCTTTCTTCCTTTCCCATCGCACATCCGGGTTACAATATTGTTTCAGTCGTGACTTCTGACCGCAATACACTTGTTAGCATCCAATGGTACAAACAGCAAGGGACAAGTCTTAGCTTATCTTCATATCAGACTTGTAATCATTGCCCTATTTATAACTGACATCAAATAATAAAGACAACACCGATTGATGTACACACAGATAACAAAGTCCTTTCAAAGATTTTCAAATTTAACATCATAGTTAACCTCATGTTTGATGTTATCAACAAACGGCGCAGCGCGAACCGTTTAAATGTTACTATTTTGCCTGAAACGTCACCGAATGATCTCAAACGCATCAAATCGATTCAAAAATATGTATGTATAGAATACGTTGTCTACGTGCGTTCATAATGATACAGCGAACAACTTGACGTATCTAACAACATCAAAACACATGTTGTTCTTACACGTTATATATATTGGGCGTCCATATGGCTTTATTAGCGCTTAAAAACCATCTATGTAACCATTTGGGAACTAGGAGCGAAGTGTTTGTAAAAACATAGATTTATGAATAAAATGAAAATTTTCTAAAACACTTTGGGGATATTTTTAAGTAGGATGACTCCTGGAGTAAATTTGGCACTATGGTGACAGCAATGATTCTAGCCAAGATTAGAATAGTCAAATATGTTAAGAAGATATACGATGACCAACGACCTCAATTTTTCCCCCACTTTTGATGGCCTTGTGCCTAATTTTTATTATATGGAGAATAAATAATGTAAAGTGTAGTATCTGTTCTGAAGCTGCATTTAGTCTTTTCTGTCCTCGGTCATGGAACAAGTCCTTCTAGACTGAGGCAATTTAAATTTTTGTTTCAATCTAAAGTGTCTCTTTATGGGGAGCTGGATTTTCACCACATTAAAAATCGACCGTGTGTCTAACACTGCCCTCGTGGGGAGCCAAATAAATAGGAACCATTGCAAGTGAAAATAAAATCATATTTCTAATTGTTTTTTTTTACTATAGATCATCATTTATTGAGGCAAAAGCCATTCGAGGATAAGGGTTAATGAGATAGAATAATAGTTAGTTAACGGATGAAGAACATAATGGGAGGATTGAGAATGAAGTTCATAACAGGAATCTATTGACATTAGATTTGAAAACCACCATATTGTAATCTGAAGAGAAGCAGTCCCGTGGTATTGTGTTCTACAGACGGGAAAGCCTTTGGGAAGAATCTCTGTTCATTGGGAATTTCGCCTGACGCAAGGCACATGGGAGAAGGAAAGTTTATTTTCGGTGTGCTAGGAAGACGAGTTCTTGCTGTGAAAGTCGGTACTACTCCAGGATTTGCGCCTAATTTCCGTGACTGCTCGGTCGCATCGATCCGACAGATCACGGAAGCGTCCGAGACCTGCTGAGTCGAAAACGAGGCTGTCGAGACGAAAAGGACGCTGTATAAACAAAACCGCAAAAATCGTGCAAAAAAAATGGAAGGTTGGCAGACGACAATATAAGACGATGAATATACGGAAAGAAAAAAAATGCATATATTTTTATAAAAAAAAATGAAAGAAATGAACAAACCCATAGCTGAAGAACTATAAATAAACTTTTTTTTTATTGTTTTTGTGGGCAAAATGAAACATTTTTATGTTTTTTTAATGTGTTTCGTGTTACGTAAAGCAAAGAAGTCAATTTTACCATTAGGCAAGTTCTTTTTTATATATATATATTTGGGGGGGGGGGGGATTACGTATATTTTCTCGTAGATGTTCAGGGTTTACTGCTACTTTTGCTGCCGCTTGTTTTGTTAGGCTGAGCAAAAGACTGTTATACGCCCTCCAGCAATCGGATACTACCGTGGTCCCAGGTACTGCTTGATTATTGGAAGGAGGGTTTCGGCATTCCTGTTAGGCACTGTCACCAGGAAACACCTCCTTCTCTGCGGGGTCGTATCCCCACCCCCTCTCCGAAGACCCAGAGCGGCTGGAGAAAACACGGCCAGCATTGTTTTTTTTTTCCGGCGGTTGAATAGAGACTCGTCTATTTCCACCGTATGCCCTGGACCTCCGAGTCGCCGGTTAGAGTTGCGCGACAGACATTTTTTTTGTCCAGTTTTGTTTACAGCCTCGTTTTCGACTCGCCAGGTCTCGGACGCTTCCGTGAGCTGTCAGATCGCTGCTGCCGAGCAGTCACGGAAATTAGGCGCAAACCCTGGAGTAGTACCTGAAAGTCTTACAAGGAGGGACATGAGATTGGAGCTCAGTCGAGCACCTTCCATGGGAGTAACGACAGAGTGGGAGTCTGTGATAAATGGTCTGTAAAGATCATGTCTCATTAGATTTTCGGGGTTGATTTCTAAATCTTTCTAAATAATAAAGGGTTCTCTGATCGGCAGACATTTTCAATATTTCTTATCAATCTTGCTATGCAAGATACGTTTCAAAACGAAATCTATTAACAGATTTAATTTCTTTTGTAAACCAATTATTATACTAAATTAGAGTTAATCAACGTTTTTCCTTAAGGCTTTTTTCCTATATATTTAATCACACTAAATGCATTTAAGATGTTCCTTAGTTTTTTAGACTGAGTTATGTTTGCAGAAAGTTCCATTTACATTGTTCTAATTAGCCATTTCGCCTTTTTGGCTAGGAGAAAATGTAGTATCTGTTCTGATACGACACTTAATCTTTGCTGTCCTTGATCAGTAAAGGATATATCCTTCTGGACTGAGGCAATTTTAATTTTTGTTCCGATCCAGAGTGTTTCTTTTCTTTAGGAGTTAGTTTTACCCACAGTAAAAACGACATTGTGTCAAACTCTACCCTCGTGGGAAGGCAAGCAAATAAGGACTTATCTATTACTAACTTTATATCTATTATTTTAACTCTCTCACGCTGTAGGTTTTAACCACTCCCGCTAATACTATACATCGTCGATTACTCTCGCTTCCGTCTCTCTCTCTTCTCATCTTTCTCTATCCCTCTCTCTCTCTTCCTTTCTTACTTTCTTTCTCTCTCTCTTTCTTTCTGTCTCTCTCTCCCTCTCTCTATATATATCTCTGTCTCTTTCTCTATGTATATATATTTATTTACAGTCGAATGTAATAAGAGAGGGAAGAATAAAGTAATTAAAAGAGTCCATTATAAACAAAAGGGAATATCACCACACGCACTAATACTATTTGAAGGAAGAGACAATATATATAGCGACCAGAAAACGTCTAATTCTGAATGTTGTCTTTTTAGGTTATTTAATATTTAACTGGCTTTGCAAACTCATTTTTTTCTGATTCAGAAACAGAAAGTATGGTTGCCGGCAAACATATATTTTTCCACATTGATATCCGCAACTTTCAACCAGGGTTTTTTCCCCGCCTAATAGACCGCTATTGTCCGGGCCTTTGGGTCTGGATTTACGCCGGTCTATTGGGGGTTGCCGGTCCTGTGCAGTTCTAGGAGGTGCACCCTCCAAGGCTTTGCCTCCCCTCTTTGGGGAGGAGTAAGTTTATTGCTTGCTGTCTGAGGCGCCTCTACCGGGGAATGCCGACGGAGCTGCCAGGCAATTTTTAAATGGGCAGAGTGCTCACCTCTCGAGCGCTGGCTTATCTAATCCCACTTTCCCGACCTTGTGTCACATCTTACCTTGTGGGAGGTAGATAAATAAATTGAAGAGAATTGGCAGGTTAACGAATAGCAACAATTAACATGCAAACAAGTCAAGCCAAGTCCGACTCGCTTAACAACACACACACACACACACACAGATACACACAAAACTGAAATTGTACGATATCAAAATCTATAACGTTATACAGTGATCATAATAAGCTTTTTAGAACTGTCTAACAATAACGTCTGACCTAGACAAACACTCAACTCATACACGATATGTGTCTGAAAATATCTATTTTTCTTTTGCTTTCTTTGTTGTTTTATGTTGTTTTTTTCTCCAAATATTGATTCTTCAAAGCAATCGTCTTAAATTAAAAAAATAAAATTGTTTCCATTCTAGTCATTGAAGAAATTATTCAACCTGATTTCTCTTCGGGTTTTTGCCTGGCATTTTAAACATTTATTTTTCTTTTGTGTTTTTCATCTTGAGCTAAAAACGTGCACTTTTGAAAAGATTTTCAAAAATCTAAGAATAAACATTCAAAATTGTATTTAACTTTTTAATTGTATTGATAGGCCCAACACTGTTTCTTCTAAATATAAATGATCTTCCAGAGAATATTATTCAGAAAATTAACATATATGCTGATGATACCACATTCTTTTCTGGTGTTGCTTCTCGCCCATCTCCCTCGGATCAGTTAAAATATGCAACTGATCTAGAAGTTGACCTGGGTTCACTTGTGGCTTGGGGTACGAAATTGTTTGTTTCGTTTAACCCTGTTCAGACTCAGCTCGTGTCTTTCAATCGTAGGCGTGTCCCTTTTCTTCCTCAGATGCTCATGGATCGCTCTGTTCTTCAGAAGAAATCAATTCTGAGACTTCTTGGTATTTCTCTCCCATCAAATTATTCTTGGGGTTGATGAATTAGATCCATTACTGTTTCTGCTTATCTTAAGGTTGGTTCTCTCTATCGCTCCAAAAGCTTTCTCACACTTGAAGCTCTCACACTTGAAGCTATTCTCTATCTCTACAAATCTACAATCAAACCTTGTATGAAATACTGTTGTCATATTTGGGTTAATGAATCTCTGTCCTATTTGATGGTTGTTGATAAGGTGCAGAAACGTGTCTGTAATTTGATGGCCCCACTCTTTCTTTCTTCTCTGCCCCTCCTCGCTCTCACATACGTGATGTTGCTAGTCTCACTCTTTTCTATAAATAATATTATAGCATGTGTTCCCATGTTATCTATTCCCTGTATCTTTTGTTTCATCTCGTGTTACTCTTTGGTCTAGTGGTCTCCATCAATTTGCTGTGTTGGTACCTCATTGCACACAGCTTCCTATTCCAGTACCCTCTTTCCAATAACTACAGGCTTGTGGAACTCTCTTCTTGTTGACTGTTTTCCTCCGCCCAATAGCCTTAGTCTTTTTAAGACTCAGTTCAATATGCATCTCTTATCTTTGTGATAATCATATTTCGTTCTTCTTAGCTCCTTGTATCAAGTGGGTTCATACCTTGTTTGGAAGGATTTCTATTTTTTTAAATATAATTCTTGTGATTGGTAAAAAGTAAAATAAGGGCCATAAACCTATGTAGATTAGTACATGTATTTATGATCCTTTTTTGATGATACAAGTGTGTATGACTGATAATAGGTTTTTGATATTAGAATTGACAAGTAATAATTTGTAGAAATGATCCACTATTTGTGAAAATAGTCTCGAAGATATAATCGTACAAATAATAGATACACATGTAAACATGCACCAGGAGGCATGTTTAGTCGATTGCATGTTTACTGGGTTGCATGTTTACTGGGTTGCATTTTAATGGGTTGCATTTTAGTGGGTTGCATGTTTAGTCGATAGCATGTTTACTGGGTTGCATTTTAGTGGGTTGCATTTTAATGGGTTGCATTTTAATGGGTTTCATGTTTAGTCGATTGCATGTTTACTGGGTTGCATTTTAGTGGGTTGCATGTCAAGTTGGTTGCATGTTTACTGGGTTGCATTTTAGTGGGTTGCATGTTAAGTTGGTTGCATGTTAAGTGGGTTGCATGTTTAGTCGATTGCATGTTTACTGGGTTGCATGTTTACTGGGTTTCATTTTAGTGGGTTGCATGATTGCAATGCATTTGAATGAAACGCTTGCTGTGGGCGAGAGATATTAGACGAAGAGAAGAGAAACCACACAAGAAATGAGAAATATGTCCACCCAGAATTCGATTTTCCCACTTGAAAAAGTAATGTTTCTACAGATACGATATCCCTTGCTGTAGTCATGACCCACTTGAGGTTTTCCAAAAATAATGATCATTCAGATACCGGACTAATTAAACATTAGGTTTTGTTATGTTCATAGATAAGGCTGACCATTATTTTCAAGTAAGTGGTCTTTCTGGTGTAATCTCATTGATATCAATCTATCTATATATCTATCTATCTATCTATATATATATATATATATATATATTCCGGAAAATGGGCACGGGGCTGTTAGTCGATTTTCTGTGTGTCTCACAGTCAGTTATGGTTTGCGTGCCTCCCAGATAATGATGGGTCCCTGGGCTCTTAACTAATTAATAGTGTTCGGTTGGGCTTGTGTTTGATTTGATCGAACTAAGAATTCTCATTTGGAAGTCTGTAGTTCAGTAGAGGAAAAGGAGTATCATTGTAACCTCCAAAAAATAACCGTTTATTACTTGTTTAAAACTTAAGTTGTAATTTTTGTTTTTGTTTTTTTTTGGGGGGGGGGGTTCTTATGTTTCAGCACTGACTGAGACGACACAATTGACTGAGACGTCACAATTGACTGAGACGACACAATTGACTGAGACGTCACAATTGACTGAGACGACACAATTGACTGAGACGTCACAATTGACTGAGACGACACAATTGACTGAGACGTCACAATTGACTGAGACGACACAATTGACTGAGACGACACAATTGACTGAGACGTCACAATTGACTGAGACGACACAATTGACTGAGACGTCACAATTGACTGAGACGACACAATTGACTGAGACGACACAATTGACGCTGCGACCGGTGTCGGAACCAAGCACGCATTTTGGACCAGAAGAACGAGCGGACGATCACGACCTGTGCAGTTAATGCACACAGACACACGTTCACACAGGTATTGTAATTTATTTTGTGTCAGTGTTGTTGATGTTGTTGTTCAGCGAGTCGGACCTCTGCATAGAGCTGACAATGATTGTGCCTTAGGATTTTCTGGTATGCATGAAGTACTCCTCGATGATCGAAAGCTATTCGTTATCTTGCAAGATTGGGAGATTTTACCATCGATACTAAAAACAGTATAGTTCAGCAGTTGCATGCAAAGTCGAGGAAGGTTTGTCCTAGAACATACAAAGGAATGACGCAGAGCCAATGTTACCACTCCCATTCAATTAGTTTTGGATTCCCCGCCCAATACGCCTTTGCTTTGCACATGGAGAGGCAGAGACGACCAGAGGAAGACGGATCCTGATGCATACACCTGGAGTTTCATAAGAGTCTTGTAAGCCGGGTTGCGACCCTTATAACTCTCGGTGCCAAACCTGGCCGCTGTGAGTTGCCCTGTTCTGAACCAAAGTTCCAGGCAGCACATCTCTGACACAACCACGTTGCCACTGTCCCTACCACGGTTAGGAAGAGTTGGACTTCGTGGGGGTGTCAGTTTTGCATCATGGTCGCGTCTGTTACTACTCGTATAGAAAGGGATTACCTGAAATAGACGTAGTCTTGTTTACTATCGGGTCACCACTTTCCAAGGTCAAGTGCCACTCAAGATAGGGTTTAATGAGACTGAAATGATTGCCAGACGTAAGATGAGGAAAGCTATGGGAGTACTAACATTGATTAATGGTATGAACTGCGTTTGATTACTTATGGGTCAGTTTTTGACAAGAATTTGTTGACATTGGATTTGACGAGGACTAGGTTGTAATTAGCAGGGAAGCAGTCCCATGGCAATGTGTTCCACAGAAGGGGAGCTCTGTTCATGAAAATTCTGTTTGATGCTAGACACGTGGATGGAGAAAGGAAAGTCTTTTTAGGTTGTGGAAGAGAAAAACGAGTCTTTGAAGGAGGAACCAAAGTTTGGAGCTCAATTGCGTACTTTTCATAACTATAACGATAGATAGACTTAGTTGAGAAAGGGAAAAGAAGAAATCACCCCATTAGATTTCGAAGCCGATTTACTACTCTGTTAAAACATGAAATAGTGCTTTTTACAGCACCTCCCTAAGATGTGGAGACAGTACCTCCCCATCTTTGGACGTATCTGACTCTTATATGTGTAGAGGATTCCATCTGGAGTCAGGGAATTTCTGGAGCGGTAGAATGGTCCAATCATTTTTCCAGTTTTTCAGCGAACTTGATATGCGTCTTTCATTTTATATCTGTGGTTAATGTCAGAGAGAGCTATTCATTTCGACAGGGATAAAACAAGGATCCCAGCGTTTATGGTGGAAAGAGAGAAGCTTGGTGTTAGGCTTTACCAGTAATCGTAAACAATATATGTCATATTTAAATGCGACGAATTTGAAACATGAACAACATAGAAAATACGATAATTTCAGAAAAACGCAACTTTGGAGAAGAGGGTAATTTATTGGCTATAATAAATAACCTGATCATTAGTTAGATACGGTTAGTATCCGTTTTAGGTTAATATTGGTTATATTTTTTGAGCTAATGAAAATTACAATTACGATAAAAAAAGATTTTAAAAAATTGTTACCCGTTCTATTCTTTGCTATCTTTTCTTCCATGGGGGTGGGGGATGGCACATGCAAATTCGGCATATTTAGGGGACTTTGGGACCATCTTTATTGTCTTCGTCGAAAATTTAAATATGATTTAAATTTAATCAAAATAGGATATATTTGAATTTTTAATAGATGTTCTACCACCAATTGTACCCTTAGGGGGGTACTTAAAGATGTGTGATTAATTCAATTGTCTTTGTGATTGTCTTTGTGATTACTTCAATTCACTATTAGTTCTTATGTAGATACTCTAATTTTTTCCTGTAAGGAAAACAGAAACTCACCCCCCCACACACATATATATATATATATATATATATATATATATATATATATATATATATATGTGTGTGTGTGTGTGTGTGTGTGTGTGTGTGTGTGTGTGTGTGTGTGTGGAGGATACCTTGTGCCAGTACAAAACATAAACCAGAGTGCTCAAATGTGAAAGAAGAGCTGTATATGTGTTTTTACATACTATGTAATCCAGCGTGATGCACGAATTTCAGATCACATTCGCACATGACGCCATCTGACGATCGTGACAGCGTGTAAAACCGTGATTATGACATATAAAAAAAACGCACAACCCTTTAAAGTATTATTTGTGTGTTGGGTTTCAAGATCAGAGAAACGGGGCTGCGATGTTATAATCCAAGGAGTGTAAAAAATCTCCGTATTCTTATAAAGCCTGGCATCCCAAAGAACGAATTTAGGAACATTTTAACAAATAATCGGGTTGCAGTGTTGGCCTCTCCATAATGGAAGCATTGTTTATACGCATTAATAAACCAAACATAATCCATTCCCGTTATGAGGAGGGGTGTATTGAAGTGCTGTTGAAATAATTTAAAAGAACGCCCTCTTGATAGATTACTCAATTTATTTCATTTTGCAACCGCCTGACGACGACCGATGTCGGTCGAAAACGTTCACACAAAATACGGAAGTCTTTTACACTCCTTAAATCATAACATCAAATCCGTCGTACGAAGACTAGGAATAACGGATCAAAAGCTGAATAAGCAGAAGTTGACACTCCTGTTTAATAAATCATGTATAAGGGTGGGAATGTTGCCCAATTATACAAATGTATTTATATATAAATATATACGCCCAAATTCTATTATATATATATATATATATGTGTGTGTGTGTGTGTGTGTGTGTATATATATATATATTTTTTTTTTTATTTGTATATGTTGATATTTTTTATATTTTTAATATAAAACTAAAACTAAAAATACATTAATCACTTAAAAGGTAGTGTAATGGATTCGTCTACACACTTTAAAATGCAGGAACATTTTTGTAAGTAACGGATAAATTTTATAAGACAGACGAACAACACAGGTAAGGAGGACTTTTTTTTCTTTTCTTTTTTTTTAACAACTAATATAAATTAGCAAAACATTTATACGGAACAAAACTTAGGTTTAGTATACGGAACGTCTATGTTTTTCTCTTTTAAGAGAAGTGGGGTCTGATCAACTCTGCTGGGAAGCCATGAAATTAAATACTGTCTTGTTTTTAAATTCCCGATGATTCCTTAAATAATGTTAGAAGCAAACTAATATAATAACTGTAAAAGTTAAATTGACTTACATGAGTGATTTTCCACTGAACGACTTGGGACTTAAGGGTTTTTTGGGGTGTTTTAAATATAGTTTTGATGGTTGAGAAACTTCCAAGACACTATATATATATATATATATATATATATATATATATATATCAAATAATAGTTAATGCTAGTACATAGTTAAAGCAAAATAAATTGTTTTGGATTATTAAAAGAATTTTTAACGCTATTGATCATGTTTAACCATTATTTATCGCTTATGTGTGAATTCATGTTTTGAAACATGACGTAAATCATAAATATATGATGTCACGGCAAAGCTATAATTAATTTGTAATAGTAATTACTTATAAGAAAATCTAAATAGCTCTGTTTGTAGAACATATAACTGAAGGTCTCAGTTTCGGTTTCGATTTCCGGTCATGGCATCCGCTTTATTTCTTGGGAATTCATTGTTTTGTATTATTGCAATATTTTCCATTTCATAGTACACATCTCAC